>JAFIRS010001362.1:0-377071 GCA_018342105.1 Gonioctena quinquepunctata | reverse complement strand
TTTATTATTAATTAACTTATATTAACTGTTGAAAATAGTCTGCAGCCTACTTCGGTAGAAAATATAAGTTTTGAAATGTTCCAAATAGAAAAAAAATCGCTCGTAAATATGCCTCTGATCATAATGTGTGAATTCTGACATTCACGCATTCAACTACAAAATTTAGAAAATAGGTTCTTCGAACCTTTGGCCACTCCTTCAATACGTTCTTTCCAAAATTTACAATTACTTTTTCTTTATATAGACGGTTTGTGGTACACTCGTAAACAACCCAAAACAAGAAACCAAGTGCGAGTTGGAATTAAAAATTTCGTGTTCCGTAACTGAACCAAAATTTCCAGAACGAGGCGGGCAAGGGCAGTTCGCGTTCTGCACCCAGTGCAAAACGCCAAGTCTGAGCTTGTAAAAATAAAAGTGGGTTCCGTACCCTAAATTTAAAAATTAACCTTTTCGGTTCTCACGAATGTACCAGGGGGATCACAAATATGTACAAATAAAATACTATTCTAATATTTAACATATCGTTACCCTAATATTCTACTGCCTAGAAGTGTATATGCCAAGAATGAGATTTTCGAAATCGACAAAAATAGCGATTCTCGTAACAAGCTATGTTCCAAAATATCATACAAAATGGGGGATGGCGGCGTTTTTAATAAACCTTTGGAAAGTCTACCAACTACGCCAATGTCTGACACCTGTTTTTCCGTCGTGCAGATCAGTAAACAAGAAAAATGTACAAAGTGTACTGTCATGTGTACCACCTTATATGACACCTGCAGCCGCTAGGGTTTTAATAATTCCTAAGTCGTGTCCGGTCAGCGGAATTGCGACTCGCAATCATCAAACCAAACGCGAAAATGAATATATGACCAACTTTCCATCTCAACTCGATAGAAAAATTGTCCATATAAACCGCTGCGCTCACGCATGTATTTCATCAGGGATTTCGACTTCCTACATACGACTAGTGCTGTCTGGGATACGTTGCTCTGGCCTGAGACAATTTGAACTTCCTAAGACTTGCGAAATGAATTTACTAGGATGAGATAAAAACCCATCATCCCACCCCAAGTACCGAGCCCAGCCCTGAAAGGATCTCGATGCTCCATCAGCTAATGCAATACTAACGAGGCTTCAAAGCTTCCATCCCCGACACTCTGGTCGGTCCTCAGTAACATTTCGTTTAAAAAATATAGTATTCTAAATTTTGAAAAGTTCTGAAAAAAAGTGATAGCTAAAAATTCACAAAGAATCTGGAAAACCCCACGAACAAAGTTTTTGTTTTACGCGAGAGATTTCCCCATCGTAGGACATCTGGTAAGTCCTCTGGAAACGAGAAAAGCTCGATTCCAGCTGGTCCAAGGAGAGAGTGTTCTTTCTCAACGCAAACCGTAGTTTCCGATCGGCTATTTCGAAAACAATTTTAATTCAAAAAATTTCTCTTTAGACAATTTTGAAAATACCAAACTATGGAAATTCCCCCTTTGAGAAAAACAACACCTCAAGGTTATTTAATCCCCGAACTAATATACAATATATTTCCCTAGCCTTTGTTTTACGAGTGGGCGAAGACTCGTTTAAAATCCGCAAACGACACACTACCGAATATGTACGTTCAAATTCACGCTCCTCGGACATTTTTGAAAAATGCTCCCTTACTTGAGAACGAATCTCCAAAGTAAAAATGATTCAGTTAGAATCGAATTCAGAAAACTATGACAATCGTACCAAGTCTCGATTGCCAATTTTCACAACGAAAAACGAACACAAACTCGCCCGTGAGTTTTTATCGCGATACGCTTCCGTTGCGAGAGAATTAAATCTCAGAAAAACCCGATTTTGGAATTTAGAAATTTAATTGACAATGAGGTGTGATATTGAACGTAATATTTTTCCCTTTCACGAGAATTCACAGGTGCCCTGATCCATCTTTACTATTTTCACAGGGCAAAGCGCAGGAGCGACGTGAAGGAGAGGTTTCAAAACTAATTTTGTATGGAGAGCGTAGAAAAACGAAGACCGACCTCACTCAGGAAATTCACATTTAACTCTCTATCCGCAAAGAAAAATAGGAAAGGTAACCTACGTGCAGGAAAGTTTTTGGAAGGACACATAGACCAAGGAACTCCCTTTCGGAAGCCGGAAACTCGGTTTGAAAATCCTTCACTGACGACTCTTGTACGCGCAGCCAATTAAGCCCAAGCCTTTGTACCTACGAAAGACGCTAGGTTCAACAAAGACCAACTAGACCATTCTTGTGATCTCACTCAAGAAAATCTACCAAGATACGTCCTACGAACCGCATGCCTCATTTGTGCGTCAGCATTCCCAGATCTGAAACATTTCCAAAAACACACGAAGATTAACAACCTGAAAAAAAAAGGATGATTAGTGAACTCATCGCAGGCGACTCAGTTGAGTAACTTCTTGTAAACCATCAGGAGAAGAAAATCGCCTACGTCCATCCTAGAGAAACCATAATTCATCCAACGAACGACCCATCTGAGGACTGCCAGCCGAAATCCTCCATTGTCGTGACACCGAACTGTTGAATCCAAAGTCCATGGTCAACATCCAATGTACGATCTCGATTCGGAAACTGCGCCAGCTTCGTCGTTCGTGAAAAGATCCATCCTAAAACACTTGCAGGAATCCTCCATACTCCTAAATCCATCGTCCAGAAGCTGAAACACGAGGCGAAGTGGAGACTGCAAAATGGCTGCCACGCCTAACTTTTTCCGCGAAAAATTTCCCGACGCGTACGCGAGCCGAAGAACTGCGAAACTAAGAGACCGTTGACTTTTTGATTCCAGGTTTTGTTACATCGCCTCCAAGCGCGAAGCCTTCCCGTTCGAGCGAAAAACACGGCCAGCTTCCTCGTCATTTCTATCTTGAATTTACGAATAAACACAGTTATCGAAAAATCCAACCTAACTGTGAAATGACGATCATTTCGAACGAGGAAACTAACGGTGTATTCATGAGACAACTGTAAAAGTCGCGAAAGATGGCCCATTTGAAATTCCGATTGAAGTTCATCTCGGTTAGTCGACCGAAATGACCCAATCTGATGGTGCCATCCCAAAATCGGATTATAAAGTCGGAATTTGAGGTAGGTCAGGTATAAACACCAACCGACAATGCACTCGACATTTCTAATTAGCTTCATACCTTTCCAAATGAAATAACACCTGTATTGTGGACCAAGCGATATAGTACTCTTTTCAAACAGTAATGAATTTCCATTTCGGACAGTTCATCCAGATATGGAATCTGAGTTAAGTGAACTCGTAAACCGATGGCATATCCATTCTGAAAGTACCTATATCTTCAAACAATAAAAACATTCGTATTTTACGATGGAAACTTATAACCATCTAAAGGTTTGTCTAGAGCCGGTGGCTAGCGTACCTGTGACCTAGAACTACACTTGCAACTCATATAAGTTTCTAATGAATTTATCTGTGGTATTTACTAATTAAAGAGACCCGAAATTCACTTGAAAAACTTATAACAACTGTTAGGATAGTGGCCAGTTACCCTGGTCGTATATATAAGCTTCTAGACATTATTTCATATTGGAAATGTAACGAAATTTCCCTTTCAATACTGGAAGTTCTCTTATGCAACAGACAGTCAAAATGAATTTGGAAAATCCCTCTTTAGGTTCTCTGAACCGTACTCAATCCTCGAAATACATTTTTCTATAAATCCACTGATTTCTAGTTCGAAATGTTTCTGATTAAAATATTCGCGTTTATTGATTATACTCGTACAGGCTGTCCTCAGAAAACAATTGGAAATGTATATGGGGGCCACTCGTGAAAGTTTTAGATTTAAAAATACCAAGTATGAATTGGATTTAAAAATTAATGTGTTCCTTACTGAACAAAATTGATAGAACGAGGCGGGCAAGGGCAGTTCGCGTTCTGCACCCAGTCTAGAACGCCAAGTCTGAGTTTGTAAAATAACAAATGGGTTCCGTACCCTATAAAAGTAAACTTTGCTCGACGGCAAAGATGACAATTTCACAAAAAAAAATCCTTTAGAACAGACGATGTTCCATACTGAACCCAAATCGAGAGGTGACCAAAAGAATCGAACTCTCTGGATCCCGATTGTGTGATTCGATCGCTGCCCCAAACGGCTTAACTACCATCGTAGCTATTGAAAACTCTGACAGGAACCAGACGAATGCGACGAGACGAAGTTGTTATGCTGTCCTTTTCTCTTGGAGGTGCACGGTAGACTCTCTGAAATGCGTGGGACCTCTTGACTTCGAAATTCTGAGAATTATACAGGTTCTCGGGGAGCATGTTTGACTTCGAAAAGCTATTCTTCCTGAATACTTCAACTGAATACTCTGACTTCATTCTCAACGACAGAGGTCTTTGGGCATACGGTGATCAATCGTAGTTTTCTGAGTACGTCTTAAGAAAGACGTCCCTATTGATCTGACGGCAACACTTCCTCGTGTTCCGAAAGTTCGCAATTTCCACATAATCATCGAATCGGGGCTGCCATCGCAATACCCTCGATTCATTCCTTGCGTCTTATGCCCGCCGGCTCCTTTGAAATCCGAGCTGCAATTCGCAGGGTTTCGCGATTCTTCTCCTAATACCTTTCTCCTCCTAATTACTTTGAAATCCAAACTGCAATCCGCAGGGTCTCGGCCTCCTACGTTGCTTGTGTCTGAATTGGTATCAAGTTGGGTCAAGGTCTCAACGATCAGAGCTGCTAGAGTCTCTTCCCTCTCTATCACCACACTTGACATAGCCCGAATTCAAACCATCAACGACATGCTCTATAATCTCCAATAATGGGCACTATGTTCATTCTATTTAATGAACTTGCTCCTGAAACTTCTTCGATCAGCATTCGCTCTCATCTCATTTACTCCAGAGGCGACACGCTCGTCGTGCCTCAAAGAAACGCCTTTCAGCTCGCTTTCCCCATCGTACTGCCCAAAACACCGTTTTGGCCCAGCCGAAAAACTGTCATCAATTTGGGGTTCCACCCCATCTTTCCATCAGTGGGTTTCGCACCTGCTACTCCTCTAAGTTCGCATTCTCCGTGAAGGGTTACGGTCTGACTTGACCTCCAAGTCGACCTGCAGAATTCCAGATGTCCGCCAGAAATTTGTGCTACCGCACATCCTTGAATCCGAGCCGCCTCGCAGGGTCTCGCGATTCTCCTAAAAATCATTTGGATGTGAGGTGCCATTCGCAGAGTCCCCGCCATCCTCCCACTCTGAACTCCGATTTGCGTCGCCAAGCCACAGTCTTCGTTCTCAACCGAAATGCAGAGGCATGCCCTGAAGATGACATCCTTTGAACCGAAACATCGAGCTGGCTCGTTGAAGTTCCCTACGACAACAGTGGGCCCAGACCCGAACGTTCCCTCCATTACCTAAATATATATACTATATACTATATATATGTACAAAAGGGCGCGCCTCGGAAGCTGTCATCTCTAAAATCCCTGAACTCTATCAGAGTTCTCTTGAAACGGCACATTTGAGAATCCTTCAATTCTGGTCCATTGAGCACTACTGAATTTCAATGAAAATTCTCAAATACAAAACTTCTATACACCCCGTATAATAATCAACCATCCAAGATTTCATTAAAATAATGGAGGAAGAAGAGGAAAAACTCCATGAAGCATACAGTCCTTGAGAAGGCAAAGCATTTTCAAGAAAATATTCGAAAGAATCTACCAAGTCAATGCCAGTTCCGAAAACTGCAGGCTTGTAGATTTGTGTCTGTGTACAAATAAAAACTTATGAAAAATTTTCAGAAAAATTTTCAAAGTCCTTTCAATTCTAAGAATCCGAAAAACTCCTGATGTTTCGTTTTACGCCCGCCGGCGAGGATAAAAAACAAACTTTTCAACCTCGAAACACGTTTGACGCCCGCCGGTGAAAAATCTTCCTGAAGATGAAAACGAAATCTTTCATCTTCCGAATACGTTTCACGCCAGCCGGCGAAAATACAAAATCCTGAAGTACGTTGAACGTCCGCCGACGAAAAAGATCCAACCCGTGGAATACGTTTAACGTCCGCCGACGAAAATGCAACAGCTGAACAAGAATTTCTACCTCGAAACACTTGAACCTATCAGAACCTATACGAAGGAAAAAAACCGCTTTTCTATCTTTTAGGTGGCTTGAATCACAAACGTTCATTTACGAAATGTGAGAATTTCCATATTCAACTAAGTGCAGGTACGTAACCCCGTGTTACGATATCCCAACTTGCACGTGATATCTTTGTCTGATGGATGTTTGGGCGCAAGACAGCTTCCACAGAAGTCTGTCAAATTCATATTTTAGAAAACGCTTTGAGAAAGAACTACCCTCGTATATTACTTTTGAGCTTTCTCCCGAGAGAACAGATATTTCCAATGAAATTCTTAGCTCCTAAAGTTATGTTGCATGATCCTCAAAGCAAGTCCAGAAAAGATCATGTTTACGTGGATTCGAAAATTTCATCCAAAATTTTTCAAGCCCCTAGCGTTGGCGCGCCATGTTCCAAAATATCATAAAAATTGGGGTTGGCGGCGTTTTTAATAAACCCTTGGAAAGTCTACAAACTACGCCACTGTCCGACACCTGTTTTTCCGTCGTGCAGATCGGTGAACAAGAAAAATTTACAAAGTGTACTGTCATGTGAACCACCTTATATGACACCTGCATATGACTAGTGCTGTCTGGGATACGTTGCTCCGGCCCGAGACGATATTAACTGCCTAAGACTTGCGAAATGAATTTACTAGAATGAGATAAAAACCCATTATCCCACCCCAAGTACTGAGCCCAGCCCTGAAAGAATCTCGATGCTCCATCAGCTAATGAAATTCTAACGAGGCTTCAAAGCCACCACCCCCGACACTCTGATCGGTCCTCAGTAACATTTCGTTTAAAAAATATAGTATTATAAATTTTGAAAAGTTCTGAAAAAAAAAGTGATAACTGAAAATTTACAAAGAATTTGGAAAACCCCACGAACAAAGTTTTCGTTCAACGCGAGAGATTTCCCCACCGTAGGACATCTGGTAAGTCCTCTGGATACGAGAAAAGCTCGATTCCAGCGGGTCCAAGGAGAGAGTGTTCTTTCTCAACGCAAACCGTAGCCTCCGATCGGCTATTTCAAAAACAATTTTAATTCAAAAAATTTCCCTTAGAGAATTTTGAAAATACCAAACTATGAAAATTCCCCCTTTGAGAAAAACAACACCTCAAGGTTATTTCATCCCTAAATTGATATACAATATATTTCCCTAGCCTTTGTTTCACGAGTGGGCGAAGACTCGTTTAAAATCCCCAAACGACATACTCCCAAATATGTACGTTCAAATTCACGTTCCCCGGACATTTTTGCAAAATGCTTACAGTTACTTGAGAACGAATCTCCGAAGTCAAAATGATTCAGTTAGTATCGAATTCAAAAACTATGACAATCGTACCAAGTCTCGATTGCCAATTTTCCCAACGAAAAACGAACACAAACTCGCCCGTGAAATTTTATCGCGACACGCTTTTGTTGCAAGAGATTCGAATCTCAGACAAACCCGATCTTGGAATTTAGAAATTCAATTGACAAGTGAGGTGTGATATTGAACGTAATATTCTTTCCTTTCACGAGACTCCACAGGTGCCCTGATCCATCTATACTATTTTTACAAGAACAAGCCCCGGAGCGACTTGGAGGAGAGATTTCGAAACTAATTTTGGATAGAGAGCGTAGAAAAATGTAGACCGACTTATCTCAGGAAATTTACATTTAACTCTCTATCCGCAAAGAGAAATAGGAAAGGTAACCTACGTGCAGGAAAGTTTTTGGAAGGACACATACACCAAGGAACTCCCTTTCGGAAGCCGGAAACTCGGTTTGAGAATCCTCCACTGACGACTCTTGTACGCGCAGCTAATGAAGCCCAAGCCTTTGTATCTACGAAAGACGCTAGGTTCAACAAAGACCAACTAGACCATTCTTGTGATCTCACTTAAGAAAATCTAGCAAGATACGTCCTATGAGCCGCATGCCTCATTTGTGCGTCAGCTTTCCCAGATCTGAAACATTTCCAAAAACACACAGAGATTAACAACCTCAAAAAGAAAGCATGATTAGTGAACTTATCGCAGGCGACTTCCTGAAGTAACTTTTCGTAAACCATCAGGAGGAAAAAATCGCCTACGTCCATCCTAGAGAAACCATAATTCAACCAACGAACGACCCATCTGAGGACTGCGCCAGCCTCGTCGTCCGTGAAAAAGATTCATCCTAAAACACTTGCAGGAATCCTCCATACTCCGGGAATCCATCGTCCAGAAACTGAAACACGAGGCGAAGTGGGGACTGCAAAATGGCTAACTTCTCCCGCGAAAAATTTTCCGACGCGTACGCGAGCCGAAGAACTAAAGAACTGCGGAACTAAGAGACCGTTGACTTTTTGATTCCTTGTTTTGTTACATCGTCCCAGAGCGCGAAGCCTTCCCGTTGGCTCCCGCGAGCGATCTGGGCGTATCCCTAGAACTGAACAAAACCGCGGATCAGTACTTAAGAAAATCACGGCCAGCTTCCTCGTCATTTCTATCTTGAATTTACGAATGAACACAGTTATCGAAAAATCCAACCCAACTGTGAAATGAAGATCATCTCGATCGAGGAATCTAACGGTGTATTTATAAGACAACTCTACAAGTCGCGAAATATGGCCCATTTAAAATTCCGATTGAAGTTCATTTCGGTTCGTCAACCAAAATGACCCAATCTGATGGCGTTATCCCAAAATCGGATTATAAAGTCGGAATTTGAGGTAGGTCAGGTATAAACACCAACCGACAATGCGAAGCGCCGGTGACGTCCCGTCTGGAGGCACTCGACATTTCTAATTAGCTTTCATACCTTTTCAAATGAAATTACACCTGTATTGTGGACTAAGCGATATAGTACTCTTTTCAAACAGTAATGAATTTTCATTTCGGAAAGTTCATTCAGATATGGAATCGGAGTTTAGTGAACTCGTAAACCGATGGCTATTCATTCTGAAAGTAGCTATATCTTTAAACAATAAAAACATTCGTATTCTACGATGGAAACTTATAACCATCTATAGGTTTGTCTAGAGCTGGTGGTTAGCGTACCTGTGAGCTAGAACTACACTTGCAATTTATATAAGTTTCTTATAGATTTCTCTGTGGTATTTACTAATTAAAGGGACCCGAAATTTACTTGAAAAACTTATAACAACTGTTTGGATAATGGTCAGTTACCGTGGTCGTATATATAAGCTTCTGGACATTATTTCATATTGGAAATGTAACGAAATTTCCCTTTCAATACTGAAAGTGCTCTTATGCAACATACAGTCAAAATGAATTTATGAAATCCGTTTTTAGGTTCTCTGAACCGTACTCAATCCTCGAAATACATTTTCGTATGAAATCCACTGATTTCTAGTTTGAAATGTTTCTGATTAAAATATTCGCGTTCATTGATTAAACTTGTACAGGCTGTCCTCCGAAAACAATTGGGAATGTATATGGGGGCCACTCGTGAAAGTTATAGATTTAAAAATACCTAGTATGAATTGGATTTAAGAATTAATGTGTTCCTTACTGAACAAAATTGATAGAACGAGGCGGGCAAGGGCAGTTCGCGTTCTGCACCCAGTCCAAAACGCCAAGTCTGAGTTTGTAAAATAACAAATGGGTTCCGTTCACTATAAAATTAAACTTCCCTTCACGAATGTACCGGGTGTCCCATTACAATAGTCCAAAAACCAGAAAATGTATTTTTGGTAAAAAAGGAGTTTTCGTCCAAGTAGGCGATTCTCATAACAGCTATTGCTTGGCATTCCCATTTAAATATGGCTGCTGCTCGGCTATTGGATAGCCACTCTCCTCACCCCCCACTCTCAATCACACACTCCCATCCACAACATGGCTGCCACCATTGCGACCGATCACAGACCACTCACCTCCGACAGTTTTCCCTACCCACATACAACCACCCCCCACCCTCTCATAAAACCGCCATTTTTTCACAAACCCCTCCCACAACGAACCGCCCATGACCACCACCATCATCCCTACCCCCACCTTCGCCGAAAACCACCCTCTCACCCGCTCGCCAAAACCCACCCCAAAATAGGGGTTGCGCTCCTAGTGGCATAGCTTAAATTTTTCAAGCCCCTAGCGTTGGCGCGCCATGTTCCAAAATATCATAAAAAATTGGGGTTGGCGGCGTTTTTAATAAACCCTTGGAAAGTCTACAAACTACGCCACTGTCCGACACCTGTTTTTCCGTCGTGCAGATCGGTGAACAAGAAAAATTTACAAAGTGTACTGTCATGTGAACCACCTTATATGACACCTGCATATGACTAGTGCTGTCTGGGATACGTTGCTCCGGCCTGAGACAATATTAACTGCCTAAGACTTGCGAAATGAATTTACTAGAATGAGATAAAAACCCATTATCCCACCCCAAGTACTGAGCCCAGCCCTGAAAGAATCTCGATGCTCCATCAGCTAATGAAATTCTAACGAGGCTTCAAAGCCACCACCCCCGACACTCTGATCGGTCCTCAGTAACATTTCGTTTAAAAAATATAGTATTATAAATTTTGAAAAGTTCTGAAAAAAAAAGTGATAACTGAAAATTTACAAAGAATTTGGAAAACCCCACGAACAAAGTTTTTGTTCAACGCGAGAGATTTCCCCACCGTAGGACATCTGGTAAGTCCTCTGGATACGAGAAAAGCTCGATTCCGAAAACCACCCTCTCACCCGCTCGCCAAAACCCACCCCAAAATAGGGGTTGCGCTCCTAGTGGCATAGCTTATCTACTCAACAGACTTTCCCTTTCAGCCGCTCCGCTGTTGCCGTAACTCGCGCAACAGGTATTGGGGTGCCAGTTGGCAAATATATAGGACGTTTCATACATTTGTATATATCATACGCTCTCTACATTGAAAACGGTGAACTAAAACGTATGAAGTCATGAATTTTTTTGAAAATATTGCTCCCCCATTGTTTCCATTATGGAGGACTAGATGTCACTCTGTATTCATCTGATACGCCAACTTTGTATTTTCGGGTGCCACAATCACAATATATAAGACATTGACAATATATATATATATATATATATATATATATAAATATATATATATATATATATATATATATATATATATATATATATATATATATATATATATGATTAAGTGTTTTTTAGGGCCAATGAGTGTACTCTTATACACGGATTTCACGCTTTCGATAATATTCATTATCATCATCAAGGACGCTACAAAGTAGGAAGACACATATGAATATATGATAAAAAAAAACAACTTACTCACTTACAGTGTGAGTGAGGTTATGCGGCGATGATGTTGAAATTAATAATAATGTTATATGGACAAAACTGGGTATAAAACTCACAGGAATCAACCACAATCCACATTACATATGGAAACAATGTATTATTATGTTGAGACTTAATTGTGTAATTCTTTGAAAGGGCTGTCAACTAGACATGTGACTGAATAAATTCTCAGATAGACTGACACAACAGATAATATAGACCACTGGGAATGGAGTAGTGTTATCAAGGGAACTTTGCAATGGCATGGAATATTTCCATATATAGATTTAAATGAAAGTTAATTGACTATCATAATGAATTGAGAATTTAGATGTGTGAATATAAGATGAAGTGGATTAAAATGATCAAACTATGTTATTTGCATTCATGTGGGTAATCGCTGATTCTCCCTCATATTAGGATTGTCTACAAAAATTAAATAAGAAAAAATTTCACTCAAATCATTTGAATCTGTTTTTTCATTCAGATGATCTCCTGCCTGTGAAATGTGAACTATCTCTGAAAAGAGTCTCTTGGTAGTGTTACTCTCGTTGGATAAAATTTTAACTGAGTTATAATTCATACAATGTCCTTCCTAATAGACATGCTCACTCAGTGCACATCTCTCCGGGTGCAGTCTGCTGTCACTTTTGTGTGCGGTGATGCGGTCCTCCAACTGTCTGGACGTTTGTCCTATGAACTGTTCATCAAAGTGTTGACACGGTATACAGTAAACTACATCCGAACAGCTGGTGCATGGGGTCTCGTTTTTTGATTTTGAAAAAAATATAGTAAGAGGTAAAAAAATTTTGTTAGCAATTTTAATGTTTTCTGAAAAAGATTCGAAGGTTCTGGACAGTCTAGATGTGATATCTTTATTAGAAGGTGAAGTGGTTTAAAAATAATATGTAAGAGATGGGTCTGCGATTTGCATATCGACTGGTGGAATTACTGGTGCATTTATGATATGAGAATTGGTTATGTCTTCCATGGATGGAGTATTTTATGAAATGTTCTCAAGGAAAGAAGCAGGATATGCATTCTGTATGAATAGGTCGTGATTAATGTTGAGATTCTCATTGTGAAAGGAACTGTCAGATATCCGGATTACTCTTGTTTTCATCTGTTGGATTAGATTGGCCTTCATGCTCTGTGATACGACCAATAATTGATATAACGGCCAGAGCTCATTGGTTATCTATACCAATCGATGAGTATGGTATTGTCTGGTGATCTGATGAATGACGTATCTGGGAATCTATTATATTCATTCTCTCTCCCTATTGTAAATTGTATGTGTGGGTTGTAGCTATTGAAGATGAACAATGTTTCATCAACTGAATCTCTAGGTATTGCTATAATGATATCATCAAGATAATTTTTAAAAAAGGGTGGTTTTACTGGGAGAACATATGTGACCTTGTCTAACAAATCATCCATAACATATGCTGCCAGTATTGGGCTTATTTTTGCACCCCTTGGGGTACCAAATGTTTGTTTATAATATTTATTATTGAATGTGGAATATGAATTATTGAAAAGGAAGGTAATTCAGTTTATAAAAGTGTTTTTCGTCAAACTGCAAAAACCACTAATGACGCTCCACTTATCTTATCTATTGCTCTTAGGCAAGACTGTGAGTACACATTGCTAAACAGAGAAATCACATCTAGGCTCGCAAGTACAACATTATTTGGTAGTTTAAATTCATTGAACATACTGTTTACTCGAGAAGAATCCTTAATGTAATATTCGTTATCAAAGTCATATGCTTTTGTTAATATGTCAGTAAGAAAAAATGAAATAGGTCATGTGGGTGCTCCTATTGAAGGTACTATCGGCCGACCACAGAACCTGTTTCATCTTTCCTTACTGACATATTAACAAAAGCATATGACTTTGATAAATAATATTACATTGAGGATTCTTTTCAAGTAAACAGAATGTTCAATGAATTTAAACTACCAAATAATTTTATACTAGCTGGGCCCAGATATGGTTTCTCTATTCTCAATGTGTACGTACAGTCTTGCCTAAGAGCAATAGATAATAAGTGGAGCATCATAAGTGGTTTTTGCAGTTTGACGATAGATACTTGTATGAATTTAAATGCCTTCCTTTTCAATAATACATATTTCACATTCAATAATAAATATTATAAACAAACATTTGGTACCCCAATGGGTGCAAAAATAAGCCCGATACTAGCAGCATATGTAATGGATGATTTGTTAGACAAGGTCACATATGTTCTCCCATACAAACCACCCTACCTTAAAAAATATGTTGATGATATTATCATAGCAATACCTAGAGATTTCGTTGATGAAACATTGTTTATCTTCGAAAGCTTCGACTCACACATACAATTTACAATAGAAAGAGAGAATGAATATAATAGCGTGCCTTTCCTAGATACGTTATTCATCAGATCACCAGATAATACCATACTCATCGATTGGTATAGAAAACCAATGAGCTCTGGCCGTTAAATCATTTATTGGTCGTATTACAAACAGAGCATGAAGGCCAATCTAATTCAACAGATGAAAACAAGAGTAATCTGACAGTTCTTTTCATAATAAGAATCTCAACATTATTTACAACCTATTCATATAGAATGCATATCCTGCTTCTTTCCTTTTTTTATATATAATACTCCATCCATGGAAGACCAATTCTCATATCATCAATGCACCATCAATTCCACCAGTCAATTCCACCAGTCAATATGCAAATAGCAGACATATATTTTTTATACCTCTTTACCTTTTATTAAAGATATCACATCTAGACTGTCCAGAATCTTCGAATCTTTCTCAGAAAATATTGTAATTGCTAACACAAAGGTTTTTTCTCTCAGTAGAATTTTTTCGAAATTGAAAGACAAGACTACATCCGAACAGCTGGTACCCCATGTATCAGCTGTTCGGATTTAGTTTACTGTAAACCGTGTCAAAACTGTGTATAGGTACCGTGTCAACACTGAGATATAACGTGTCAACACTGTGATAAACAGTACATAGGACAAACGTCCAGACAGTTGAAGGACCGCATCACCGCACACAAAAGTGACAGTAGACTGCATCCGAAGAGATGTGCACTGAGTGAGCATATCTATAAGGAAGGACATAACTCAGTAAAAATTTTATCCAACGAAAGAAACACTACCAAGAGACTCTTTCTAGAGATGGTTCACATTTCACAGGCAGAAAATACACTCAATAAAAAAAAAACAGATTTGAGTCACTTGAGTGAGATTTATTCTTATTTGATTTTTGTAGACAATCCTGATGTGAGGGAGAATCAGCAGATTACCCCCATGAATGCAAATAACATAGTTTGATTATTTTAATCCACATCATCTTTTATTCACACATCCAAATTCCTAATTCATTATGTTAGTCAATTAACTTTTATTTAAATCTATATATGGAAATATTCCATGCCATTGCAAAGTTCACTTGGTAACACTTTTCCATTCCCAGTGGTCTATATTATCTGTTGTGTCAGTCTATTTGAGAATATATTCAGTCACATGTCAAGTTGACAGCCCTTCCAAAAAAAACATGATCCAAACACACAATTAAGTTTCAACATAATAATACATTGTTTCCGTATGTAATGTGGATTGTGGTTGATTCCTGTGAGTTTTATACCCAGTGTTGTCCATATAACAATATTATTAATTTTAACATCATCACCGCATAACCTTACTTACACTATGAGCTATAACTGTCTTGTTTCTCTTTATTATATATTCATATGTATCTTCCTACTTTGTAGCATCCCTGATGATGATAATAAATATTATCGAAAGCTTGGAATCCGTGTAAGAGAGTACACTTATTGGCCTGCTGCATAACCCAAATACCAATCACTTAATTCGTATCTAGTCATCAAATATAACTACGAATTCTATATATATATATATATATATATATATATATATACATATTCATATATACAGGGTGTCTCTGGACTTCTTCTTTTCCTCTCAGGATTGTATAGATGGGGTCAAAATATCACCAGTACTCCATATAACTTTTGTTCCTAAAAGCCTTCGTTACCAAGTTACGGGCCCTCAGAGTTACAAAATGAAAAATGTTTTTATTTGATAATTTTCAAAGTGAATATTCAAAATCATCTAACTTTTTTGTGATTGACTGAACAAATGAATTCCTTCGATGAGTTTTAATGCAGAAGTCAGTTGTGTTGCTACAAAGTCAGGAACGGACTACCCCCAATGGTCCACACCCCAAAACTTTGAAATGACTGGAACTTGTCGATATGTTTTAACAAAACAAGGTTACCTGGACAATTTCCTGAATAAAAGTGGTCGTGTGGAAAATCGATGGAAGCAACGATTTTTGATGAAAATGCATTTTTGTTCGACGGCATCCAACCTGAGATTCGAAAAAATTAATTTGTAATGAAAATAGAAATGATAGGTACAATGTTCATAACGAATTTTCATCATGCAAACACGTTTACCTTACAAAACTCATGGTGTAAATAATCAATGACAAGCCTCAAGAGCAAATAGAAAAGCAAAATCTGCTACGGAAACTGCTCGGTATGGAGGTCTCTCTCAATACATTTTCTTAGTCGGCGCAAACACCCTCACTGCACTTGAAATAGCATGCCAGGGTCGTTTCGTATGGCTTCACAATGTAATGTCATTCTAATCAAGAAGGCATCTCTGGAGTAAATATATGTAGCGTAAACAAGGCTTCTTAGTTGCCCCACAGAAATAAATCCAACGGATTTAAAACCGGAGACCACGGTGGCCATGAATATGGCCCACCTCTACCAATCCATCTATTGGGGAAAATCTGGTTCAGATGGTCCCGCAGAATCAAACTGAAATGAGGAGGAGCGCCATCATGCATAAACCACATATCTCTTCGGGTTAACAATGGAACTTGTTCCAAAAGTCCATTCAAATCGTTCTGAATGAACTCCAAATAACATTCTCCATTCAATCGGTCATGTAGAACGAATGGTCCTATAAGATGGTGTTCTATGATACCAGCCCAAACATTCACGTTGAATTTCCGTTGGTGTTTGGTCTGCAATATCCCATGGGGATTTTCTTCGGCCCATATGTGGTGATTATGAGAGTTGATTACTCCATCTCTACTGAAACCTGCTTCATCAGTGAATAAAACCCGAGTAAATGAAGTCATATCCTCCCTTTGATTATCCAGGAACCAATTGGCATATTCCAGTCGTGCTGGAAAATCTTCAGGTGTCATGGCATGTTCCTTCTGGATGTGATATGGGTGGAGTAGTTATTCCCTAATTATTCTATGAATAGTGGACTTGGATGTATGGAACTGTTCTGATAGGTTTCTGATGCTCATTGAAGGATCATCAGCGACAGCTTTCAAAATATTGCCCTTCCATATAACGGTACGCAGAGCCCAAGGAGCGCCCTCACCACCTCGTTTTGGCAAAACTGAACCTACAATAATATCGAAATAAAACAACAGGCTCCAATTAATTATCCATTAGACATACCTGTCTCCCTCAAGCTGCGATCGTCATGCTCGAACGTTTCTCTGGCCGGTAACGTTCGATTGGGAAAATGCTCGGCATACAGATGACGGGCTTCTGCAGCATTCACCAAATGCTTGTCCATACAATGCATGCATATCTGCATATTCGTTGAATGTAAACTGTTTGGCCATATCAAAACACTTCAAACTGTCCTATTAGAAAATTGACAATACAATGACAACGCACCACTCAACAAAACAGAATCGCATTCGTTGACATTTTTTATCCACACTGATTTTATTTCTTTCTACAAGGTGTTTTTGTCAACATCTGTGGAAGAAATGGAACATAAATTTATTCACCGGATATTCTTCACCTATTCATGTGCAGCCGTTTTTGTAGTTTATTCGTTTGCTTTTTATTAGTTATGTCTTCCGATGTGCGTTTTTTCAGCTAAATTTATCTTCGGGTTGAAGATTTTCTCCCATAAAATTATACTTATCAGTGAAACTCATCAACATTTGAGCTGTGAATACGAATTTGCAACATCCAAATGTTGAGTTCCATGAGATTCAAATAATACAACACAAAACGTGCTTATTCCACGCGCACATACAAAATATGGACTGAATTCGATATTCCATAGCTTGTTAGTTCAAAAACACCACGAATCTACATAACTTGATATTGCATTTGAAAAAATATCTACATTGTGAATGAAACTTTCAACTAGGTACTGTACTCTTTGTTTACGACATTATTTTAGCATATTTTGTATTATCCCTCTTATAAATGTTGTTGAATTAACGTTAGCATTAGTATTTCTACTGAAAAATTTTTTCATTTCAAATAATGGTGGACGATCGGGTTTGATGTCGTCGAGTAAAACTGCATTTCTATTAAGAATCGTTGCTCCGATCGACTTTCCACTCGAGAACTTTTATTCAGAAAATTGTCTACGTAACCTTATTTTGTTGCAAACTATTGAAACATTATCTGTCATTTCAAAGTTTTGGGGTGTGGACCATCGGGGGTAGTCCGTTCCTGACTTTGTAGCAAAACAACTGACTCCTGCATGAAAGCTCATCAAAGGAATTCATTTGTTCAGTCAATCACCAAAATTAAGAGGATTTTGAATATTCACTTTGAAAGTTATCAAAGAAAAACATTTTTCATTTTGTAACTTTGAGGGCCCGTAACTTGGTAACGAAGGCTTTCAGGAACAAAAGTTATATGAAGTACTGGTGATATTTTGACCCCATCTATACATTCTCGGGAGGAAAAGAGGAAGTCCAGGGACACCTTTATATATATATATATATATATATATACAGTGTGACCCATTTTTAATGGAAACATCCCCCTAAAATTTGAAGTTGTAAACAGATTTTAATAATTTTTGTTTGAAATGTCAAGTACTAAAAGGTCTACCTTGGGACAAAATTTGAAATGTTTATTCCAATTTTCAGGGCATACTACGATATTTTTTCTTAGTCGAAAATCGAGATTTTTTATTAGCGATTTTTTTATTGAAAAACTCACTACCCCACTTGATTCAGAGTGCCTCTAAACAGATGTGACCAAAATTTCATGAAAAAATATTCATTAATAACAAAGTTATGACAACTCAAAAATTCGAAAACTCACACAGCTAACAGTCACAAAAAACACCCTATATCAACAGATATAGCCATGAGAATATTTTTTTTATCAATAAAGTGCAGCCAGATGAAAAAAAAAAACAAATAGCGTGAATTTTTTTAATGAAAATAACGGAATTACATTAAAGTTTTCAAGCAAATTAACTAAAACTAAGACCTGATTGATTTTTCAATTTAAATCTTAGTTGCCATGGAAATGATATTACAGTTTGACACTTGTGAAAGATTTAAATGTACTATTGTCAACAATATTCACCTTACAATTCTTCGAATTATTTTGTCATGGCTGCAAGATTGAGCGTAAGAGAGAAAATTGAAATTGTACGCCTTTCGGGAGATGACGTTAGAAGTGCTGGAGAGGTTTGTAGAGTATTCAATGAGAGACATCCAGATCGTCCTCGTATTAGCTGCGGTACGGTAAATAAAATAAATGAAATATTCAATGAAACTGGTGCAGTATCAAAAATGATGTTAAGAAGTAATCCTGTACAAAGACGAAACAGGAATGACAGGAATGATCAAATCATTTTCGATTATTTCGGAAATAATCCTAATGCCAGTATAAGGAATGCCACCTTAGATTTGAATATTCCACGAGAAACTATTCGGAGATGTCTCAAGGCGAAGAATATTAAACCTTTCAAGCCAAAATTTTTACATACACTGCAAGAAGGCGACGAAGCAAGACGTCTGGAATATTGTTTATGGGCCCAAGGGGAATATTTAAACAATATAAATTTCCTACAAAATATTTCATATACCGACGAAGCCACTTTCACTACAAAAGGAGTAGTGTCATCACAGAATTGTCGCTATTGGGCAGCGAATAATCCTAACTGGGTAATAAACTGTAAAAGCCAGTATTCCCAAAAAATCAACGTCTGGTGTGGGATATTGAACGAACGAATTATTGGTCCTTTCTTTTTTGAGGGAAACATTAATGCGCAGAGGTTTCTAGAATTTTTAAACACGGAGTTTTGGGATGCTATTCACGAGCTGCCAATCAATGAACGATCAAATTTAATTGTCCAGTTAGATGGGTGTTCAGTTCATTATGCCAGAGCTGTGAGGCAATGGCTTAACGAACATTTTCCAAACCGATGGATAGGCCGTGGTAGTCCGTTTATAGAGTGGCCACCCAGATCTCCAGACCTCACAGTTTTGGACTTTTTTCTCTGGGGACTTCTCACACAAAAGGTTTACAAAAACCGCTCAAGAGATAGAAATGAACTTTGTGCAAGAATTCGACAGGTATGTGCAGATATTAGCCCACAAGAACTAAGGAACGTAATCAGACACATTCGTAAGCGCTACGACAAATGTATCGAAATACGTGGTGGATTAGTAGAGGCTACTAGAATATGAGTTTGAATTAATTGTTGCACTGAATCGAAACATTTCAATAATTAGTTTTCATAGTTACGTTAATTAAAATTTTTTCCTTCATTATTAGTTGAATTGTGCGAATGTAATTCCGTTATTTTCATTAAAAAAAATTACGCTATTTTTTTTTTTTCATCTGGCGGCACTTTATTGTTGAAATTATAAAAAAATATTCTCATGGCTATATCTGTTGATATAGGGTGTTTTTTGTGACTGTTAGCTGTGTGAGTTTTCGAATTTTTGAGTTATCATAACTTTGTTATTATTGAAAATTTTTTCATGAAATTTTGGTCACACCTGTTTAAAGGCACTCTGAATCCAGTGGCGTAGTGATTTTTTCAATAAAAAAATCGCTAATAAAAAATCTCGATTTTCGACTAAGAAAAAATATCGTAGTATGCCCTGAAAATTGGAATAAACATTTCAAATTTTGTCCCAAGGTAGACCTTTCAGTACTTGACATTTAAAAAAAAATTATTAAAATTTTAGGGGGGTGTTTCCATTAAAAATGGGTCACACTGTATATATATATATATATATATATATATATATATATATATATATATATATATATATATATATATATACAGTGCCTTCATTTCAAAACTTCACATCCCTGTTATTTCTTTCAGCAGGGAAAATTTCCTGTAGGTAGGGAAAAACAAGTAAATTGAGATATGGAGGGGGAAGTTCAAAACCAGTGCCAGTTGTATTTCAGGTTGAATCCCCCTACCCCCACTTAATAATTTTACATGGCACCCCCACACTTGTAACACATCATTTTGAAGATCTTAAAAATCCTCACTCAACCCCGTTTAGAAAACTGAAATTGGTTGATCCGTTCTCGTAAAATAGGGCAAAAAGAAAATAAATGATAACAAAATGCAAAATAAATTAATGAATTTATGGAACCGCTACCACTGACTCAATAACGGTATGTGTATGTTTCTTTTTTACACAGAGTTTATTGCGTTAGCTGAAAGTGAAATGAGGGCACACAGTTTCTGCTTGGCTTCAGTTAAAATTAAATGGTGAAAACACGTGGCTTCAGTCAAAATTAAATGGTGAAAACACGTATAGATTTAGTTATTCCTGATTTTAAGCTGTTTGTCAAGTGGTGTCAGTTGCACTGACAGTAATACAAATCGTAATGGTGTACACTTTACAAGAAAGAACTGAAATTATTTTTATTTATGGTGCTGAAAATAGGTGTGCTCGTATGACAGCCCGGGTTTTTAATGAAATTCATGCAGGCCAAAATGTGAGTCATCGATATGTTCTAGACCTTGTTCAAAAATTTGAAGAGACCGGTTCTGTGAGCAACAAAGCAGTAAAGCAGCGGAGAGTTCTGACTGAAGCCGCACAGATTGAGATTTTAGGCCAATTCGCCATTGAGCCGACTACGTCAATTTCGAAAGTCGCTAAGTTAGTAAATATTTCAGTTGGTTCTATACACAAAGTTTTAGAACTAACAAGTTCTTTCCTTACAAAATGAGTATTCATCAGCAACTCAGTGAGGATGACTATGATACGAGAATTGAATTTTGTGAACTAATGACTGCGAGAATTCAAAATGACCCGAACTTAATAAAAAATATTTGCTTCAGTGATGAATCAACTTTTTTCTTGATGGCTTTATAAATAAGCATAACTGTAGATCCTGGGATAATGAAAATCCACACTTGTTTCGAGAGGATCATACGCAATATCCACAAAAAATAAACGTCTCGGCTGGAATTCTGGGAAACGAAATAATTGGCCCTATTTTTGTTGAAGAAAATTTAACGGGTCAATTGTATATAAACTTATTGGAAAATGTAATCGATCCACTCATAACACAGTCCTTGGAAAGCCAAGTTGATGAAGGAGACAACCCGCTCTTGGATGACCAAAATTTACATTTTCAACAGGACGGCGCACCGCCACACTACGCATTGCATGTCCGACAGTGGCTTGATCAACGGTATCCTGACAAATGGATTGGCAGAAGAGGCGCTCTGGAATGGCCGGCGAGATCTCCGGATTTGACGCCATTGGATTTCTTTCTCTGGGGTTATTTGAAGACAATGGTATACAAAACTCCCCCGCAGGACACTCAGGATCTAAGACACAGGATTACTGCCACATGCAGACAAATTACTAACGAAATATTTACAAACGTCCGACAGGAATTCGAGAATAGATTGTACTTTTGCTTACCTGATAAAGTAAGGTACATTCATTTCATTGCAATAGCTATTATTTTATTTTTTATTATAATTCATTTTCTTTTTGCCCTTTTTACGAGAACGGATCAACCAATTTCAGTTTTCTGAACGGGGTTGAGTGTGGATTTTCAAGATCTTTAAAATGATGTGTTACAAGATAGGAGGTGCCATTTAAAATTATTAAGTGGGGGTTAAGAGGTAAGGGGGTTGAACCTAAAATACCACTGGCACTGGTTTTGAACTTTCCCCTCGATATCTAAATTGACGTGTTTTTTGCCTACGGCAAATTCTCCCATAGAGGGTGTTAGTGAATAAGTGCGACAAACTTCAGGAAGTGATTCTGAATGGAAGAATAATGACAGTTTGCTTTATAACTTTTGTCAGCAAATGCTTCATTATCCGAGATACGGGGTGTTAAAGATTTTCTTAAAAACTGACTTTTTATTCATTGTTCTGAAATCGGTCGAGATATGCAAACGAAATTTGGTCAGCTTCAAGAAGTAGTTATTTCGCATTTTTCGACTTGCAATTAAGAATTTTATGTTCATCATTGGCGCGCATACGGGTTATAAATTGGCGCAAAGCTACAACAAATGTTCAAAATGACCTCCCTCAGACGTGATACGAAATTCAACTCTTCGATTCATTGATTGTAATATGCGTGTATTCCTGGGGTATTTCCTATTGTCGCACATCCGGCTATAATTCGATTTCTCAGGTCTTCAACATTTTTGACGGGAGTAAAACAAACTAATGACTTTAGAATACCCCAGATGCAAGAATCTAGAAGATTTAAATCAGGAGGTCGAGTGAGCCAATGTTCCGTACCTCCCATACCTTTCCAACGAATTGGATATGATGTATCTAAGTGATTTCTACAATACTGCTGAAATGGACTGGTGCACCATCATGCATGAACCAGAAGGTGTAGAGGAATTTCTTCGAAAAGAATTGTTACGCCACTGGTCTTTTATGGAATTATATAATAAGATGGTTAAATACCTCACTAACTGCCCGTGATGAGCTACAGTAGTAGAAAGTGTGTACTAAAATAAATACCACTCTGATTACTCCAGCTGCGCCACTTGACTTATGGGGTTATGACAGAACAGGTAACTCTTCCTGTAGGAAATTGAGGTGAGAGTCGCCTGTTAGTCGTTGTGGGCGGAAATATGGACCGATTAAATGATCATCAAGTACCCCAAGCCATACATTTAGTGAAAACTGGAGCTGAAAATGAGCTTAAAAGATTCCATGTAGATTTTCCTCAGCCCAGAGATGATTGTTATGGAAAATTCGTATACACTGTCGTCGAAAATTAGGCTAGTCAGTGAACGAAACGCCATTTAAAAAATCAGGAATTTGGTCCATTTGATGAAGAATCCAATGGCAAAAAACTAGGCGCGGAAAAAAGTCTCTAGGTAGTAGTGCTTGCACACGTTGAATATGGAACGGATACAGTTGCTGTTCTCTGAGAATTTTGAAAACAGTGAAGTTGCTTACATTCAGTATTTTGGCAATTTTTCGAATACTTGTTTCAGGTGACTCCGCAATTAACTCGAGAACTGCTTCTTCTAGTTGCACAGTTCGTACTTTTCGGGGGCGCCCGCAGTCAGCCGTTTGTTTCTGAAATGAACCATTTTCGCGCAAACGTTGGTGAAGACGAGCAAATATTGTGTGATGGGGTACCCCACGGTCCTGGATACAACTCAGCATACAATCGTCGAGCTTGCCGACCATTTGGATTACTTTGACCATAGACAAAATGCATGTCTGACAATTCCGCATTTGTATAATTTTCAATTTTTTTTGATAAAGGAAAAATTAATTACTTATTATCATTAATGTTATACCAAACTAAAAGCTCAAAAATGAAGAAACGCTAATTTGACATTTTGTTGAAATATTCGTATTCAACAGAATATTGACAGTAGCCTACTAGCATCGCTACTAGATAATGTATTGAAGTAATGACAAATATGTGTTAAGATGTTTTATTTTTTTGCATAAAAACGGAGCCCCATACGGAAAAAAAGGAAAAAAAAATTTTTGTCACAAATTGAACGAGGGATTCAAATATGTTTTTTCATTTGAAATACCTGAGCGGCGTACCATTTTTTTCTTTAGAAAAATTGAGATCATTACCGTATGGTCGCCAACGATTAATATAAAATTATCAATTATATGTCAAAATATGCGCAATAACTGCCTCTTGGAATTCACCAGATATCATTCGCATATCTTGACCGGTTTCAGAGCAATAAATCAACTGTGAGTACCCGAAGACCATTATCTCCCATCCTCTTTGCCTGCCAGTGTAATTGAACTCGTACAGCATAGTTGATCGAGATTTACTTTCATTCGTAATGACCTCTATTATTGATGACTCATACATGTTGATTCAGAATGGAGAAATAAAACAGGAAATAAAGGCTTCACGTAGATATTTTTCCGCTGAAATTGAAAAGTGCACTCTAAAAGATTCAAAATTGGAATAAACTTCCCATGTTTTGTCTCTGATTTTGGATTGTTTTAGATATAGTGAAGAAATTTGTGAGCGTCATGATCTTCAGAGAGAAGACCAAAGAACTGAATCAAGTTACAACGGAACTGTTCAATTGTAAAAGTCAGAAGATGAAGACACACAACCGACATCACTCACTGATGCTTTGCTTCAGGTGATGAAAATCCTCAACTCCCGCTCACTGTCCCAACGAATGAAAAACTGATAATAAGATATATTCAATTCCGAAGGTTACTATTTGTTTTTTTTCCCAATTATTCAACCTATATATCATCGAACTCTTCAACTCCAAGAATATCTAATTTTGTTTTATATATTTCAAAATTTAGAGTATCAAATGCCCTGGATAAATGAGAAAAAATCTCCAAATTGCTAGCAAGAAGTGCTGATGTACTTTCATTGTTTTGCGGTTCCCAAAATTTGGACAAATTTGCCAAAAAAAGGAATTTCTTGTTTTGGGTAAGTTGTGGGGACCATGTATTTTTGTTAACGTTGTGGGGTCCCTGAAGTTACATATGTAGTGAATAGGCCCCTTTACGTTGATTCCATAGCTATTTTCAGAATTCCTTTACACTCGCTGTGTTTCGAGTAATTCACTGAGAATCGTTCAGGGGACAGCACATAACGATAGGAATATGAATATGTGTTATTGAGTCCCCTCAGCTATACCGAAACGGGATGTGTTATTGAGTACCCTTTACTATACAACGATGGAATGTGTTATGGTGTCCCCATAACTATATGAAAATGGATTGTGTTATTGTGTCCCCATTACTACACACAAATGGAAAGTGTTTCTATGACCTCACAAATATTACAATAAACGTGTTTACACACACACAGTGTGTTTCTAAACATATATGTGATCTTTATGGGGAAAATCCTCTATCTGTCAGGTAATTTCATGGCGATTGGATAATTACATTTCGTGGCTTTTCAATTATTCTTCTCTCCAAAGTCAAGCTTCCCAACCCCTTTTTTTTTAAATCATCAGCTTGATAAGGGACCACTGATTTGGAAAATAAAACCTTCATGCCTCTCAATATTGGGGCTAGTGGCTCAGTGGTACGAGCGTTGGTATTGTACCCACTGTTTCCAACCGACGCGGGTTCGACTCCCACAGCCGGTGCAAAATTTTTCAAAGCCCCAAGAGTGGTTTCGGATCCCATCGTTGCCCTGAGAATGCAAGGAATATTGTGTGAACCATTCAACCTTCAATATGCTTGTTTGAAGGTTGTAGACGATGTGGTAACTTGATTACTATCGTTTCGGACGTCCATCGTCTTAATGTATTCAAAAGGTTTTCACGACGATTCGAATGCTTATATCTGCAATCGTCTTCAGGTGAATACTGACAAGTTTAGGTGCTACTTACTAATTTATATGACTGTTGGTGCAATGATGCGTGTAATTCCGCCAGGTGCAGTGGTGCGTGTAATTTTGCGCGGTGTGGTGGTGCGTAAAGTTTCGCGCCTCTGCAGCCCGCCAGAAAGAGCAATCAGTGGTTTTCATAAATTCTTGATCTCAATGCTTGGTTGACTAAAGGCGTTATTGGCTTCGATGTAGGCGGCCTCTTTGAACTTTCGTTTGAATCAATGCTCCTCTCTATGTAGAACACTTGCGTCGTCCCTTAGAACTCGATGGTGCTCAGTCCAGGCGTGGTCAGCGATTCCCGATTTTGATGTTTTTCCAAGTTGAGTCCATTTCTTGTGCTCATCCAATCTTACCGATAACGGTCTCTTTGTCTCTCCAATGTAGGAATCTCCGCATTCACATGGAACTTCATAAATGTAATTCTTACTGATTCCATTTTTGTTGTCAGGTTTGGTCTTGGTCAGGAAACTCCGTGAAGTACTGCCGGATTGGAAGCAGCTCTTAATGTTGAACTTTATTCCGATCTTCTGATCTTCTCGGAGACACCTCTGATGTACGGAAGGCAGATCACTGTGCTTTGTTGTTGCTCTTCAGATGTCTTCGTTCTCTGGAGTTGTTTCAATACTTCTTCTAGGAGTTTTTTGGGATATCCATACCGGTGGAGGTCCTCTCTGATGTGGTTTAATTCGGCATCTAGTGACTCCACGTCGTTGCATATGTGCGTTGCTCTCTCTACCAATGTTCTCACGATCCCTCTCTTCGTCAAACTCGGATGGTTGGAGCTGTAACTGAGGTACTGCCCCGTATGTGTCTTCTTTCTTTAGACGGAGGTGCGGATTTCATTGCCCATTCTCTCAACGTACACATCGAGGAAGGGTAAGGCACTGTTGGTTTCCATTTCCATCGTGAATTTGATCGAATCCATGATTCTGGTAATTCTTGAGAAGAAATCCTGGTGATGTTTGTCTCCGTGATTCCATATAATGAAGGTGTCATCCACGTACCTCCCGTATAGCCAATTCCTCGAACCACTCCATGTATATGTTGGCGATGATTGGAGAAATGGAAGATCCCATCGGGAGTCCGTCGACTTGAGAGAAGAATCGGTCCTTTTTCTGGAAATATGAGTTCTGTAGGCAGCACTGCAGTAATTCCAATATTGCGTGGGTAGGAAGGTCAGTCCTCTCGTGCAGCTAGTCATCCTCTTCGAGTTTCCTTTTGATGATACTGAGAGATTCCTCTATAGGGACATTGTTGTACAGGCTCTCCACGTCGAAGCTGATGAAACGATATTCTGGTCCAAGTTCCACATCTGTGATGGTGTCAACGAAGTGCTTGGAATTCTTGACGTATGAACTGCCATTTCCTTGTAAGGGTTGTAGTATCGGTAGGAGGTATTTTGATAACTTGTAGGTTGGTGAGTTCCGTGAGCTGGTGATCGGTCTCAGTGGCATGTCTGGTTTGCGGATTTTCGGAAGCCCGTAGAGATGCGGTGGTTTGCTGTAGTGTGGCGTTAGATGTGATCGTTCGTTGTCTGGAATGAAATGTTTGAATTTCCTCAGATTCTTCCAGCCGATAAAGAAACTGCCACGGTTATCATGGACACCACAACACATGATGACAAGATAGAGTCGTAACTCCACACAGGGAACTATAAACTCTTGAAGAAGGATCCGACACCCACTATAGAAAGGAAGATCTACAACACTCTGAGGAAATTTAAACACTTCATTCCAGACAACGAACGATCACATCTAACGCCACACTACCGCAAACCACCGCATCTCGACAGGCTTCCAAAAATCCACAAACCAGACATGCCACTGAGACCGATCACTAGCTCACGGAACTCACCAACCTACAAGTTATCAAAATACCTCCTACCGATACTACAACCCTTACAAGGAAATAGCAGTTCATACGTCAAGAATTCCAAGCACTTCGTTGACACCATCACAGATGTTGAACTTTGACCAGAAGATCGTTTCATCAGCTTCGACGTGGAGAGCCTCTACACCAATGTCCCTATAGAGGAATCTCTCAATATCATCAAAAGGAAACTCGAAGAGGATGACCAGCTGCACGAGAGGACTGACCTTCCTACCCACGCAATATTGGATTTACTGCAGTGCTGCCTACAGAACTCATATTTCCAGGAAAAGGACAGATTCTTCTCTCAAGTCGACGGACTCCCGATGGGATCTTCCCTTTCTCCAATCATCGCCAACATATACATGGAGTGGTTCGAGGAATTGGCTATACGGGAGGCAGAATACAAACCAAAGCTGTGGTTGAGGTACGTGGATGACACCTTCATTATATGGAATTTCTTCTCGAAAACTAACAGAATCAGGGATCTGATCCAATTCACGATGGAAATGGAAACCAACAGTGCCTTACCCTTCATCGATGTGTACGTTGAGAGAATAGCCAATGAAATCCGCACCTCCGTCTACAGAGAGAAGACACATACGGGGCAGTACCTCAGCTACAGCTCCAACCATCCGAGTTCGACGAAAAGAGGAATCGTGAGAACATTGGTAGAGAGAGCGACGCACATATGCAACGACGTGGAGTCACTAGATACCGAATTAAACCACATCATGGACGACCTCTACCGGAATGGATATCCCAAGAAACTCCTAGAAGAAGTATTGAAACAACTCCGGAGAACGAAGACATCTGAAGAGCAACAACAAAGCACAGTGATCTGCCTTCCGTACATCAGAGGTGTCTCCGAGAAGATCAGAGGGATCGGAAACAAGTTTAACATCGAGAGCTGCTTCCAATCTGGCAGTACTTTACGGAGTTTCCTGACCAAGACCAAACCTGACAACAAAAATGGAATCAGTAAGAATTACATTTATGAAGTTCCATGTAAATGCGGAGATTCCTACATTGGAGAGACAAAGAGACCGTTATCGGTAAGATTCGATGAGCACAAGAAATGGACTCAACGTGGAGAAACATCAAAATCGGGAATCGCTGACCACGCCTGGACTGAGCACATCGAGTTCTATGGGACGACGCAAGTGTTCTACATAGAGAGGAGCATTGGTTCAAACAGAAGTTCAAAGAGGCCGTTTACATCGAAGCCAATAACGCCTTTAGTCAACCAAGCATTGAGATCAAGAGAGTATGGAAACCACTGATTGCTCTGACGGGCTGCAGAGGCGCGAAGCTTCACGCACCACCACACCGCGCGAAATTACACGCACCACTGCACCTGGCGGAATTATACGCATCATTGCACCGACAGTCATATAAATTGGTAAGTATTCACCTGAAGGCGATTGCAGATACAAGCATTCGAAACGTCGTGAAAATTTTTTGAATACATTAAGACGATGGACGTCCGAAACGACTGTATTCAATATGCTTAATCAATCAACCGCATATTTTTGGCATCATACGTTCTAGTAAAATCCAAGTGTATATGGAAAATTTCTTTACCAATTTGTAAAAACGATTATATTCAAAACCGTTCATCTTGGGTGTTAGGTGTGTCATACAATATTGTGTTCTATTGAGATGAGATGACGGTGGAACAGGAATTGCAACAAAAATAAAAATATTCGGATAAACCAAATGTTCTTTGCTCAAGGTATAAACTTTCAGAAATGTGGCATTTTCTGTATTCCAGATGTTCAGCAGGTGATAAAGGGTATGTTCATTCATAAATAAGAAAATTTCTTGTGAGTATATGAGAAACGATAACGAGTCTTTGACTAAGTGATCGAACATGGTCGACTCACACTTCTGTCGTATATGACCATGAAATTTGATTTTAAATGGAACCACCTTTATATTATTATTTTTTGGATTCTAAATTACATATAACTGACCTATCAAACATCGCTTTGGATATCAGTTTTTTCAAAATAAAATCGAACTTTTCAAATGGAACAATAGTGTGCATTCTAACCATCGAATAGCTCTCCAGATCACTAACAATAGTAAATAGCTGCCCTATCACCCCACAGACCTAGCTTTTGAAGTTCCACTCTTCCAAGAGAATAAGTATTGAGGCAGAGTATTATTATTAACCATGTGCATGAGGTTTCTCCATTTTTGGCATTAGATAGAATTCAAAATAATAAAATATGACCGCCAAAATGTCATTTGACATTCGGATAATATAGGATGTTACACCCAAAAACCCAAATGTATGGTCCGTTCTAGGGAAATTTGTAACTTGTTCTTCATTATTCGATCGCCAGATGTATATACTCAGTGTTTTGAATGGAGCTGATAGTATTTTTAGTGAAGAATCGGCCATTCCAACAACTGGTAAAATTCATCTGTTCGATGAAGAGAAATGGAAAACAGGCTATAAATTGATAAAAATCAAATTCACCAACTCAATCGGGTTTGCTCCAGGAAGGGATTCAGCTGCACTAAGGTGAGGTATGATGAAAAGAGACATTCTCAATTGAATATTGAATAGAAATATTTTTTCTGATAATTGAAAAATCCACGACGATAATGAAGTTATTTCTTGTAAGCCTATGATAATAATTTTTGCACCATTCTCATTCAGTAGAGGTTTCTCTGACGACACGATTCATCTCGTTCGAAACTACCTAGTAGACAGAGCAGAAAGGGCTAATCGATGGGGAGCTTTTCCGAATGCACCATCTCAATTCTAGTAAACCTCAAGGTTAACTGCTATTCTCAATTCATACAAATTAACTGGCAGGCCATCTATATGCATATGACACCCAATTCTACTATTTCTTCGATTCAGATGAAGTAAATGAGGCATATATACCAATCAATTGCGATTTGAAGATGTTTGTCTGCCTTTCAAAATACCACTGTCTCATAAATAACAGAAATAAATTCCAAGTTATGATATTTGGTCAAAAAAATGACAGGAACGTAATCACAGACCTAGTTGAAATCCATATAAATTCTAACGAGCTGGTCAGTGTTTCGGGAAACAGAAAATTGGGTGTTATTATGTATATTGACCTTAGATTTGAGTTTCATATCGATACATTGACACAAAGGGCATACTTTTCTCTCTCATACAGGGTGATTCAAAAGTACTTTGACAAACTTCAGAATTTTCACTTTTTTATTAATCTATCATGACCGTCGGAATAGCCATGTTCTCTAGACTTTTCTCTATTGTATTATTAACTGATTTAACATGCTACTGTATTGACTTCTGTTCTCAGAATAACCACTTCCTTGTGATTGAGTTGCGCTTTTATATCATTCTGCGCGGAGGGGGCCAAATATTTATTACCGTAGGTAATTTTTTGTTACTTGTCCTAATAAATCAGTGACTCAATAATTAATGGCTTACTGTTGTCAACGCGAATGGATAAGTATGAGGGATTTTATCTCTCTCGCGGTTGAATTATATTAATGGGCTGTCATAACCTATGACGTTTTTCTATCGTCACAAATATATAAAAAACAGATTTATGATATTTCGTGCCGCAATGCAATTAGGCGAGCTGTCAACACTTGAATTTATACTTTGTTTACCAAGAACTATTTTTAGATATGCGTAACTAGGAGGTGATGATTCATTAATAGTTCTATCGAGAAAAGGGTGATTTTTTTATAGGATTTCTCAAGTGCATTTACTTGTCTTCCGATGACGAAATATTTTCAACTGGCTTATTTTTTCATTAGCTTGGTAGTGTGGAGGATTTCTGAATTTATTTTCGTTCCTAGTTGGCTACCCAGAATTTCCTGTTAACTTATAATTTATTTTTTATTATGTTTGAACTTTTTCTGTATTCCTGGGGTATAACACCTTTATGAAATATTTGACGTTTCCATTCAGTTCCGACATGTGGCACTTTATATTTGAAAATCAGGAAAATGACAATATAACTTGATTTGTTTGAAAATATGAACAGGATGTTCATAAAATCAGATGTAGAATGATCTGCGACTGAAAGATAAATTTTAGTCACTATCTTCCATCGTTCAAGATAACCTATCAGGTGAAGTTTAATGTCGAGCGTGGCTTTAGCCGGGAAAGTAGTTGTCTTCTGTTAGACATTCACAAAAATAACTTCATTTTTATTGTAAATTTTTCCAATTCACAAAAAAAAAATTCTATTCAATATTCAATTAAGAATGTTTTCTTTTTCAACAATATAACCTTTTGAATAATTTTATTAAATATATATTATATGGTGCTAGAGTCCTCATTATTGAAATGAAGAATGTGGGAAACATAGTTTCGTGATGTCAAATGTAAATGAGGTACAAGAGAAAGATATCAAAAGAGTTGCCAAATATATCTTGAAAACATGGTGAGGTAAGGTGTAATCATCGCTAAAATACATCTCGTAACATTTCAATTCAATCAGACAAGACGAAGCAGGATGAAAATTACAAGATTCAACAAAATAGGCGGTTAGCATTTGAAACCTTTTCTCAACCAAACTGAGATGTCCCGACAACGTTCGACTGTATGCATATACTTAACACACGATGACTAGAAAAATTGATTATTTTTTCACAGATATATTTATGCCCCTATTAGGTTTACACACATTGTATATCACCTAGGGGGCGCCACGTTCTGGCGAATTTTTTTGTCCTCAGAACATTGAGTCATTGTGCTTTTTACACCCCGTGTCATTTTTTGCCGCTCAGGGGACAAATTTGAATGGGGCTTTTCTCCCCAGCTGGATGAGAAGACTGGATTCCAGAAAGTGTGCTGGATGGAGCACTGTGGAAACCAAACTTCTGTTGAACTTCAGTAGCCGGAAAGTGAAAACAAAGCATTTTATCTGACGATTACGTAACGGGGACGCGTGTATGTCCCCACTACACAGGAGGTGTGCAAGTCCCCCGAGCGCCGTAAAAATTCACACACATATCCCCATACACCCACACACACACCTACACACATACAGGTTAGGTCACACACACACACACACATATATATATATATATATATATATATATATATGTGTGTGTGTGTGTGCTTTTGTAAACCTATCTCTGTGGGGATATGTGTGTGAATTTTTACGGCGCTCGGGGGACTTGCACACCTCCGCCTGTGTAGTGGGGACATACACGCGTCCCCGTTACGTAATCGTCAAATAAAATGCTTTGTTCTCACTTTCCGGCTACTGAAGTTCAACAGAAGTTTGGTTTCCACAGTGCTCCATCCAGCACACTTTCTGGAATCCAGTCTTCTCATCCAGCTGGGGAGAAAATCCCCATTCAAATTTGTCCCCTGAGTTGCAAAAAATGACACGGGGTGTAAAAAGCACAATGACTCAATGTTCTGAGGACAAAAAAATTCGCCAGAACGTGGCGCCCCCTAGGTGATATACAATGTGTGTAAACCTAATAGGGGCATAAATATATCTGTGAAAAAATAATCAATTTTTCTAGTCATCGTGTGTTAAGTATATGCATACAGTCGAACGTTGTCGGGACATCTCAGTTTGGTTGAGAAAAGGTTTCAAATGCTAACCGCCTATTCCGTTGAATCTTGTAATTTTCATCCTGCTTTGTCTTGTCTGATTGAATTGAAATGTTACGAGATGTATTTTAGCGATGATTACACCTTACCTCACCATGTTTTCAAGATATATTTGGCAACTCTTTTGATATCTTTCTCTTTACCTCATTTACATTTGACATCAAGAAACTATGTTTCCCACATTCTTCATTTCAATAATGAGGACTCTAGCACCATATAATATATATTTAATAAAATTATTCAAAAGGTTATATTGTTGAAAAAGAAAACATTCTTAATTGAATATTGAATAGAATTTTTTTTTGTGAATTGGAAAAATTTACAATAAAAATGAAGTTATATTTGTGAATGTCTAACAGAAGACAACTACTTTCCCGGCTAAAGCCACGCTCGACATTAAACTTCACCTGATAGCTTATCTTGAACGATGGAAGATAGTGACTAAAATTTATCTTTCAGTCGCAGATCAGTCTACATCTGATTTTATGAACATCCTGTTCATATTTTCAAACAAATCAAGTTATATTGTCATTTTCCTGATTTTCAAATATAAAGTGCCACATGTCGGAACTGAATGGAAACGTCAAATATTTCATAAAAGTGTTATACCCCAGGAATACAGAAAAAGTTCAAACATAATAAAAAATAAATAATAAGTTAACAGGAAATTCTGGGTAGCCACTAGGAACAAAAATAAATTCAGAAATCCTCCACACTACCAAGCTAATGAAAAAATAAGCCAGTTGAAAATATTTCGTCATCGGAAGACAAGTAAATGCACTTGAGAAATCCTATAAAAAAATCACCCTTTTCTCGATAGAACTATTAATGAATCATCACCTCCTAGTTACGCATATCTAAAAATAGTTCTTGGTAAACAAAGTATAAATTCAAGTGTTGACAGCTCGCCTAATTGCATTGCGGCACGAAATATCATGAATCTGTTCTTTATATATTTGTGACGATAGAAAAACGTCATAGGTTATGACAGCCCATTAATATGATTCAACCGCGAGAGATAAAATCCCTCATACTATCCATTCGCGTTGACAACAGTAAGCCATTAATTATTGAGTCACTGATTTATTAGGACAAGTAACAAAAAATTACCTACGGTAATAAATATTTGGCCCCCTCCGCGCAGAATGATATAAAAGCGCAACTCAATCACAAGAAAGTGGTTATTCTGAGAACAGAAGTCGATACAGTAGCATGTTAAATCAGTTAATAATACAATAGGGAAAAGTCTAGAGAACATGGCTATTCCGACGGTCATGATAGATTAATAAAAAAGTGAAAATTCTGAAGTTTGTCAAAGTACTTTTGAATCACCCTGTATGAGAGAGAAAAGTATGCCCTTTGGAAACTCTGATCACACCCTCATCTCCACAACATGCTCTTTCCATTTACCATCGAGCTGCACAATACCACCCCGTCTCATGTGGCATTACAATTCGGCCGACTGGGAAGGTCTTCGTATGTTTTTCTCAGCGTTTCCATGGAAGAGAGTTTGTTTCTCTTCAGTAGATCCAACACGATGTGCTGAGACAATTTCTGAAATCATCATGTTGGGGATGCAAACTTACATACCGAATACCGAAAGAAGAACATCATCCGATAAGACCTGGTTTAACAGAAACTGCTCTAGAGCTGTGGCTTCCAAACAGGCAGCATACCATCGGTGGCTAAAAAATCCGGGCCCTGAGACCAGAGCAGCATATGTCGAGGCTAGAGGCATATGCAAAGAGACAATAGAATGCTCAAAAGATGCCCACAATGCCAAAATAAGATCAAAACTTGTTGAATGTCCTAACGGATCCCGTTCATTTTGGTCTTTCGCCAAAGCTGTGGGAAGAAACTTCACTTCCAGCTCATTTCCTCCTCTAACCGAAGGAGATGGAACACTAGCAACGACTGCCCAGGACAAAGCCAATATCTTTGCGCACCTATTTGCTGGAAATTCCACTCTGGATTCATCGGGAAAACAACCCCCGAACATTACACCTATTGACAGTCACATGCCCGAGATCACCTTTCGCCAACGTACTATCAGAAAGATTTTGCTGGGTCTCAACACCAACAAAGCCTGTGGATCTGACGGAATCCCGCCGATTGTTCTCAAGAAATGTGCCCCCGAACTAACACCTGTTCTTTGCAAGTTGTTCAACCACTCTTACAATTTGGGGTATTTCCGTCCAATTTGGGAAAATTGCAAGAGTACAGCCAGTCCCTAAAAAGGCAAAAGGCCCTACCTAGCATCTACAGACCTATCGCACTGCTATCTATTATTTCAAAGGTCATGGAAAAGCCATCAACATCGAGCTCATGAAATATCTGGAAGACTCAGGAATTGTCAACGATAGGCAATATGGCTTCCGCCATCAGAGATCAACTGGTGACCTGCTCGCTTACGTCTCACATATATGGCAGCTATCTATTGAAAAGTATGGAGAAACTTTAGCTGTGGCATTAGATATCTCCAAGGCGTTCGATCGAGTTTGGCACCAGGGACTCCTCGCCAAGCTTCCGTCTTATGGCTTGCCCCTCAGCTGTGTTCTCTGCTTGCTAGTTTTCTCTCAAACAGGTCTCTCCATGTAGTGGTCGATGGAGTTTCATCTGACACTCTACTCATAAATGCTGGTGTTCCGCAAGGATCTATTCTCGCACCAACACTATTTCTACTTCACATCAACGACCTGTTGAAAGCAACTTCATGTCCAGTACACAGCTTTGCCGATGATAGTACCCTCCATACCGCTTTCTCTTCCAGGGCCCCTATATCAGCCCGTGAAACCAGAAATGAACGAGGAAGAAATGTTAATAATATAAATATGGACTTAGCAACAATTCTCGAATGGGGATCTAATAACTTGGTAGAATTCAATGCAAACAAAAACACAAGCATGTCTTTTCTCTAGAAAGCCGATCTCACTGTGCCTAACATAACTTTGTCAGGAGTAACCATACCACTAAAGTCATCCATATCGATGCTTGGTATTACTATCAGCAATAACCTTTCCTGGGAAAATCACGTAAGGTCCATTGCCAAAAGTGCATCCCAAAACTTGGTTTTGTTTCTTGCCAAGAGCTATTTCACCCCAGTCAGCTGCTTATGATCTATAAGGCACAGATCCGACCTGTCCTGGAATACTGTTCCCATATTCGGAGTGCGGCACCTAAACATATCCTGAGGCTATTGGATTCTGTCCAAAAAAGGGCAATTCGTCTCGTCGGTGATGCCTCGCCTACAAACTCGCTCACTTGTCTGGAACACCGTAGAAAAGTTGGCGATTTGTCTCTATTTTATAGATATTTCCATGGGCGATGCTCTTCTGAAATATCAACAATCGTTCCTGCTTTGGCAGTCTCTTCGAGATTAACCCGTCAAGTTCAGTCATCACACCCCTTCGTGGTCACTTTGGAGACCTGCAGAACATCACTTTCCAAAGACTCGTTCATCCAACGAACAGCGAGGCTTTGGAACTCATTGCCCAGGGAGGTGTTCCCGAGGCATACAACCTTCAGAAATTAGAAGAACACCAACTCTCCTTTTCTTGTTCAGATGTTCTCTGAACACAGGATATCCAACCAGACATAAAAAAATGTATCGATAGAAACTCAAATCTGTCATATATATAATACCCATTCTGTTTCCCGAAACACTGACAGCTCGTTAGAATTCATATGGTTTAACTAGGTTGTGATTACGTTCGATTTGACCAAATAACATAACTTTGAATTTATTTCTGTTATTTATGAGACAGTGGTATTCTGAAAGGCAGACAAACATGTTCAAATCGCAATTGATTGGTATATATGCCTCATTTACTTCATCTGAATCGAAGAAATAGTAGAATTGGGTGTCATATGCATATAGATGGGCCTGCCAGTTAATTTGTATGAATTGAGAATAGCAGTTAACCTTGAGGTTTACTAGAATTGAGATGGTGCATTCGGGAAAGCTCCCCATCGATTAGCCCTTTCTGCTCTGTCTACTAGGTAGTTTCGAACGAGATGAATCGTGTCGTCAGAGAAACCTCTACTGAATGAGAATGGTGCAAAAATTATTATCATAGGCTTACAAGAAATAACTTCATTATCGTCGTGGATTTTTCAATTATCAGAAAAAATATTTCTATTCAATATTCAATTGAGAATGTCTCTTTTCATCATACCTCACCTTAGTGCAGCTGAATCCCTTCCTGGAACAAACCCGATTGAGATGGTGAATTAGATTTTTATCAATTTATAGCCTGTTTTCCATTTCTTTTCATCGAACAGATGAATTTTACCAGTTGTTGGAATGGCCGATTCTTCACTAAAAATACTATCAGGTCCATTCAAACCACTGAGTATATACATCTGGCGATCAAATAATGAAGAACAAGTTACAAATTTCCCTAGAACGGACCATACATTTGGGTTTTTGGGTGTAACATCCTATATTATCCGAATGTCAAATGACATTTTGGCGGTCATATTTTATTATTTTGAATTCTATCTAATGCCAAAAATGGAGAAACCTCATGCACATGGTTAATAATAATACTCTGCCTCAATACTTATTCTCTTGGAAGAGTGGAACTTCAAAAGCTAGTGGGGTGATAGGGCAGCTATTTACTATTGTTAGTGATCTGGAGAGCTATTCGATTGTTAGAATGCACACTATTGTTCCATTTGAAAAGTTCGATTTTATTTTGAAAAAAACTGATATCCAAAGCGATGTTCGATAGGTCAGTTATATGTAATTTAGAATCCAAAGAATAATAATATAAAGGTGGTTCCATTTAAAATCAAATTTCATGGTCATATACGACAGAAGTGTGAGTCGACCATGTTCGATCACTTAGTCAAAGACTCGTTATCGTTTCTCATATACTCACAAGAAATCTTCTTATTTATGAATGAACATACCCTTTATCACCTGCTGAACATCTGGAATACAGAAAATGCACATTTCTGAAAGTTTATACCTTGAGCAAAGAACATTTGGTTTATCCGAATATTTTTATTTTTGTTGCAATTCCTGTTCCACCGTCATCTCATCTCAATAGAACACAATATTGTATGACACACCTAACACCCAAGATGAACGGTTTTGAATATAATCGTTTTTTTCCTGACAAATTGGTAAAAGAAATTTTCCATATACACTTGGATTTCACTAGAACGTATGATGCCAAAAATATGCGGTTGATTGATTAAGCATATTGAATACAGTCGTTTCGGACGTCCATCGTCTTAATGTATTCAAAAAATTTTCACGACGTTTCGAATGCTTGTATCTGCAATCGCCTTCAGGTGAATTCTTACCAATTTATATGACTGTCGGTGCAATGATGCGTATAATTCCGCCAGGTGCAGTGGTGCGTGTAATTTCGCGCGGTGTGGTGGTGCGTGAAGCTTCGCGCCTCTGCAGCCCGTCAGAGCAATCAGTGGTTTCCATATTCTCTTGATCTCAATGCTTGGTTGACTGAAGGCGTTATTGGCTTCGATGTAGACGGCCTCTTTGAACTTCTGTTTGAACCAATGCTCCTCTCTATGTAGAACACTTGCGTCGTCCCATAGAACTCGATGTGCTCAGTCCAGGCGTGGTCAGCGATTCCCGATTTTGATGTTTCTCCACGTTGAGTCCATTTCTTGTGCTCATCCAATCTTACCGATAACGGTCTCTTTGTCTCTCCAATGTAGGAATCTCCGCATTTACATGGAACTTCATAAATGTAATTCTTACTGATTCCATTTTTGTTGTCAGGTTTGGTCTTGGTCAGGAAACTCCGTAAAGTACTGCCGGATTGGAAGCAGCTCTCGATGTTGAACTTGTTTCCGATCCCTCTGATCTTCTCGGAGACACCTCTGATGTACGGAAGGCAGATCACTGTGCTTTGTTGTTGCTCTTCAGATGTCTTCGTTCTCCGGAGTTGTTTCAATACTTCTTCTAGGAGTTTCTTGGGATATCCATTCCGGTAGAGGTCCTCCATGATGTGGTTTAATTCGGTATCTAGTGACTCCACGTCCTTGCATATGTGCGTCGCTCTCTCTACCAATGTTCTCACGATCCCTCTCTTCGTCGAACTCGGATGGTTGGAGCTGTAGCTGAGGTACTGCCCCGTATGTGTCTTCTCTCTGTAGACGGAGGTGCGGATTTCATTGGCTATTCTCTCAACGTACACATCGAGGAGAAGGGTAAGGCACTGTTGGTTTCCATTTCCATCGTGAATTAGATCAAATCCCTGATTCTGTTAATTCTTGAGAAGAAATTCCATATAATGAAGGTGTCATCCACGTACCTCAACCACAGCTTTGGTTTGTATTCTGCCTCCCGTCTAGCCAATTCCTCGAACCACTCCATGTATATGTTGGCGATGATTGGAGAAAGGGAAGATCCCATCGGGAGTCCGTCGACTTGAGAGAAGAATCTGTCCTTTTCCTGGAAATATGAGTTCTGTAGGCAGCACTGCAGTAAATCCAATATTGCGTGGCTAGGAAGGTCAGTCCTCTCGTGCAGCTGGTCATCTTCTTCGAGTTTCCTTTTGATGATATTGAGATATATATATATATATATATATATATATATATATATATATACATCGAAAAAACACATAAGTCAAGTCAAGTGATCAGTCGTCAAATTTGTAAGATACAGTTCTAGGTCGGTAATTCATGTATCAAAATAGGTGATGTATACTTTCTCGGCATGAATTGAGTGGATAATTTGGAAATTGTGATCTAAAATGACCATAAATTCAAGAAACACATTTCATTGTAGGAATAGAGAGCATATGAAAAAATGAAATTGAAAAATCTCCAAAGGCATGCTTTGAAACTAAATTGCTACTTTGTGATTCTCCTAATCTGTCCACCCTCAAACACTATGAAAAGGTGTAACATTATTTTTTGATTACCAATAAACAGCAGATGCTTCAAAAGTTTCTGAACTTATGCTTGAGATTTCCATTTGGTATGAAGAAAAGTGATCCGATTGCATACACCCCAACCCGACCAATCCCAGCGATCTTTTACTTATACTAGAGCTGAGACATAATGACCTCTAATCTGAATCTGCTGCGTGTTTGAAGTATTGTTTCAAACAGAACCTATCAATGAGAGCTGATGTGTGATGATAAAGGATGCTTTGAATAAAATGTATTGAATTAAATCATGAAACAATGTCCGAAAAGACATTGTTTCATGATTTTGTCAACCAATCTTTCAAAAAGTGATTAAAGTTAAAACACTAATCGTTTATATAAAGCATACATATACGCAAAGCTGACAACAAACAGAATATGAGACAATACCCGAATATGACCTACACCCCGAATATGACGTACCTACACCTCAATTATGATAAACATACCTACTGCAAACGACATTCAGCCTAAATATGGCATTTACTATTCTCACACATATCACAAGGATAAGAATATCTATTTACTATTTTATTATTATATTTATTTTATTTTATAATATCTAGTTACTATTTTATTTATACATTCATTGGTTGAAACTTCTTTTACCAAATTTATATACTTATGTGCTTCAAAATATGTAAAAAAAATTATCATTGCATATGATAGTGTTATACTACTTAGTTTTAAGTTTAATATCACATACAAGCTATAGTTTTATACTAAAGCTTCGTGATTTTCTCCTGTTTATTCACTTACAATAAATATATATCTGTACTTCAATTATTGTAAAATTTGAACTTTCGTGAATAAACATTATTATTATTATTATTATTATTATTATTATTATTTATCATGTTTTAAAAACTACCATCAGGCCCTTACTTCCGAAGCTCCGACCCATTCGGAAGGGCGCGCTGGTTACATAAACCAATGACCTCTCCCCACACCCGTGAGGTGAGAGATCATTGGGTCCGTGAGAGATCATTATCATATTATGTTTTAAAAACTACCAGTCAGGCCCTTACTTCCGAAGCTCCGACCCATTCGGAAGGGCGCGCTGGTTACATAAACCAATGACCTCTCCCCACACCCGTGAGGTGAGAGATCATTGGGTCCGTGAATCATGTGTCCTGAGCAGACGTAACGATCCGAGAATGACTGCCTTCTGCATGCGGCTGGCTAGAGATTCTGCCGATTTACGGCATGCCGGTATAATTTCCAGGTTTGAGAGTAGCGTTGGCATCATTCCACCAAGGGCCCCTATAATCAGAACCACTATCTTTACAGAATGGTCTGGATAGAGTCTGCGGAGCTCGAAGAGTAAATCTCGATACTTCGTCCGTTTCTCGTCCTCTTTTCGCACGATATTCGTCTCGCCCGGAGCCGAAAACTCTATGACGTATATCGTTTTCTGCTCGCGGTCGAAGAGGACTACATCAGGCTTGTTGGCTTGTATTTGCCTGAGGGGGATATTATTATTATTATATTATTATTATTATTATTATTATTATTATTATTATTATTATTATTATTATTATTATTATTATTATTATTATTATTATTATTATTATTATTATTATTATTATTATTTTCGTTTTAAACACTACCAGTCAGGCCCTTACTTCCGAGCCCATTATTATTATTATTATTATTATTTTATATTTGGTTGGTATGTTATACGTGTCCATTATTTTCATTACTGAGTATTTTCTCATGTAACTTCTCTATTTCTGGGCAGAAATACAAATACTGTTCCTTGAAATTGGATTAATATTTCTATGTTCCATTCCAGTTCGCCTTCATTGGAACGCTTTCGCTACTTCAATGTCAAATCAAATCGGTCGCTTTTGTGATGTCCTGCATCAATATACCGAAACATATCCTGGACAGAAATGTTTCAATAGGAAATATTTTGTGTTTATTCATTTAACGAGAATAATATTCATACGAAACAGTAGAATAAGGTATGGAAATCACCAATAACTACTGAAGATTGTCAATTATAGAAGAATCTTCCAGTCAAAATCACATTATTTTTAATGAATCACTGAAAGAAGAAAATGGGAAACAACGTATTTTTTGAAACCAGCTGAACGTTGAAGTATGAAGTTTTTATAATTTATCGGAACTAACAGACTTCATATTTCCATCTTCCTTTTCTTTATAATATTTATTCGTATTCATTTCCGGATAAGAGCAGGTCTCATCACAACCATGCCCGAGGAGATATGCTTAAATAAATTAATTTGTTCGACAGATTTAATAAAGTTGGGAAAACTCCCATGAACAATACGTACTATGAAGAAACGGAGATTGTATTTATATTCAGCAAACATTCCGAACATGAATCATCTGGATCGATGAAACAGTGAAAAGAGATTTACCCATTATTCAAGACGTATTGGTTATTTCCACAAAAGTCGGCCGCTTATTTTGGAACCCAGATATAGTGGTTGCATTCTATGAAGAATTTTGAGTTGAGTTCGTTCCTTTCCATATTTACCAGTGAGGATAATAACATGTTGAATCTAATAAATTCGATAATCACTATTCATCTAATTTTACATTATTTCAGAAAAAACAGTTTGAGAAAATATTGATCCATCAATATTTCTTGGCGAATTCATAGGGCGTTCAAATTCTCTTAAAATTATGGTTTCGTATAATGTTTTGGAAAAAGGTTGAATAATGCAAATTTGAATTGGATTGATTAGGCGAAAATGAAACTATTTCTGCCACATTATATGATATTCTAGGGAGAAGTAGTCATTGTTATGAATTATAATATTCAAGATATATATTACTGGTTGTATATAGAAACCATATATGGATACTTAAACACTATGTTGTTGATACAACTTGCTGTCTAGTAGTTCTCTCAAGTTCATTTCTCCTGAGTTATAGGGGCTTATCTGTTAGTCTTTCAACAACAATGAAGGCTTAGTACGGAATGCCCGGTTTGTACTTTCTATCCACAACTATAAGTACCAGGTTATGAGCCCAGCTTATTATGAAAGGTACCTGGTATTCAACGGTTTCAGGTTTTTTGGTATAGCTTAGAAAAATGGCGTTCGTATATCATAAACGAATGGATAAGCCACCGGTGTTCAAAAATCAAAAGCCCGTGGAAAATCACACAGAATGAAGGTTTCAAACAGGTTACAGCATTGTTTTGATAAGACGGTATTTAGAGTTATATATTTATCCAAGGTGGTGCACAGAAAACAGATTCAACAGACCTAGTCTGATCAACATGTGCCTTTTTTCATTCGAGTTCCCCTTCACCGAAAATTATTATGAAGGTGTCATTGAATTCATAATTTCATCTTAAAACTTTTTGAGAAAAGTGAAGTCCCGCTCAAAAAAATTGCAAAACAATTTAGTAAAAAAAAGGGAGTTTCGTTTTTTGCGAATATCTTGAAAACTCTTGCAGATACCTGGAATCGAAACAAAAATCTTCAAAGAACAGGAAAATTCCTGAAAAAAAACTCCACCACCCGGAATTCTACCACCGATATTTATAATTTTAATTGAGAGATGAAAATAGGACTGAAAATGGGTGATGTGGCTTCCGCACGATTCGTTCACTCAAACAATAAAAAAATAACCCATTGAACAAACAAAAATTAATCCATTAAATATGAATATTGAGAAACAAACAACTTCCTGTACCATTTGGATTCATGAGTGACCAATAATCCGTCAAAAAAATGAAACGCAATTTTTCTATTAGTTGTGCTTCATTAATTGAGTTATATTCACAAGGTGGAAATTAACATGAAAACCCTAAAAAATTTCAAATGAAAACCTGGATCTATTCTAAAAGGTCCCAAATAAGATTTCCGTTGGAAAAATAAAAAAATGTCGGTTTTCCACTTTTTTATTAACAATTGAAGGCATAAAAAAATGATAAGTTCAAATGAAGTCATATATTTTTTTAATATCCTGATTGTTATAAACAAATGCATAGTTTATGAGAAAATGAATATTTTTTTTGGAATCTAATCATTGCTAAAAATTATGATTTTTAGGAAAAAAATTGTTTCCAAAAAACAAATGTTCTGCTTGAAAATGCATTTGTTAATTACCAATTTTTTTTCTGCTAAATATCAATATCAAGGAACCGTTCTCCATCATTTTTCTAATGCTCCTTCATATTCTGAAAAACATTGGTTCATTTTTTATTTGTTTATTCACTCAACAATTTTTCATAAACAAAAGGATTTCCGCCCAATATTTTTTTCAGATACTAAATATGAAATGAAAACACCATGTATGACTTTGTGATGTTTTTTTATTTATTTTTTGTATAATTTTAAATATTTTTGTGGTCTTAAGCGCTCAAGCTTCGTTTTAAAAGCTCAATTTATTTATTATTCAACGAAGGATGAAAAAGAAATGTTTTTGTCGTGTCTTCAATAGTTTATGAGTTATTCCAATCACAATAATGAAATGCTGGAAGACAACGACAAGCTTGTTAACCCGAAAATATTCAAAATTATTCAAAAATAAAAAAAATCATCACAAAGTCATACAATGTTGTTTTTTTTACTACCTGAAAAAAAATTGCATGGAAATCCAAATGTTTATAACAAATTGTTCATTAAATAAACAAATAAAAAATAAGGCAAAATATTGATTTTTCAGAAAAGGAAAGAGCAATAGAAATGATGATAAAAAAATGGTTCCTCATTATAATAATCATCAGCAAAAACAATTGTTGATTATCAATATTTTTTTTATCAAACGATTTTTTCTTCAAATTATTAATTTTTATCAATGATTGAATTCCCAGAAAAAAAATTTCATTTTCTCATAAACAATGCATTTGTTTATAATAATTTTTTAAACAATGGGATTGAAAAAAAAAATTGTATGTAGTTTCTAACAATGAAAAAATGAAATAATCTGGATAATTGAAAAAAAAATTGATAACTTCATTTGAATTTTTAATTTTTCAATGCCTTGAATTGTTAATGAAAACGTGCCTTCAAAGGATAGTTCCAAGAAGTGGAAAAAGTCTCAGAATTCCCAGGGTTTTTATGTTAATTTCCAACTTGTTAAAGTAACTTAACAGAAGCAAAACAATTTTTTTTCCGACGTATTATTGTTTATTAATTTTTTATTTGAGTGAACGAATCTTCGGTACGCGCGGAAGCCACTTCACTCGTTTCTAGGCCAATTTTCTTCTCCCAATTGAAATCATAAATATTGGTGGTAGTATTTTTTGATAGTCCCCTTCTTCACTTAATTGTTTAAATTTCCTGAAATTTTTTCGAGCAGGAATTTTTTCAAAAATTTCCATATGAAATTACAAATCGGATGACACCTTAATAATAATTTTCAGTGAAGGCCAACAAAAAAAAGCACATGGTGATCAGACTAACAGGGCACGACATGAAGAAAAAGCTTCGTCCGCATGTTGCAGTGGCGACTTGATAAATGATAAAAGTGTTCAAACGGGAGCATGGAAGCATGACGGTGCATTGAAAAAAGTGAATTCAAAAAGATGTCACTGAGTGGAAAAAATTGGTGCTGTCACCTGTCACTGAATAGAAGAAAATATGAATACCGCTTCAATTGGTCACTCGCCAATGAGGTAAAAAAAACATGGCTGCCAATGCTGCAATCTGTCATGATCATTGAGTGGAAAAAAACATGGGTGTCAAATCGTAATGAATAATATACAGAGCGCCTCATTGACAGAGCGTTAAGAAAAAAAAATGGAGTGTCTCATTTGTTAAATGAGGAGGCGCCAGTAGCGTGTGTTACATCATTGTCACTCGTGATTGAGTACAGAAGGACATGGGTACCAAATTGTTATGAACAATGTACAGTTCGTTCCATTCGTGGAATGAACAGTGTTGTTGCTCTCAGAAGCGCAATATACAGTCTCCAGAAGCGTACGGAATCTCTCACAGTTCACTTTTCCACACAAACTGTCTGAGGGGTGGATCACCACCCACCGGGTTGTGGTCCTTGGCAAGAATGTGAATATTTCAGTCTCATGTGATGTTCCTGTCCATGGCACTATCAGATCAGTCAGGTCTGGGCTACCAAAGAAAGTTCTGTCACCCAGAGCCACTACTTGCTTTCATACCTATCACAGCACTCTGCCATTGACGGTTCGCTCACCTAGAAAAGTTGCTCACCTAGAGCTACTACTTGCTTTTCATACCTATCACAGCATTCTGCCATTGACATCAGTTATTTGACTCCAGTGCACGCATCCAACATTCAGATCTCCTGCGACTATTACTGGTTGATCTTCAAAACTATATTCAGCATTCTTATCTAATCTACTTGCTTTTTATACCTATCACAGCACTCTGCCATTGACATCAGTAATTCGACTCCAGTGCACGCATCCAACATTCAGATCTCCTGCGACTATAACTGGTTGATCTTCAAAATTATATTTAGCATTCTTATCTAATCTGTCTACAGAAGCGACTCGTGCCCTCCTTCTACATATTAGTATCCTGATGTGTTTCTGCTTGAAAATATTTCATGAAGTTATAATAATCGAAAAACAATTTTTGGAAAAACTCAACGAATTTCATGGTTTCCATTCATTTCATAATTCATTTCTTTTTCGGTTCGGTTCGGTCTTTATGTTGGATCCAGAATAGAACAAATTCAGAAGTCATTTTTCTACGCCTTTGATCGAGTACCATATATCCCCAAAACTTCTTTCTTGGTTCTTTCTATGCAAAGATCTATCTTCATTCTGATTGTGGTAGATCCATTACATTGGTTATCACATCACCAGTGAGTTTTGTGAGACCATTTTTGAAAATACGTTCCATATTTCTGTCTTTTCAAATCATTCATTCTATAATACACCAATGGTTAAAGCATCCAAAACTTGCAGACTGTTTTTACCCTTAATTATACCAAGGAGTGATCGTTTGTAATTCTGATTATCCCTTCATTATGAAACTGTATGGAATCGATTTCAAACTCATGGTTGTATCATAAATTTATGGTCTAGCGGCTCTAAAAATAGTTGGTGATCACCCCCTGTTATGTTGACTCTAACCAGTTACCTCATCTCCTAGTTCCAGCGTCCAGTCAAGAGCAAATCTTCTCTCACCCAACAAAATTTTTTCTTCCAGAAAAATTTCACTTGAAACATCAAATGTTAACCTAATATGATTCATTTTGAGCATGAGTTATACGTTTCATGATGATTATTTTTTTATATTGGCCCAGCAACGATAGAGGGGATATGAAAGGAATGAAATTATGGCAGGGGGAATTGGAGGAGGTAGAATAGTGGAAAAGTATAGTGGGGAGTGCAGGAGTGAGGAGAGGAGTAGGGTGAAAATATCTGAGTACAGTTTTGCAGAAAAAAGTAATTGCAAGTTCAGTCCCCCAACATCTTTTTGGTGGGTGGCTTGTGGCAAAGTCTGGAGGATTCATTGCGTAGAACATTGGGTGAAGCTTGCCTGAACTCCAAAGAGATGTTTACCGTGTTATGCGATTGCAAAGCAGTTATCAATAGTAGACCAATAATATTTGTTTCTAAGTCTCTTGAAGAACTGTCCCCTTCAATCGAGCCATGTTTATTCGAGACATAAGAGAAACAGGTGTACCTGATTGTGATATGATTGATGCGGGTAAAATAACTAGACGACCCAATCATAGAGTTGTGGAGGAGATTTCGTATTGATTACTTGGGGCAACTGAAAAGTCGTCATGGGGGCGAAGTTGAAAGTTGGTGAAATCGTTTCAGTGGGGAATGATAGTTATAAGAGAATCAACTGGCCATTAGCTCGGATTGAGAATCTCATTTCGATGAGGAAAGGAGCTGTAAGACTCGTTCGTTTACGTACTAGCATAATATTGTCAGGAATATGCCCTCCAAAGATTATTTCCGCAGATTTTCGTAATAAGGGTTAGCACACTCATATGTTTATTATATTATTTCCGTTTGAATGTTATCGAACCTCGACTTGTTTGGAATTGGATACCATCGGACAATGTGTGTTAGATATAGATACTATAGCGAAGTTAGTGATTGAAAACCAAGAATTATATTGTGATACAGTATCGTAGTACAAGATGTACACCTAACTGCTAAGCTGCCCTGTTGGCAACATGTTAATATAGTTATAGGTGTAAATATAGTTATTGTGTATATTGAGTTAATATATATCGTATGTATGTTTATGGATTCTAAGTTCATAATCTGGTTTTCACGAAAATCATCCTGAGCTACCAATCACCTTCCAAGGCCCCTTGGGAAATGGGTTCATGGATTCAATGAGTTCGCTGACACAGAGTAATTCAAGTTCATGACGTTTATAAACAAACACGGACACCATGAGTTTTAATTTTAAATACCTTCATGACGATAATAGGAGAAAAAACATTGCAGAGATAAATAGTTAGCTCATAAACTGATTTATATTTTGAAAATAACTGACTTTTTTTTTTCATTTCATGTAAATTTGAATTCTACACATCCCGGAAGAGGACTGATCACCCGAGAAGCAGGACGAGTAGAAGTCAAAGATGCCGTTAGGAGAGAAGACAAGCTACTGGGGCCCTTATGGGGTGTTGAATCATAGGGAGAACGAGCAATTCCGAGAACCTAAGGAAGCAGCCAAAAAGTATGTTCATTATTAAGACTTCGACTCAGAATCCCACAGTCATGAGTCACATCGCACGAGAGCCTCATCCCAAATAAACAATCCATTTTCAAAAGTTCAGTCCAGAATTGGTGTCAGGCATTCCAATGAGACTTCCTCCATTCCACGGATAAACAGAGTAGTGAAACCAGTTGCATTCAGTCCCTTCCCGAGTACAAACAATGGACACAAAAATGGAAATTTAATCCAGGAGCAATGAGAAAAATAGACATTGAGAGACCCAGGCGGAAAGTTCTCACAACAAACCGATTCCAGGGTGATCCATAATGAAAGACAGAGAGATGTATGGAAGACCTAATCATTTTATGTAAATTGAGCAGTTCTTGATGAGTTGTCAAAAAATAGAGACATTAGGATTGTGGTAGATGAGAGTTTATTATTTTTGGTTTATTGTAAAACTATTCGTTTCCCATGAGATTTGAAATGAGGAGGAAGGGCATATGTCAGAAATATGCCCTCCGAAGATGATTGCCCCAGATTCTTGTGATCAGAGTAAGCATGCGCATATGTTTATCATATTCATTTTATTTGAATGTTATTAACCTCGACTTGTTTGGGATTGAATCACATCGGACAATGTGTGTTAGATATAAAAGAGTTTTGCTGGCACTATTGCGAGGCGTTGAAAACCATTTTAGAAGTGAATTATATATCTTGAGTATAGTGATTCAGTAGAGTAGTACAAAATGTAGACCTAACTGCTGAGCTGTCCTGTTGGTTACATTGTAAATGAAGTAATGTGTAAGTACAGATATTGTATATATTGAGTTGATAAATATTGTATGTATGTTTTTGGATTCTGAGTTCATAATCTGGTTTCCACAAAAGTCATCCTCAGCTCCAAACCCCCTTTTGGGGCCCTCAGGCAATAATGTTATGACAATATATTTTGATATTTATCAGTTCTGCAATACAATTCATGAGTTGAAATGCAATGTGGAAGTATGTTCCGATAAATTGTAATGTATTTATCTTTTCAACGCCTTGTAGTAAAAACAAGGGTGATTAGAGACGGTCAATTCTGTGAAAGAGCCAGAAATATCCCTGCTTTCATATTGGTATTGGAAATAGCACAAATAAAGTTTCACTTTGCAGTTTTGTCTATTCTGGTCTGATATCAACTGGGAAATACACTCCAACAAAATTATTCGCCACTAAATATTATCAAAATGTATCGTCAAATAAATAGGCATTCCCATTATCGAAATTCACAAATAATTTTATGACGAAATGAATCATATGAACCAGTTCAAGATTATCAACTTAACACAGTTACGTATGGCACTGCAAGTGCTCTATTTTTAGTTTTTTGAAAGAATTGGCTGAAGAATTCGCAATGGAATATCCTGCAGCCAGTGAAGCCATTCAAAGTATTATACTTCAATAACCTATTGTGTGTGGCGCTGAAACCATTGATAGGGCACGTCAACTCAAATCAGAAATCATTACAATATGATACCATGAACAGTTTTCAATGGATATTGTAATATAGAAGTAGGTTACCTGACTTTCAATGGAAACAAAGAATCAAAAACACTTGGTTCATTATGGGATTCAACGGAAAATATTCTGAAGTAACAAATCAAGACATCCAGCAGGATTGAATACTTTGACTATGTCAAATAATTCAGTAGGTCTTACCCTTTTGTGTTTGTGTTTTGATTCACTAACAGGCATTTGTCACCGACTTTGAATTCTCATGGTCGAGCAATCTTTCAGTGACTGTATGCTGTACGTTAAACTTTTCATAAGAGAATCCTTATCATAAGAGAATCCTTGGATCAATTAATTGCTTCTAATAAAAAAATGTAACATGGAAGGTGCTTCAATGGAAGTAATAGAACTCTGACATTAGATCATATTCATTCGCCTCATAGAAAAAGTTAACATAGAAGGAGATTCAATGGAAGTAGTAGAACTCAGGTATTAGCATATATTGAAAGACATTGGAAATATATATTTCAACTGAACGTCTCTTCCTCAATGTCATACAAGCATAATTGAAACGACTTTTTTCTAGGGTGAAATATATGTGAAATTCTTACATTAGCCACGATTCTAGTGAAATTCTCAACCAATGAAATATGCTCAACTCAGCGGGTGAATGCCTCATTGCGTTGATTCAAAACACTCTATCCAAAGGGAATTGAACGGTGAGAATATTATGCTGATATTTATGAGCTAGCTTATCATTGAGAAATATTGTTTCGCAATTTAAAAAACTGAAGGTCATGTAGGATGTCATTCACTTTTATTCAACTCACAACTTTCCTTATCTGTGGAAAGCACATATATTGTGATGAGTAGAGACCAGTTCCATGAAGAAGTACTGAAATGAAGATATTTTTCTCGATGCCACGTATTTCAGATTATTCACATTCCCCCTTACGAAAGCTATATACGATATATAGATACTGTTGTCCACTCATATAGATTCATATTGTGAATATGTTAACATCGAATACAGTATATGACACTTTTTCAGGATGTATATCTTTTTCAGATGTCAATAATAGATTTTACATATACATTCAAAAGGTCTATGATTCTCCCAGACTTGCGGATGTATCACATCTAGAGTATTCCACTTAAGATTGTAATATTTCAGGGGTTTAGAGCTCATTGATGGAAATGATTCAATGAAATGGCATTGGTAGTGATGAAAAAACGTAGATTATCATCATCATCAGTTGAGTGACAAATATAGTATTTAACGAATGATAATGGACCGATCGCTTAATTTATTATGATACATGTTTCCATACATATAAATGAAATGAGGATTTCTAGGAGGTTTGTTGAGAATTTATTGTTAATATCTGCTTCAGATCGCCTCAGTGAACTATGATTGAAAATAATCTACGTGATTGAACGCTTGTCGAGTATTGCAGAATACATTCGAGACACTTGGGTATTCGGTAGAACACATATGGAGATAATTATACATCGAAGAAAAAACATTCCTCAGCCAATCTCGATTATAAAATTGATGCGAGCACATCTCAATTATCAATATTATATCGTTCCATAATATATACAAAGGATCAATGGGATTATTAAAATGTGAATCAACCAGATCATTCACAAATCTCCAATGTTGTAGAATAAAACATTCATTGAATAATTCGTTTCTTATGGGAAATATATATTTGGGAATGTTTTTTTCTATAATAACTGCTATAATATGCTACGAAATATGATTGAGGCGATTAGGATAGAACCCTGGAAAATTAAAAACATACACAAATCTATAGGCATACTCTGAGGGGAAGACATGTTCACAAATCGATCGACATTAATGCAATATCACCACACATCAACCTCTAGCAATTGGTGGTATTTCCTCAACCGCAGTAAACAGTCATGCCAGCCAATTGTATAACACCCCTTCTTTTTGAACCCCAAATTTGAAGTATGTGACTCAAATTCAAGAAGGTGAAATCACTTTGCCAATAGGCTGCTCAGATGGATACGGTTAGGCCGTTAGTAAGGTTCGATTAATGACTTTTCTTAGTTTATCAAATTGGCCACTAAAAAAATTATACATTAATTAACTTGACTAGTTCAAGAGTTGGGCGCCAGGCTTGCTAAAGACGAAAGCCAAAGATAAACAAAAATTCACTAAATCAATGTCACCTAGCTTGTATGGGAAGGCAAATAAATATGCAGGAAATCAACTTGACAAATTTATTCCAGACTGAATCATAACATTAACTTTTAACAATGTTACTTGAAGAGAAGAACAAGATTTGATGGAAAAATTTAAAAATTACATGTATATGAGAAATTTTTGACTCCCAATGAAATTTGAACATTTACAAATAGTCAAGATTCCTCTAGACGTTGGTGATACGGTATATACCAGCGGAGGTCTTCAATGGAGGGAGATGAAGAAGGCTGGTTTATACGAAGATGGTCTCAGCGGTGCGACGACGAAACTGGTCCCAGCGGTACGACGACGAATCTGGTCGTGGGTGGTTATCTATTGATTTTTAGACCCTCTTGTTGGCGTGAATTGGTTTGATCTTCACGGACCAGGCTGATTTTGACGTGCTGTATGACCTCCTAGGGTACCAGTCCCTCTGTCTCAGTAGGTGGCTTCACTCCGTGGTATATATCATGCGAAGAAGATGATAGGAATCAAAATTTGTACAAAATGGGGGAGAACGAAGGATATCCTTTGAACCTCAAGTTTTTATGATTCAAAGTTTAATCTAGAGTCGAAAGATAGCTGCAAATGATAGCATACAAAAAATATGCCTCAGTCCATATATAAGACTGGAAGATAACAGTGAAAAAAAAAATTAAGTAGCAATAAAATATGCTATTCTGGTTTTAAATTTCCAAGTTAATTTTAATCATTTAAAAAAATCAACAATGAGAAAAATTAAAATTTGGTTGAATTTTGAAACAAAGAAGCTTTGATAAGGTGATTAAATGTACCAGAAGAGTCAAAAAAATTGAATGAGTAAATGTATTCAAAAAGAAATATAAAAATTTTCTTAAGACTTTACCAGAGAAAAAATATAGTATTCCAAAGCGAAAAAGTCAGAGAAAAAATACACTATTTTGAAGCAAGTACCATAGGAAAATATAACGTTATGAACCAAAATATTAATCAGGCCCTAGGGCAAAAGTATACTATTTAGTTAAGATAAGAAAAGAGAGAGACCACACATCTTTCAGTGGCACAACTCTCTTAGATAAAGATAAAGTTAAATATTTTTTTTTATCGAAGAATTTTCAGAGATAAACCGAAGAGGGAGACCGCACGTCTTTCAGTGGCCACAACTCTCTTAGATAAAGATAATTTCGAAATAAGGCGGCAAATTCCTTTTTCAAATCGATAGGCCAGGTAATTCTCAAAAAAAAAATTAGATGAATTTTACTGCTCTTGGCGACAAGGTAGTAACTGAAATGATTCGATTCTACAACGATCAAAAATCAAATAACCATCACTGTGAATTGAATGAAGAAAATCGATAAAAGGAACTTATTAAATGTGAATAAAATTTTATGCTTGAGGAATATATTGAATCGAGTGTTCTGAGACAAGTTAAGCAGAGGTACAATCCTCTCCAGAAACAATTCTTTCTCAAGAGAAAACAAAATTAATCTCATAAACGTCTAATTATGAAATAAAGAAAATTGCTTACTGGAGGGCTGTCCTATAAGGTAAACTGCATAACTATTCCAGAATAGTCGAATACACCCTTTGCAATCGGAATCCTTGGAATAATCCCCTGGTAGTGTGAAGTAAGTAAGCGCTAGTCCACTCGAAATGACCAATTATCTGGTACCTAAAAATGGAAAAAGCGTATAACTGATTTCCAGAAAAAATTAGTTCCCAATGGTCTGAACGGATACTACGTCAGCCACATAGACATGTGCCGTAAAATATTTGCCAAAATGGCCGAAATATATATTTTTTTGTTTCTTCTTCAGTTAACTCCAAAACACAAATCAACCTTGATGGGAAGTAGCCAAAGGGAGTATCATATACGATATGTTGGATATGAAATAATATGAAAAAAATGTAATCGTTAATTCACTGATAATTCCAAAGGTGACGAAAATCTAACAGTATAGAATCTATACTTGATCTTCAATTACCATGCAAAACTTCCAAGAATTTGAATATTACAAGCATATAAAAAGCAGAAAAATATGTTAATCAACTACAACAATGATTGCAAAATAGGAAAATAATTATACTTCACCAATATCAACAGCGATAGTCATTCAATTTAAAAATCGTAACGTACCAGAGTCAGTTCATTCAGCACACCTGCCTTTGTCAAGGTTCAATCGAAGAAAGAGAACGATCATCCTTTCGGTTCGACCAAATATCACCAGTTTCCTGTTTTTTTTTCCAAACCAACCTCGGTTTTTCCTCTATTATAAAAACACTTATGGAAAAAACACATGCTCAACTCGAAAACAAATTCGATCAACTTGACATGAATCAGGAACTGTCATGTTCACATTTCCAATGGTCGATAAAAAGATCGCTGTATTGCAGTTCACGATCTGAGCAATGACTACTGACCCGTATCACCGTAAAGATAACCGGAAAGCCATTAGAAATTATTATGTATGAGTAAGTAACGAAAAATTTGTTACACACCACCACAACTCGGTGAAAAATTTGGAAACCTAGAAGTTTACAAATTTTTATCCTTTTGCAACTGAAACCAGGTATTAAAAGTAACTAGAAAAAATTCTGAAACGCTATAATTTCCCAGGTACCCTGTCTCTATAGAAGTAAGATAAAGGTTGTAAACTGCAAAAAAAAATTGAATAGGCATGCTATCAAATGAGTTCAAAACCCAACCCTAACTTTCAACAGCCCTGTATACTGACAGGCGAAAGGGTTGAGAAGTATTGAAATCGAACAGAATATTTGTGAATTATGGCATCCACAAAGCTGAAGCTTCTACTTGTTGCAAACTAAATGAGTGAAGAAAAATATACATATGAAAAAATTCAAATGGGTAGATGGTAGCATTTACCAAGCTCAATCTTCAATTCTCTGTTCTCACAACAGACTAAATGAACGAAGGGAAAAAAAGGTTGCGATGAATGACGAAATCCAGACCCAGGAACTGTGTAACCGGAGTCCTCCCAAACAATCCAGCCAAAGTGTCCTCATCGCTGCAACTCGAGACAACCACCGATGAGGAATAAGATTCGAAAAGACAATGTCATTAGAATTGATAACCAACGTGCTGTGATACGACAAACAGCGTTGAGTATTCTACACAATTCTCAGTGATAGTAGATTCATGTCTGCTCGTTCAGCTCGGAATTTTACAAGAGTTGGAATAAATCATATCAAAAAGTTGTTTGTCTTTCCTATTTCCAACGCGGGAAATTGTGTAAGTATTTCAAATCAAGTTTACTGTTGCTAGAATTTATATAAGTGATGCGTTAGTCATTGAAATTGATTATATAGATTAGAAAAATGGGTGTTTCAACCGTGGTTGATAACCCTGTTCATATGAAACAATAATGGTGGAAATGCATTTCACGAAGATGAAACATAGGAAAAAAAATAGAATACAGTATTGTGGATGTGTGCAAGGCGAGGACATCAGGCATACACTTATATCATTCCAAAAATAGTTTTTCAATAACACTTTCCATACTCAATAATGAAGTAAAAAGCCAAAAATTTCATCCATTATTCTCAATAAAAGCCATTTGAAATATCGATATAGATATGAAGCCTTCTTCATGGTGATGATATACCGAAATCACTTGTCAAAAGTCATATTCGATGACTATGAATTACTAACATGTTTGAGGTATGTTTCGATGGTTGAGAAGTGATATTCAAATCGGTTCTCAGCAATATATGTGATACAAAAATTCAATATCGGTGGAAATGTAGCTACATAGTTGAGAGTTGAGCGTAAGATAGAAGTTCGATGCACTTTGTATGGTAATATATGTTTGTATTTGATGGTTTTCGAAGAATCAAATTACGTTCAAGAACATTTTCGAATTTTGTTTTGCCATTTGTTGATCGATTCATCGAATCTTTATTGGATACTATGTCCCAATTCTTTCTTACCACCAGAAAAACTCCAATCGGCTGGGATAACATTTATGAGAGTGGCATGACTGCAATGGAACTCGCTGGACCAGAGAAAAATAACTTGATTATAGAAGTACATTCATAATTTTTGGTTAGTTTCAGCTATTTATATGTCTATTTTTGTGGTATATGAATGGTTTTCATGGCAGATATATTTCCGTTCTATGCAATCATTCAAATTTCATGATGAACTTGCAAATGGTGGATGAACTGAATTACTCACTCTGAATGAGAGAACTATTATGCCGAGACCATTGAGTGAACCTCATTGTTTACGAAAATAATTTAACTGTTGTCGGGGTTGATTTTGCAATATATGAACATCAGCATTAACAAGTTAGTCAAAATATTAGTTCACATACTTCTGTGTTTTTCCCCATACAGCAATGGAATATACAATTATAAAAAGATAAATAAGAATTTCTTATGAATGTACTGGAACATGAGCCGCATGGGATCTAAACGTAAGAGTACTAATTGAAAATAATATGAGTCTTTTCATCCAAAAAACCTTACCCAATATAATCAAGCACTTAGTTCAAATGATCTATACAGCCAGACTCTATACAGTTTTTTGAATTTTTGGGTTTGGAAAATACACATGAAGGAGCGGTGTTACAAACTCTCGTTCGACGCATGGATATAAATATGGAATGGTGTAAGAACTCAAGTGGAGATATGGAAGTATATTCATAGAGAAAACTGTTGAAAATTGAGATATTATTGATTTATCAACTCATATCAACTCCTAGCAATTAGGTGTATTTCTCCAACCTAAGAACACACTGATGGAGAATGGGAACCAAATAATGAATTAGTTTCAAAGAGACGATGCCATCGGAATTGATACCTCACGTGCTCGGTTATGCCAGATAGCTCATGTATCATAAAAAAGAGGATCGGATAATAAAAAGAGGATAATTCTGCAACGAAACTGAGTCTTAAACAACTTTTAGGTCACCATATCCACCTTAATTCGATATCTTCGGGATATTTGAACCCTAGATCTCATCTCAATTGAGCTTCGTAGTGATTTTCAGGCAATGTTGAGGGTTATCTCCCAATCCTCAATGAATTTAGATATTTATTTGTCCGTTCAGTTCGGAATGTTACAAGGAAAGAAAGAAGATATACGGAAGAATATGGTATTTTCTAATTCTAACGACTGAAAATGGTAGAAGAACTTCAAGTTTTGCCAACTATTGTTAGAATATATATTACTAATGCGTTACTTAATGAAAATAATTTATAGATCAGCAAAATCATCCTGAATTGGGGTGTTTTCAATATTATCGTTTACGTAAACAATAATGGATATATATGCAATCGGAATGCAATTCACAGACGTAAAACATAGGAAATGAGAATTACAATTTGGTATTGGCGACGTTTGCAAGGTGAGAACAGGCATGCTAATTTTCATTTGAAAAACATGTTCCATAATCAATGATGATGCAAATATCAAATATCAATATATTTCCCATGAAAGTAATTTTACCGAAATATCGATAAACATATTTCACTTGAATCTCACATCATATAGAAATTTCATATTCAAACCTCATGAGGTACCAGTAAATTGTAAATATTATGAATTTACTGAATAACTCACACTGGAATGTACAAATTGTACAGTGAAGATAATTGTTTATGAGAATAATATGATTATTGTGGAGGGGGATATTCGGCAATATATAAACATCATCACTTTGGTAAAAATATTATTTTACACAGCTCTATGATTTTTCCATCTATCAATGAAAACCTCATATTATGAATGTACTGAACCATGAGCCAAATGAGATCTCAACAAAAATTATAGTGATTGAAAGTAATATGAGTCTCCCCATTCAAAACCTTACCCAGTGTGATTAAGCACTCTATGAGGTTGCAGCACTCGGTTCAAATAAGCCATGAATTTGGGATTCAAAATACACATGAAGGAGCAGATTGGACAATTTATCCCATCAAATATATTCTTGTATTGAACGGGGTTATTTCGACAAGAGTTTTCTATGGAATATGTATGTATCCATCGTGATATTGGAGACATACTTGATTATATGCTACTGGATGTCCGATCAGAAGCAGTATGGAATGAAATGGATCTCCCTCAATCTTGTCCATATGGACATAATAAAATAACGTTATCAATCGCAACCCTTTTCTATAATATTCAGAATATGAATATATCATCATTACATGTCCCTTGATTACAAGTGAAGTGATAAAAGTCACCATATCCACATATGAATGAGTTAGTTTTGGGCAAAATATAGATGGAAAAACATTTCAAATGCATCAAAGTGGAACATTCATCGACTACATACTATATTTACTATATCGGTGGCTTGTAGATCAGAACGATGATACATAAAAATCATGAATTTGTTATTTTTACCATATTGAAAAACTCATTTGATGGGATGATGGGTAAGGTGGAATTGACAATTTTTTTCTATGACTAGAACATCTCATTCTTTTCCATTCCTTACTATATTGATTGATACATATCAATGTGAATATTTTGCTTCTATCACTTCCATGAACCTATGGAAATAATTTTTTTCTAGAATAATTGGAGAATATTACTTAAAAGGTGTATATATATAACCAAATATGTTTTCATTCACTTATTGCGCACGAAGATCTAGTCCACATTCAGGTAAATAAAACTTGATACCCAAATCAATTGCGAATCGTACTCATTGTGCAACTGCCTCAAATGAAGTCATGAGAATTGCATTAATATCTCATAAGGCAAAAAAATATCATATTCAGTGAGAATACTCGACAAATTTGACAGATAATTGCAAACTGAGTGTTCAATGAATTAGTACCTCAGGTTAGTTCCTCTCATTATATATTGTTGTATTGGTCCTTAGAAAGTCCAATTTCATGACGTTTTGGCAGATGCGATGTCTAGTTGATTCGAGCTCGACTTATTTATACCTTTATATAAAGATCACTTTATCGCCTACAAATCGTTCCATGATGATTCAATACCTCTATCTCTATAGAAATCATATAGGAATCATATCCAATTGCCTCGTATTACAATTAATTATATCTCATTTATTTGTTGTAAACACATGATCTCTACGAGGTGAAAAAAACATGAATGCTATAAATAGTTGTTTTTAACAGCCATCCAAACTCATTCTATGGATTCAAATTGTTGATATATCGATCTATATATGCAATGGATTGGATAATTCACTATCTAACTCCTAATATCCTTAATAAAATCGATTGGTTATTAACCTTTTGGAAAAAAACATGAATGCTATAAATAGTTGTTAAATCACTAGCGCCTAATTCAAGTGTGCTTAGTAGTGATTTTATAACCTCTCCCTCCCCCGATCTTTCGTCGCCTGTAAATATTTCATTCCAATTTTCACATGATGCTCCTTGTGAAATATCCTCTCATCAAATTCGTTCTATCATCGATGTATCACTTATAGTGGTGTGGTACTGTCATAGAGAGTGCGCGCTTTTAACATTAATAGGGGTACTGCTTATACCTCGCAACGGTATATTTCTTCCTCAGTGGTGTGGTCGACCAAACCTATCAAATTTGTCTCTTCAAAAATCAAATTGTCCTGTGTGTCGGTTGAATAAATGGTTTGAAGTATTACTTTATATCAATATCATTCGAATATAATGGGGGAAACAGATGGGAATTAGGAAACGGACCAGTTGGAATCGAAATGTCATCTGCATTATTGAAATATATATCTCAACATAGTTATTCAATTTGTGATTCTCAAATGTTGCCGAAATGTATGGTATGTATGGGTATGGGATTAATCATTGTCATAAGCATTCGACAACCCACGCACAGGTTCATCCTTCGGTGGGAATTCTATATTTATTTTATCGTTAACTAAAATTATTGCATATTTCAAATTAAATGGTAAATAAATATTATTATTATATATATTCTCTCAGATTAGGTTTTTTTGTTTCGGAGATGGTCATCGAAATGATGAGACAATTCACTCAAAGGTGAATTGAATTTGCACTGTGTATTGAAATATTGAGCCATAATGTGGTAAAAGCCAATCAGGATAATTATAAGTTGTATCATTTCGTGGAACCATGGTTTGCAGCATATTCTATTGTGGAGATTTATAGAAGTGAAAAATCAGAGCAAGGATTGTGTTAGAAGTGATGCATTATAATATGTGAAATGATACATGAAAGCTCGACATATTACTGATGAAAGCGTCTAATTCAGTGCACTGAACAGTTGTATCATTACCTTACATCAAGTTGCTCATAATGGGTTATATGAAAGGAGGTATAGATACTGTGCCTTGATAACTGTTGGAAATACATATCACCCGTGAAGAAATACCCGAAAAAGATAAACATGATAGTTTGTCTGAAAATCTGTTAAAATAAACTCCAATGTGTACTATTCATGTTCATCATTTGAAGTGAACTTTCTCAATTCGACAAAAGCGATAAATTATCTCCAAAAGTTATATAACTAATCGAGTTAGATAGTGAAATATCCAATCCATATATAGTTCGATATATCAATAATTTGAATCCGCAGAATGAGTTTGGATAGCTGTTAAAAACAACTATTTATAGCATTCGCGTTTTTTTTACCTCGTAGAGATCATGTGTTTACAACAAATAAATGAGATATAATTGATTGTAATACGAGGCAATTGGATATGATTCCTATATGATTTCTACAATTGGATAGATTATACTGAAGTTCTGGATGTTGTTTTCCATAAATAAGTAATGTGACATATATTTTGAGTTGAGTAAACACTGCGCATTTCTTTGCATTAATAATAATGGGTGATTATCTGCTAAATATTAGTGGGGAATTGAAGATGTGTGATATGATGTGAATCAAATTGGAGAGCTCACATGATACTGGAGTGAAACATAGGTGATATCTATAGAAATAGATGTATTGAACCCAAATGGTGTACATTATGGAACGATTTGTAGGCGATAAAGTGATATTTATATAAAGTTATAAATAAGTCGAGCTCGAATCAACTAGACATCGCCTCTGTCGAAACGTCATGAAATTGGACTTCCTAAGGACCAATATATAATGAGAGGAACAAACCTGAGGTACTAATTCATTGAACACTCAGTGTGCAATTATCTGTCAAATTTGTCGAGTATTCTCACTGAATATTTTTTTTTGCCTTATGAGATATTAATGCAATTCTCATCACTTTATTTGAGGCAGTTGCACAATGAGTACGATTCACAACTGATTTGGGTATAAAATTTTATTTACCTGAATGTGGACTAAATCTTCTTGCGCAATAAGTGAATAAAAACATATTTGGCTATGTATATACACCTTTTAAGTAATATTTTCCAATGATTCTAGAAAAAAATTAAAGTGATAGAAGCAGAATATTCACATTGATATGTATCAATCAATATAGAAAAGGAATGAAAAACAATGAAATGTTCTAGTCATAGAAAAAAATTGCCAATTCCACCTTACCCATCCTCCCATCGAATGAGTTCATCAACCGAATGTTCAATATGGTGAAAATAACAAATTCATGATTTTTATTTATCATCGTTCTGATCTACAAGCCACCGATGTAGTAAATATAGTATGTAGTCGATAAATGTTTCACTTTGATGCATTTTGAAACGTTTTTCCATGATCTATATTTTGCCCAAAACTAACTCATTCTTTCATACATTCACTTGTAATCAATGTGGACATGTAATGATGATATATTCATATTCTGAATAGTATAGAATAGGGTTGCGATTGATAACGTTATTTTATTATGTCCATATCGACCAGATTGAGGGACATCCAGAAGCATATAATCAAGGATGTCTCCAATATCACAATGAAAACGTACATATTCCATGGAAAACTCTTGTCGAAATAACCCTGTTCAATACAAGAATAGATTTGATGGGATAAATTGTCCAATCTGCTCCTTCATGTGTATTTTGAATCCCAAATTCATTGCTATAGAGATCATTTGAACCGAGTGCTGCAACCTCATAGAGTGCTTAATCACATTGGGTAAGGTTTTGAATGGGGAGACACATATTACTTTCAATCACTATAATTTTGTTAAGATCTAATTTGGCTCATTCATAATACATTCTTTTTTTAATATTATATTCGTTGTAACACATTCACAAGCCTTCATAAATATTGAAAAGTTATTCCTATGAGGTTTGTAAAATAATAAAATGTTCCTAGAGCTGTGTAAAATAATATTTTTACCAAAGTGATGATGTTTATATATAGCCCAATTTCCTCCTCCACAATAATAATATTATTCTCATGAACAATTATCTTCACTGTACAATTTGTACATTTCAGTGTGAGTTATTCAGTTGATTCATAATATTCACAATTCGCAGGTACTCATGGGGTTTGAATATGAAATTCCTATATGATGTGAGTTTGAGTGAAATATGTATATCGATATTTTGATAAAATTACTTTCATGGGAAATATATTCGGAAAATGGTTGCCTTTCTTCATCATCATTGATTATGGAACATGTTTTTCGAATGAAAATTAGCATGACTGTTCTCACCTTGCAAACGTTGCCAATACTAAATTATAATTATCTTTTCCTATGTTTTACGTCTGTGAATTGCATTCCGACCGCATATATATCCATTATTGTTTACGTAAACGATAACATTTGAAACACCCCAGTTCGGGATGATTTTTCTAATCCATAAAGTATTTAGGTAACACATTAGTAATATATATTCTAACAATAGTTGGCAAAACTTGAAGTTCTTCTACCATTTCCAGTCGTTAAAATCAGAAAAGACCATATTTTTTCGTATTTCTTCTTTCTTTTCTTGTAACATTCCGAACTGAACGAGCCAATAAATATCCAAATTCGTTGAGGATTGGGAAATAACCCTTAACATTGCCTGAGGATCCCTACGAAGCTCAATTGAGATAATATCTAGTGTTCAAATATCCCGAAGATATCGAATTAATGTGGGTATGGTGGCCTAAAAGTTGTTTGAGACTCAGTTTCGTTAAAGAATTATCATATTTTTATCAACCGATCCTCTTTTTTATAATACATGAGCTATTTGGCATAACCTAGCAGGTAAGGTATCAATTCTGATGGCATCGTCTCTTTGAAATTAATTCATTATTTGGTTCCATTTTCCATCAGTGTGTTCTTAGGTTGGAGGAATACAGCTAATTGCTAGAAGTCGATGTGAGGTGATATATCAATAATATCGATCCATTTTCAACAGTTTTCCCTATAAATATACATACATAATTCAAGTATGTTTCCATATCTCCACTCGAGTTCTTACACCATTCCATATTTATATCCATGCGTCGATCGAGAGTTTGTTCAACACCGCTCCTTCATGTGTATTTTCCAAACCCAAAAATTCATAAATCTGTATAGAGTCTGGCTGTGTAGATCATTTGAACTCAGTGCTTTATTATATTGGGAAAGATTTTTTGGATGAAAAGACTCATTTTATTTTCAATCAGTACATTTACGTTTTGATCACATGCGGCTCATGTTTCAGTACATTCATAAGAGATTCTTATTTATCTTTTTATAATTGTATATTCTATTGCTGTATGGAGAAAAACACAAAACTATGTGAACTTGACCAACTTGTTAATGCTGATGTTTATATATTGCCAAATCAACCCCCACAACAGTTATATTATTCTCTTAAACAATGAGGTTCACTCAATGGTCTCAGCATAACAGATTTCTCAGTCAGAGCGAGTAATTTAGTACATTCAAGCAAGCAAGCAAGTTCATCATGAAATTCAAATGATTGCATATCTGTCATGAAAACCATTCATATACCACAAAAATAAACATATATGTTATCGTAGGCATATAAGTGGCTGAAGCTAACCAAAAATCATGAATGTACTCCTATAATCAAGTTATTTTTCTCTGGTCCATCGAGTACCATCGCAGTCATGCCACTCTCATGAATGTTCTCCCAGCCGATTGGAGTTTCTCTTGTGGTAAGAAAGAATCGGGGCATAGTATTCGATATAGATTTGATGAATCGATCAACAAATGGCGAACGAAATTCGAAAATGTTCTTGAACGTAATCTGATTCTTCAAAAACCATCAAATATAAACATATATTACTATACAACGTGCATCGTACTTCTATCTAACGCTCAACTCTCAACTATGTAGCTACATTTCCACCGATATTGAATTTTTGTATCACATATATTGCTGAAAACCCATTTGAATATCACTTCTCAAGCATCGAAACATACCTCAAACATGTTAGTAATTCATAGTCATCCAATATGACTTTCAACAAGTGATCTCGGTATATCATCACCATGGAGAAGGCTTAATATCTATATCGATATTTGAAATGGCCTTTTTTGGGAAAAATGGATGAAATTTTTGGCTTTTTACTTCATTATTGAATATGGAAAGTGTTATTGAAAAACTATTTTTAGAGTGATATCAGTGTATGCCTGATGTCCTCGCCTTGCACACATCCACAATACTGAATTCATATTCTTTTTCCTATGTTTCATCTTTGTGAAATGCATTTCCACCATTATCGTTTCATATGAACAAGGTTATCAACTACGGTTGAAACACCCCTTTTTGTATTCTATATAATCGATTTCAATGACTAACGCATCACTAATATAGATTCTAGCAACAGTAAACTTGATTTGGAACACTCACACCATTTCCCGCAAATGGAAATAGAAAAGACAAACGACTTTTTGATATAATTTATTCCAATTCTTGTAACATTCCGAGCTGAACGAGCAGACATGAATCTACTTTCACTGAGAATTGTGTAGAATCCTCAACGCTGTTTGTCTCATCATAGCACGTTAGTTATCAATTCTAATGACATTGTCTCCTCGAATCTAATTCATCATTTGATTCCCATGACTGTTCACTGCAGTTGAGGAAATACCACCAATTGCTAGAGGTAGATGTGTGGTGATATTGCATTAATGTCGATCGATTTGTGAACATGTGTTCCCCTCAGAATATACCCAAAGATTTGGGTATGTTTTAAATTTTCCAGGGCTCTATCCTGATCGACTCAATCATATTTCGTAGCATATTATAGCAGTTATTATGAAAAAAACATTCCCAAATAAATATTTCCCATAAGAAATGAATTATTCAATGAATGTTTTATTCTACAACATTGGAGATTTGTGAATGATCTGGTTGATTCACATTCTGATAATACCATTGATCCTATGTATATATTATGGAACGATATAATATTGATAATTGAGATGTACTCGCTTTAATTTTATGATCGAGATTGGCTGAGGAATGTTTTTTTTCGATGTATAATTCTCTCCATACGTGTTCTACCATACACCAAAGTGTTTCGAATGTATTCTGCAATACTCGACAAGCGTTCAATCACATAGATTATTCTCAATCATAGTTCACTGAAGCGATCTGAAGCAGATATTAACATCAAATTCTCAACAGACCTCTGTGGAATGCTCGATCAACAACCCCAAATACCACAACTATTCGTTGTTCTCATTCCATTTATATGTATGGAAACATGTATTATTATACATTAAGCGATCGGTCCGTTATCATTCGTTGAATACTATATTTGTCACTCAACTGTCTGCGCGTTTTATCATGATGAACGTTTTTTCATCACTACCAATGTCATTTCATTGAATCATTTCCATCAATGGGCTCCCACATATCCTTCAGTTTTTCCAGTTGCGTAACAATTTTTTTCAATGATCAGCTAGCTCATAAATGCAATGAGGCATTCACCCTCCTAGTTGAACTAGTTCACGTATCATATTCCATTGGTTGAAAATTCCACTAGAGTCGTGGCTAATGTAAGAATTTCACATATATTTCACTCTTGAAAAAAGTCGTTCCGATTATACTTGTATGACATCGAGGAAGAGACGGACAGTTGAAATATATATTTTCAATGTCCTCCAATATATGCTAATACCTGAGTTCTACTACTTCCATTGAATCTCCTTCCATGTTCCATTTTTCTATGAGGCGAATGAGTAATGAATATAAATTTTCAATATCATTCAATATGATCTAATGCCAGAGTTCTACTACTTCCATTGAATCACCTTCCATGTTACATTTCACTATTAGAAGCAATCAATTTATCCACGGATTCTCTTATGATGAGAGTTACATTATTTTCAAAATAATAACATCATTTTACAATCGAATGCCCATAAGTGTTGTATATCATTAACAAATACCTAGCGGTATTCGAAAAATATTCACACATATCATCATTATTCGCTATTACAGTCTAAATGCGCCTATTATCAACATCAATTATGTATGATCCCAGGTCCTTATCATATCTGTGAAAATATATTTGAAAAATGTATGATATTCATTTTCGAACTACGCATTCTCATATTTCACTCTCCATTTCAAATTCATCAGTCTCATTCGTCCAATCATTCTAGGAATGCCCAAACCAATATATTTACATGTATTCATATGGGATTTCGGCGTTTTTTCCCCAAATTCTAGGGAAATTTTTACCAGATTCTGGGGACGATGCGCTGGAACCAGCCTAGCATAACTACCTGATTTTTTGTAACCTTTTACGATTCAAGAGGATGCGAGTGATGTAGGTATAGAAAGCGTCCTCACTCAGTTACAAGGCAATGTGGAAAAGGTAATAGCTTTTGCTAGTCAGATTCTCTCAGAATTTGAGCGTAACTATTCAGTCATAGAACGGGAATTACTTGCTGTAATTTTTGCCATTCAGAAATTCCGATCTTTCATCGAAAATACACATGTGGTGATAGATCATGCCAGTTTGGGTTTTCAAAAAAATGTGTCGAATCCTTCAGGAAGGTTGGCAATTTGGCTGGTAAAACTCAAACAAGATGACTTCACCTTTCGGCCTACCGAAAGTAAGAATAATGTCGTCTGATACCCTTTCAAGATCCCCTATTTCTCAAAATATCTCAAACTTTGGAGTCGATTTAAATGATTATTTTATCGAGCATCCTTCCATTGTAAACACACTGGTACTTTGGTACCTGATTTCAAAGAAAAAATATGGATTATAAAATATGATTTTATTTATAAGCATGTTTTCTCAAGACTCCCATCTCAAACGAACATGTGAGAATGGAACATCTTAGTACCTAAGGGGCAAAGATAACATGTTTAAAAAAATGTCATGATGAGTTAAAAAATCCGAAGATTATTATTTAGCAAAAATGGAGTTAGATATTTTGAAGTACATTCGTTCGGGTAATGTTTGTCTAAAACAAAAAATACCAAAATATCAACCTCATGGGTTGATGAGTTCTGAAAAGAAAGTTTCGTGTCAATTCCAAATGATCTCGACCGATTCAATGCATCCTTTCCCTAGATCTAAGCGCGGTTACGCATGTTTCCCTTTGATTAAATCTGTTAGACAGGCCACTGGTCAGGCAATTACAAATTTCCCGGAAAACAAATATTTTTGGTTTATAAGATTTCTCGAGTTTTTATATCCGATAATGCACCTGCTCACACTGAAGAAGTATTTGAGAATTTTGTGAAAAAGTATGAAATTTAAAAATCATAGTACTACTGTAGATATCCTCAATTCAACCCTACAGAAAGAGAAAAGCGTACCATAGGTACTGCTATTAAAAGTTGCATTGAAGCATAGGGATTGAGATAAAAAAAAATCAGTATTTGGAAGTGCATTGCGAACAGCTTTTCATGAAGTCATCAAGGTTAGTCCTCCTTTTTGGTTTTTGAAAAAAAAGTATGTGTGAGTGGAACATATTGGCATTTTTTCAAAAATGTTGATCTTGATGTCGATGAGAAAACGATCATAAATTACACTAGGGAATTGAAACCGTTTTCAGAACTGTATATAATAGATCAGGAGCAGTTGACAAAATCTTATAAGAAAAAATAGGGGGCATCATAATCTCCGTCGGAGAGAAATATTATTCAAAGTGGGAGATGAGGTTTGGAAAAGAAACAAAGTTCTTTCTGATGCTGCAAATAGTTTTTTAGCAGATGTGGCTCCACAAAACGAAACTTTTGTGCAAAGTGGAAAAGTAGCGTATAAATTGGACAATATGAATGGGTCTGATGTAGGAGTATGGCATGCTCAAATGTTAAAACCATATTGGGGTTCATGTTCTGATCTCTCTGAAACCTAGACATTGGTAATTTTTTTTGAAGTTTAGTAACCGTGGTTTAGTTTCATTTGACCTAATTTTATAAGTATATTTTCAAATATTATATAGAAATTTGTAAAGATGTAACTGCAAATGAATATATTGTTCCATATTTGGGTTGCATAAATGAAATTTGGTTGATTCAAGACAAGAGATCTTGAATTTTGTTGGTGTTGAATTTCGTGTGCGAGACTATTATTTCGTATCAATCATACATGAGACATGGAATATTGATATGATATTGGGACGGTGCTTGAGCTCAGTCGCACGAGCGTTGGTCTTGTGTCCAGTGTTTCCACCCGGCGCGGGTTCGACTCCCGCAGCTGGTGAAATTTTTTTTAGGCCCCATGACTGGTTTCGGATCCCTCTATAAAAGGTAAGGTCTCCGTGATCTTAACTCGTACAAGTTTTTATTAACTTCTGAGGGTTGGTCAAACAACTAAGAAAGCGATTAAAAAACAAAAACAAATTCTACTGTTCCATTTGGTGGAATGGGACGATGAAGGAAAATTAATGTTTCAAAATATATGAAATTTTTTTCAAGGAGAAGTCTTTCAGGAATTTAATATCTTCGAATGATGTAATTCGAAGATTAAGGATTATTTCTGAAATTAGTGAATATTCTTAAATTTTTGTAGAAACAGTTTATTGAAGTAGATTTCAGGATTGGAAAGATTCTTACTTTCGTGAAGATTTTTTTTCCGTTGTAAATGTCTGATTAAGGCAAATTGATATCTGCAAAACTCTTCTGTCTGATGGTGTGTATGTCTATTTGGTCGAAAGAATTTGCAGTTTGAGGGTTAGTTATTTATTATTTACTGGTTCAGGCTACTCACTTGATGATTTTGAGGTACAAGTTGGCTATCTCTCGACAACTTAACGCAACTTGAGGCTTGGACACGGTTTCCAACTAGTGGGATTCTATTTTCAATCATAGTAATGAGAATTTGTTAGTATTCACAAATTTTCAAGGCAGTATCATCACTGTTGAATATGCACTTCATGAAAGAATATTTGGAAAATATTGGATTCTCAATCGGAGTTCTGATATCCACGTAGGTATGGATATCTGCCTAGTTCAACTACGATTGGGATTCACGACTTGAAATATTTGAGTACTATGGTACCAGATTAATTTCCAGCATAAGTGTATATATTTGTTCAAGTTGTGTCTGTCGGTATGAATGAGATGACAGGAAGATTCAAAGCTCAGCATTTTTAGCGTAGGTACGTATGGCCTGTCTTATCGACTCATTCTATGAATGTAATTTTTTACATTTGAACTCCAAGTTTTTGACAGATTCCAGTGTTATTATATATGTGGAATAGATCAGTTCCTAGGATTTTCTTCAGTTCTCCAACAGTCAGCTACAGTCAGCTAGCGTAATTATATCAGGGCCTTCTGCCTGGTCCAGTTTGATGTTTGTTTCTGTTTTTTGTAGTTTTTTGTAAGTGTTGGAACACTAATTTCGTCTGTGTCAATACTAACTATGAATTTGATACTGGTGAAGCATTTTTTTTTTGTCTGAAGGAGCCAAGTGTTGTACTGGAGTCATACAGGCGAGAGAGCCGGCTATTTTTGTTGGTTAGTTTGACGACCTTCAGCGCGGACTTTGGGGTATCTAGGAGTTTTTTATCTGTTTTTGTGTGAGACACAAATTGTCTTGGTGTTTACTACATTTCTCAGGTTTGATGAGATCCTATATGATCATTAAGGTAAGTTGGTAATAAAAAAAATAAAAATTATATTTCTTGCTATCAAGCTGCCTTGATGCTAAAAAATTATTTCATAAATTTATTGAAATTGAAAAATAGGTTTCATTCGTGCTATCAATGCAACTAACAAAAGATTACTACTTGACAGAAGTATTTTTTTCATTTGAGGAGTGGGGTACTATAACATCATGTTTATTCCGCTACAGTTTATTTCATATTGCGACATAGAAAGACTCTTCGAATTTTGAAATAGCATTTTTATGTATTGAACGTTTCTTGTCACATGACATCAGACGAATGTTTATACATTTATTCCTATCTATCGTATTATGAGTGAATGTCAAAAGAAGTATAGTAGACTGAAATTGGAGAAGTAGAGAAGACTTCAACTTCGAATATTTATGGAAATTATAATTATATTTCAGCATATTCCTGAAAATTTGATTTGGTACGACGATTTTTGCGATTTTTCGGAGATATTTTGGCTATTCATTGCCATAAAGTAACATGAAATTTTCAAAATTTGTGTAGAATTCCTAAACCAATGGGAAGCTTTGAATTTTATTTTAAAACTTTTCATTTAGATTATTTGTGCATCGATAAAAAAATCGAATATCGCAAGTATTGCTAACAACAGGATAGATGCTGAGACGAGATTTTGTTATACAGCTCTGAAAACAGCGAAGCACCATTGGGTTATCCCGTGAAAGGAGCCTTTTTATAACTTTGAAACGTTTCATGAATTGCATTCCAACATCAAAAAGGTTATTTTGCTGTTTGTTAGAGATTATTTTATTAGTTGGTTGCTGAAAGAGAATATTTTTTTTCATTGCCCAATGCTACTCAAAAACAAGACATGCTTAAATATATTATTTTTTCACAGCCTGTTCGTTATAATAACAGGGTTCAACTCAGAAGATCCTTGTTAAATCTGAAAAGGGCCATAGGTGAACTCAAAGTTCCGAGAACGACTCTGATTGAAGTCGCGAGATTGAATCTGTTATAAAGTCCAGATATTAGTTATCAAGTTCTTAGTTCAAACTCCATATCTCTGAGATTCAAATGTAATAACCAGAATTCAAAGTGAGAACTCAAATGTACCCTCATCACCGTCACTGTTTGAGTTTATATGAAAAGAAGGTTCGATGTGATATATGTTATGAAGAAATGAATAATTCAAGTTCAGAATGTCACATTTCCAATTACCTCAACGTTGTCGAATATATTGGTGAAAACGACACGCTGCATTTTTTTTGAGCAAATAACTCTGGCAACCACTCAGGGAGACGAATAGTACTGTATCAAAGCAGTGTATATGAGAACTACAAAAATCAAGCGAGTCAAAGGTGAAGTACATATCCCATTTCACATCACTAAGAGTATTGAAAATCATGTGAACTGCAGAAATATCATAATGCGAAGCCAGTCACTTGAAAAAAAAAATCCCAAACTAATAGTGTTCACTGAAAACGTATTTTTTTAAACCATTAGTCTCCACCACGGTGTGGGTTTGTACAATGCATTGTACAGACAGAAATTGATGCCTTATCGAATACTGATATCTTTCAATACCAAGAGTTTACCTATCATAAAATACTGGGTAGAATAATTATTAGGTTATTAACACTTTTGTAAATGTTCGAGTTTCCGTAGACGTAGTGGCTTTTACTCCGTGGCATTTCTCATGGTTATATTGATATTCCAAGTTTATATCATATCAAATTACTCTTTGGTATCTTTTTTCATTTATTTTTCACCAGTTACATATAGAAAAATAAAACATATCATAATTCTACTGGGAGAGAGTAAGTTTGGATAGGACTTCAGTGTATTACTTCCCAATGTGAATTATATTTTGTATTCTCTGGTCATCATCAAACTATTTTGAAGTGGGAATCTGTATTCGGGAAGTTGTCATCAACCCTAAAAAGGATCATCCTTACGCATTTCCAATATGTCCTAGTAACAAATAAGCTGTCCAAGTATAGTGGCATGATATGTCAATGGAAAAAAAGGTCAAGTTCTCATAGGTACTATAATATTACAAGCAGAAAACAGTTTTCTGATACTATTTTTACCACGGAAATCCTCTCATGATTGGCCCACAATAGTATTGTAATTGTCCCTGATCAGTTGCTTGGGTATTTTTGGATCTGACACAGATAGACGGCATCAATGTCCTTGTGACATGGAGTGATATTAACAAATTTTCTGCTGACCATCGCAAGCTTCATCATCAAATATAAATAATAAATTGGATTTGGCTTCATTGGGATTGAAAATTTCTTCATTGTCCGAGAACGCAAAATGGCCGACTTTTCCCACTTGAGGTTTTCCAATATCTTCAGGAACACCTGATGCTTTGGTTGTTAAAGCGAATGTAAATGTTTCCGAATTTCGCGCTATTTGGATTGAACAAAGATAATGTTGCCATTTCATTTTAACATATTCAATAGCACAAGACGAGTTCTCCATGTTTATTAATACATGGTACTCTATCAGTTGAATAGTCCAAGTTGTCAGAGATGTGTCAGTTCCCAAAGTGGTCTATGTCAAAAAATAGGGGTATCCTCAACTTTATTCATTATTATCTATGTTGACATATCGGGGAACAGGTACTCATAAATACACTCAGAAATGAGTAATCATCCGAACAACATCTTCCCGAACATCATTACTTCAGACCGGGAACTCATTTGCAAAAACTACTCCAAAGTGATCCCAGTATTGATCCTCTGGGCGCACCTTGCAAACAACACGATATTGCATGGATGTGGAATCTTTTCAGTGGAGCAAAACTCAGGTAAATTGAAAACCCCATAACAACGTCGAAAAATCTGCTGATTCATCTCTGAATGTAGCCAAAATAACTATCGAAAAGCTGGAGAATATACTAAAATACGACAACCAAATCAGGTTACCACTCATTCCTATATTTGCCGGACTTCCAGCCTTGTATTTGCTGACAGGAAGTGCAAGTGGTATAACTAAGACTGTCACACAGTAAAAAACTCTTAGAAATATCGGCATCATAATGAAGCCACGGTATATTAGGGATTCGCTCTGTATTTGTGATAACTATGGATAACTATGGCTATGGATTGTCCCTGAAAAAACTGCGTCGATGGTAACACAATACACTCATTGAAGGCACACAATAAAGCGTTATGAGAATAGGACAATCAAAAATCATCCATTTCAGGTGCAACCAGCTACCGCAACACCCCCCAACAATAACGAACTTCTCGATCCATCCTTGAAAAATTTCCAAGTGATCAGTCAATTGAATCATTTTACTCAATTCACAACATTTCTCCTTCGACTTATGAGCTGGTGCTTGGTCACTGGACAAAGACCAATTAGCTTGCGCGAATAATTACTAGAAGCTCACTTAGCTGATTTTCCCTGGACGGAATATTTTTGTTCTGTCTTTGAATTTGAGCTGCGATCGATGAAGGATCAATGGTAGAGTGTTTCAGAAAGAGGAATCAAAGTCTGGTAGGTGACCTTTGAATGGCTATCCATTGTTGATAATTGGTTGGGGTATATCTTTTCCTCCTTTATTGAACTGATTATTCCTCAACGTATTTCTGGCTCATTTGAGTTAATCATAGTGATTTCCGCAAAATCATACTGCATGTGTTTGGAGGTAAGAACATTGAAAATGGTGGAGTTCTAGCCTAATAATTTGTCATCGTTGAATTTAGATATACGTTATTATTCCATAGTTTTCCAAATTCAATATATATTAACATATTTTTAGCTCTGAATCCTACATTTTGTGGAATTTACATATAATTTTGGGCGGGGGATTTTATGGTTATATTTGTTGCAATTTCATTCAGAAATGATTGAACAAGTCAGGGTCAACTCTCTCATATATTACAGATTCTCCTTTCGCTTATTCAGCTATTTTTTCCCGTATCAAGTATCCAAGTTTTTCATGTACTAGGGCTATTGCGCTTGCTTATGAAGCGTAGTTGGTGATCATATTTGCTCAAAACGAAGGATCCAACGTTTACTTTGTGGAAATCAGAATCCACGCTCAAATTTCAGATACCAGATAATTGAAAGAATCACAGTGAACCATTTCTACCTACCCAACTGTGGCTACGGTATGATTACTATCAGAAGCTTTCGAATACCAAAAACTGAGAGAAGCTGTGTTAACCATTCTGTGATATCTATGCATTACATCCCCAGGATCATTCTTCAGGTGGGCATATATTTCTTATTATATTATGATCTCTTTGGGGTTATCTCATCGGTTTCTCTCAGAGATGATATGTTTCTCTGGCTCAACCTATCACAGAGTACTCAATCTCACATTATATTTCTGTATTCTTCGAGCATCGTTCATTGGATCAAAATGCCTGAATTATATTTTCACACAATCAACTATCGTTGAACGACTTATTCTGAAGTTCTACCAGTTAGTAACCAAAACAACAATATGATTGTTATTTCCTTTGATAATCTCTTCCCAATTTTTGCTTCAAGTAATTCTTCCAGATCGTACTTTTCCAGTCGTTTGTATTGACTGATTCGACACTAATTACAAGTTTTTGCTTCCAAACATCTATTGTTAATTACATTAATATTCGGAACATCATTTGGAGGTTTATACGACATCATTTACTTCCCCTGTCCCCCTAAATATTGTAATAATCATTTATGATTCCTACCGTCTTCTTCACATGTAACATACCATTGGGAAATTCCGTGCAACTAGGTGCAGAAGGACTGGTAATACTGGGGTTCTACAGCAGTCCTCCTGGTCAACAAGGTCAAACCGAAGATTGAGCCACCACTCAAAGTATCACAGCACTCATAGACAAAGCGGTCATTCAATTCATACCGCAGCACAATTTGGAACCCTTTTAGCCACCTCTGTAATGACGCCAAGCTTCGTCTGAACCAGGTATCAGCCGGCCAAAGTTATAATTCCCACTAGAGACCATCTTCAGCTGGAATCAGATGAATTTCACCACTTTCCGCTACTTTTTTTTGTAAAATTTTCCTGCAGCTACATTAACAGGTAATTATTTATCTTCAGAAGGGAAATAACATTGTCAAGTTAGTTTCCCGTATATGTATTCTGTCTTTCCATAAAAGTTGAGTAAACATCAGTTTATTGTATATTTCCTTTATTTTTTGAGTTTTGGTTTCTGCAAGTCTGACGCTCAACAATAAGATTAAGTCAAATTAACTACTGGATAAAATTTTTGGTGACCTTATCTGAATTAACTATTGAAGAGTCACTCCTTGTATTTTCAATTAGTTTTTCAAATTCGCGATCAAGCAAATGAGGAGGATTACACAATTGACGCGAAAACGAGCCCCATTCCCCCAAAAATGATAATATCCCTTTGTCTTTTCTTATCGTAGCTTTGTGGAAGTCATAACAAATTATTGTTTATAATAATAATGATATTTATTCAGAGGATAAATGATATAAATTCTGGACATCAAAGAAGATACAAGGGGAATAAACATCAATGGTTTCGATAAGTGCGAAACACTTGTTTCGAAAAATTAATTAATGTTTATAGAGCATCAACTTATCTGATGCAAAAAAACTGGTTACAGACAGACAGACAGACAAGACAATGTACCTTCAGTTATCCATATTCACATACTCACGATCTGACAAATGAGAAAAGGTCATAACTGATATTAGCGGATCTATATAGTAGATTGTAGAAGGGTTGATATGGCTTTTCAGCCTCTCCGTACCCCAACCGTTAGGGTCTTCTCAACATTACCCTTCATCTTTTCAAGACTCAGGATTTCGAGACTCCTTGCGAAGCGTATCAAATTCCCGGGAGCTGAGTTCCTGATGTCTGAGGGCTTCAGTAAAACCCCTTCGAGGAATTCGAGCCTTTTGCAAAACAGCGCTCGACAGTTGCAAAGGAGGTATTCTGCAGTTTCAGTGAGGTTCTTGCAGAAATGGCATTATTCACTGTCTGATCTATATATTTTTTTGAAGTGACACCTCAGAGGACAATGTCCAATGAGCAGGCCCGTAACCAGTTTCAAGTATTTCTTGTCCATCTCGGAAATCTGTTCAGCGTTCTTTGGGGATGGGCTCATGATCCTTTCCGCTTGTCTTCAAAATACCACAAAAGGGTTCCGTGCCAAAAAAAAAGTGTTTGCGCCTTCCTTGGCAGGGCTGTCCGCTTTTCCATTGCTTTCCATTCCCTCGTGACCTGAGACCCACCTCAGAGTAACCTGACTGTTCGTAGCCAGTTGTCTTAGGGAGAGTTTGCAGTCCCAAGTCAGTCTAGACTCATAAGTGTGTGACTTAGGAGCTTTTAGTGCTGCCTGTCTGTCTGATAGGATAAAGATCTTTGCCCCCTGCCCCCTTGAAGCCTTCTCCAAGGCATTCTTTGGCACACATTTCTATAGCATGGGTTTCTGCTTGAAAAATTGTTGGGGCTTGGCCTAGAGATTTTGAGAGCTAAAATTAGGACCCGTTACTCCCACTCCAGCCCTTCCGTCTGTTTTGGAACCATCAGTGTACCATTCTGATATATTCCTTTCTAGTTGAGGCCAGTTCGTTGTGAATATATGGTGGTTGTTCAAAACCACCTCACAATTCGCTTCAAAGTCGTGCCTAGCTGGCCTTAAATCTGATGGCTTGTACCTGGATTCTAGCGGAATATTTTCCAGAATCTTCAGATGTCCAATCAGATTTCCAGCCTCCGAATCTGATGCCTGGTGCAGTCTGGAGGCACTTTTTGCCGCTTCTTTCATTTCACAAGTGCAATGGTGGAAGATTCAGCATTACCTCCAGTGCTGCAGTGTGGCACGTGAATTTTGCCCCTTTGATTCCCAGACAGGCTAAACACTGCACTTTCTGCAGCTTCATTTGTGCCGAGTGTTGTTGGGTTTTTTGCCTCCATACTAATGAGGCATATGTGACCATGGGTTTGATGATTGTTTGATATAACCAGTATATAATTTTCGGATTCAAACACCGTGGTTGTCAAAAACTCTGCGGCACGTCCAGGTTGCCGCTGTAGCCTTTGGAAAGAATATTTTTAATATGACTGTTCCATATTGGTATCTGGTCGATTATGACCCCAGGTATTTGACCTCATTGGAAAGTGTCAGCTGGGCTGGGCAGTTCATACTTACTCTTCTCTGTGAATGGAACCAGCACTGTTTTGCTAGGACTTACATTTACTCCCTCCTTGGCGTAACAGTTCCTGATTATATTTGGGGATGTCTGCATGCGATTGGATATTATCCCATCAAGTTCACCCCTAATAGTGACGACCAGGTCATCGGAGTAACCGTTAATTCCAGTTTCATGTAACTTCAGTATCAGATTATCCACGGTCAGTGACCCCAGCAGAGGCGATGGAACCTCACCTTGGGGACAACCTTTTCCGGTTGTCATTCTGACCGTTTCCTCTTCGAGATCAGCTCCAATAATTTCAATTTCCAGCATCCATCTCAATTGACATCCGTCAGTTGAAGAAGCGGAAAAGACTCTGCAAGAGAAAATCCAAATTATTGAAACAATTGAAGGATATTTAGAGGATTTTGAGAACGGGGGCAGATATAGTCCCCGAAACGTCAATCAAAAACTATATAGAGAAGTATCTTTTGAATTTTGTTTTTTTTTTATATAGGCAAATTCAGAAAACGACAAGTTATTGACTAATTGAATCATTTTTCTATAGGAAATATAATTTGGTGAACGCAATAACTTATCGGGGTGAATTGATCAGTTTGCCCTTTCTACACTTGTATAGATTCTCCTGATTATATTTTTATTTTCAGACTGTGGAAGGTTACCCAAAAAACCTGTCGAAAAATCATAGGTATCATTCTTGACTACCTTTATCATTTTGTAACTTGTAAATAATGACACTTTTATGAGTCATCATCCTATCGTTTTCTGTCCTGCCTGCCGTAAACGTACTCGTTTGTAACATGGTTAAATAAACTATATCTATGTATCTATCTTTCATCATGTTTTCGGAAAATATCTGGTGGTGACTTTTGATGTTTCAGAGTTCTTACACCATATCGTGGTTACTGCAATACTTAAGCGAAAGTGCAAAAAATTCCTATCTGTCGGTTGAGTTTGAATTTAGCATATCTGTTTCTCTTCTATGTTTCTTCTCGTTAGTCTCCAGATTGGGGACACAAATTGATATCGGTCACATTTCTTGACATCCTTTGCTCGATAATTCTCACTCTATTTGTGTTCTGTTTGTTGAGAGGGGATTTCCACTGACGTGACTTATGGAATATTGTATGTTGGTGGTGTACATATTCAGTTGAATCATTCTTTGCTTTCCATAACATTATCCACAAATTGGATGATGACGGATTTGGCTGGGGATGGATGGCTGAACGTTGTGGTAAGGCCTTCATCTCAACATACTTCAGCATGTTTGATTTTCAGTGGTCTTTCGGTCCTTGTTATTCAGCATTGGAAGGCAATCTGGTCTTTCTCGATGACAAGCAAACTACACAAACTTCTTCGTTTTTTTTAAGTTTGGCAATCCATCAACCATGTTGCTTAACTTTACCATGTTTTCAGATCTCAGATGTCCTAGAGGAGATGTGTTCTTGAAGGCTCATTCGATAGTGTCCATTTTCTGACTTCATACCTTCTATTATGAGTTTTCCATGAAGGAGAATTTTCACACAGTTCTTGGTGAATAATACTTCTTCATTCATTTCAGTCAATGCATTGACCGACATTGGGGTTCAGCTGAGCTTAGTTTTCCAAATCACCAGTGCTTGCTTCATAGTTTTCCACAGTCACATCGTTCAGCATAGATATCTTTGTTACCATATGGTCATTGCATCCTCTGTCCATGATGCATATATTTTTTTGTCCCCTTTAGTAATCAGTCTTTTATCCAATGATATTTCCGACTTCGGTGGAAGAAAATAACTCTTTGGTTGGATTATCATTTGGAAAAAAAAGAATTTTCATAATGACTATCCCACCTGCAGAAAGGGCAGTTGGGTCTTGAATTTCAGTGATTTCTCAATTTTTTTGTTTGAACCAACAGTCATCTTCTTCGTGATTTGATTTTTTGCAAATGGAAAGTTTTTCATTCCCCGACTTTTTGCATTTATCAACTGTATGTCCAAAAGTTTTTGTTCGTATCAATGGTGGTTTCAAAGCTACACATTCATTCTGATTACGCCCTTTTTCCAACTTATGTTCTTTCGCCATCAGTCTCACACCCATATTTTCTAGTGTCTTTTCACCTCTAGCCATATCGTTCCAAGCACTGCTGAAGTGCTTGTATTTCTCCGGTATGTCCAAAATCAATTCACTCACCACACCTGCCTATCTCGAGGTTCAAATCAAGAAAGAGGTCGATCATCCTTTCGGTTCGACGAAATCATAGTTTCCCCCGTTTTTTCCACAAACCATTCTCGGTTTCTTCTTCTATTTGAAAACACTTATGCAAAAAACAAATGCTCAACTTGCCATGAACAACTCAATCATCTTAACATGAATACGAACTCATGATCACGTGTTCAAAGACGATAATAACGAGCGCTGTTTTGCAGTTCACGATCTGCAGTGACTACTGACCCGTACCACCGCGAAGATAACCGGAAATATTATGAGAAATTGGTTATGTATAAGGAAGTAACGAAAAATTCGTTACAAGTTACCAACCTGCCCCGGGACCAATTAATCTCTAGTTTCGTGGGCCCCTTTTATTGACTTGATGCCTGATAAAGAGCAAAGGAGGAGAGATCCAGATGTCTTCTTGCTTCAGCTATCTCCCTGGAGTAGCTTGTCAGGACTCCTAGATGATAAGATGCGAAGAATATCTCTGGAGAATTCTCTGATGTCCCTCGTATATCAAAATCGCCAATCTGGAAATTCCTGGATGATAAGATGCGAAGAATATCTCTGAAAAACTCTCTGATGTCCCTCGTATACCAAATTGGCCAGAATGAAAAATTCCGTTGAACGTGTGAAGATGTGGAAATCTTCTATCTTTCCCCAAATAGACCTCCGTCGTTGTCAGGCGGAAACTAATCCTCTTCTTCTGACACTTCTTCACCTTTTCAGTCAGACCTGAAAAACGAAGCGAAGAAATAAGATTGGTCCTTCCATCTTCAAACGTAGAATCCTCAACGACGAGGCATATTCGACAGGGTATGCTGTGGAAACGCTCGGCAGGTTGAGATCCACATGATGTGAATATCGAATCCAGACTGATTCTCGTCAAAAATATATTTTTTGGCATCGAATCCGAAGCATCTCTGTCTGAATCTACTCAGCGTCGACAGTTAGAAAAAATGCTAACTATTGAAAAAGGACACCTGCACGATATCAATGGACAAACAGAGCGGCTCCGTCAGAGTGCCGTTAATATTCAAAACAAATCTCCAAACATGGGATTGGAAATGAGAATTTCTAAATCTAAACAAAATCGTGTTTAATTTCGTTTGGGAGAGTCTCCTTAGTTATGAATATAATTTATACAGTATGAACTTTCATCTCCGTTCCGAAATTAAACCGAGAAATCCCCATTCGGAAAAAATTATTGAATTTGAAAAAATTTACGAACATTTAATTGCAAAACAAAAACATTGAAATTCCTGGTAAGATTTGACCCAGTGCCGGGGACTGTCGTGTCTGTGGCAGAAGATACTACACTTGTAGGAATCTTAAGTTTAGAGGCCAATATCTCTGGAAGGTGCGAGATCACAGTATTTTTGATTTTTCCTCTGATTCTGATTCTGACCGGGTTCCAAAGCCTCAGTGACGTCTGGCGACCACTCCACGCGCATCCCCCAAACCGAACATTATTGAAATCTCATTCTATGGCGGCGCTAGTTTTTTTTTATCAATATGGTTGAGTTTCAGGCTCTATGAATGCGTCAGGCCTCAGTGGCAGCCATCATACACCGATAAACACCCCAGGCGGGTCGAACCCCATAACGGACATCTTGAAATTCCCAACCTACAATAGTCATTCTCCTTTTCTACCGATGATTGAGCCTCATAGCGATTTCTTTAATATAGTCAGACATCTCAAACCTCCGGGGTAGTCTGCCAAGACCGTCAAACACCCCAGGCGGGCTGGCCGGCCCCCATGACAGATATACTGTAATTCTGAACCTACACTCGTCAAACTTTTTTCTTTATATCAATGATTGAGCCCCATAACGACTCCCATAATGTTCCGAATCATATCAGAACTCCGTGCAACCTCCAGAAACCGCTGGAGAACTCAGGTGGGGCCCCATAATGGATATAAATTGAAATTCTTAACCTAATAATTTTCCCATGAATGATTGGGACCCAATGCAGTTTCCACGATAACCCAACATATCTCGGACCTTTACGCCACAGGTGGGGGCCCCATAACACATATATTGAAATTCCTAACCTATAACGATCTTTTTTCTGCCATGAATGACTGAGCTTCATTACAGGTTCTCAGACCTCAGTGGCAACCTCCAGAGGCTGCTGAACACTCTGAGCGGGGCCCCCAAAATAAACATTTTTTGAAATTATTAACATACAGCCGCCATATGGATGATAAGGGCCCGGTATGGCCCCCTCAACGTCCACAAGTATCTCAGACCATTATGGTATAGAAGGTTCACTCACTGATTCCTGGTTCTCGATAACCGTGTGCCAGACTATGGTCGTAGGCCAGTGATATTGGGTATGAGTCTGGGGAGTGCTGCTACCCTCCCAATGAACAGATCAGAAATAGGGTGAGAATTATCCAGCGAAGGATGCCCAGAAATGTGACCAGTATCAATTTGTGTCTCCAATCTGGAGAATATGGAGGAGAAACATACAATAGAAACGAATATGCCAAATTCAAACTCAACCGACAGATGGGAATTGGCACTTTCGCTGAAGTATTGCAGTAACCACGATATGGTGCGAAAACTCTGAAACATCAAAAGTCACCAACAGATATTTTCCGAGAACACGATGAAAGATAGATAGATAGATAGATATATTCATTTCACCATGTTACATACAAGTAAGTTTACGGCAGGTCAGGACAGAAAACGATAGGATGATGACTCAGAAAAGTGTAAATATTTACAAGTTACAAAATGATAAAGGGAGTCAAGAATGATACCTATAATATAATAAAAACTGACAAATATATCTTATACAATAAAAAAAATATACAGATATCTGAAATAAAATGGAATAACATCAATAATAATATCAGTAATAAAAACAATAGGACAGTTTTGAAGTTGTAAAAAAATGGGATTAACTTGATGGTAATACCCAAAAATATTTTGGAAATATTGTGAAAAGTAGGTATAAAGTCAATAGCAAACGTAAGATCTATGCTGTGCTATGTAGGTTTAGGCTCTAAGAGAGTTGGCTTTTTGGAGGTATTCCAATACACTGTAGAAACAATTTTCAAGAAGAAATAATTTTATTGTTGTTTTGAATGTTTTTGGTTCTGATGGCTTGACCGGTTCATCGAGATCATTGTATATATTGAGGTTCAAAGAATTCTGGTGGCTTACAACTAATCTGTGTCGTTGAGGATTCAACAGATCTGCAGATCTGGTGTCGTAGTTGTGTATTTCCGAGTGCTTGGTGAATTTGTTCATGTTATTATCTATTTCCAGCAGAATCGTGAATATATATAGGAAAGGAATTGGCATAATGCTTAGTTTCATGAAGAATTGTTGACAATGATCTCTATAGCCAAGGTTTGCCAGAATTCTCATAGCCCTTTTCTGTGACCTGGAAACCCTTATCGCATTACTAGAATTCCCCCAAAGAATAATAACATAGGATAGGACAGAGTGAAAAAGAGAAAAGTATGTTATTTTCAATACATCCATATTAGTAATGAGTTTGAGTTTTCTCAATATGAAAAGAAAAGTAGATAGCTTATCAAGCATGTGTTCTACGTGACTGGACCAATTCAATCGATCATCAATTATGATGCTCAGTAGTGGAATATTATCTCTCCTTTGATATGAAAGCTTCGAGGAGACAATCAGATTCTGAGTTTTGTACTCATTTAATTTGAGTTCATTCCTCGTGAACCAGCTTTTAGCCACATTCTTATTGTGTTCGGCATTATCTATATTGCCCGAGCTCATGAGGGTGGTGTCATCAGCAAATAAGATGTATTTTATCGGTGCGATGGACTGACATAAGTCATTCATGTATACTAGGAACAGAAACGGTCCAAGTACGGATCCTTGAGGTACACCATGTTCAATTTGTTTAAAATCCGACTTTTTGTTATTCACATCAACATACTGATACCTATTGTTCAGGTAGGAACTGATGAGGTCTACGATGGTACCTCCCAGTCCATGATGACCCAATTCATCGGGTAGTATGGTATGTGATACACAATCAGAAGCCTTGGTCAGGTCGCATATTGTTAATGAAGTATGTCTGCCCTGGTCGACGCCCTCAACTATGTCGGTCACTATGCTGAAAGCTACCTGAGTGGTAGATTTGTTCTTGGGAAAAGCCATATTGCGATTTGCTGAAGTAGAAACTATTCTCAAAGTGAGAATAAAGACGATCCGTAAGTATTGTTTCCACAATTTTTTCTATTATAGAAATTATGCTGATTGGGCGGTAATTGTCTAGGGATGATTTGTCGCCCTTTTCAAAAATGACTATAACTCTGCAGATTTCAAGAATGTTAGGAAAATTTCCTTTGCTAAAAATCTAATTGATCAACTTAGTCCTTGGTGTGATAATATGTTCTGCAATTTATTTTATCAAGTGGCTGTTCAAGTCGTGCATATCCCGAGAACTGGAATTTTTCAGTTTATTTATAGCACTGAGAACTTCATGTTGACAAACAGGTTCAAGAAAGAAAGTCTTAGCAGGAGAAGGAACTTTTTTCAAATCGTTTTCCCCTATATATATATATATATATATATATATATATATATATATATATAGTGTACGGCATAAAGTTCGCAGCATATGGAAAACTTTTTTATTATTGATTTCTCAAAGAAAGTCATTGTGACAAAAACCTCTGCTTCATACCAAACCTGAAATGCAAACAACAAAATTGAAGTTTATACGACCCTATACGAAGGAGATAGAAAATCATGTTTTGTTTGAAATAATATTGTCAAAAATGTATCGAACACCCCGTAGAGTAAATCAATGAGTATAATTTCCAAGTGGGCCACAAATGTGTTAGTCTGCAAAACCCGAATTAGTGTAAAACATAAACAAGAGGTTTTAAAAGTGACGACTGATGGTTTGATCGGGAAGTCGACGTTGGGTTTTTGCCGTGCCCAAAGCTAGATTGGGAAATGGGGGCAGCTAGAGAATTGAAAGGTTAAGAAGCCCTATTGCCCTGTTTCCAATTTGAAGATTACGGTTTTTGGAATTAGTCTACATGTAGTTATGTAAGTAACCAAATATCTGTCTACATTTGTAATTTCTTGATTAGGTCCTAGAAGGGATTCATTGTTTTCGTTTAATAAATATTTTTCTATACTCTTTTACAAAGTGTTTTCAATCAATAAAGGGTCAGAATCTACCTAGTTAGTCGTGAATAAACCCCAATTCACGACAAGTGGTGGAGGTGCCGTGTTTTTTTGTGTGGATCCATTCTTCATAATGGATCAATTTCAATTTTGTAATCCATTCGAAAGTATATTGAGAAAATAAATATATTCAATAATCATCAATTTCACAGTAGGACTCGAACTTGACCTAGATTCCGGTACAGCTAGGTAGAATTTGCTGACCCTTATGTTTTATTGTAAATGAATCACTTCTACGTATGTGCAACAATAGCAGTTTGAATAATAACTTTGACGAAGGTATATGGTAAAATGAACACGATTTTTTTAATGGAAATAATAAGTAAACGCTATTGATGCAAAAGTTATTCTAACGATTTAATTCCAGGAAAATTATATTTTGTGTATGTGTTTTTCGTAGCGAATTTTTTATAAAATTTAGATAAGTTTTTCGATTGGGAAAATGATTTTTGATGGAGAAAATTTCAAGATTATTTTGCAGGTCTTGGGGAAATATTTTGTTACAGGATTTTGATGTTTACAAGAGATTTGGGAGATTTACACTTGGAGGTTTTGGGGATAAATGGTTGATTCTTTCATTTTAGGAATGAGACAAGGATTTATTTTGGGAAAACACTTGTTAGCCAGAAGAAAGCGGTTGTTTTTGGAAATTTTTGTGGATGAAAAATTGATATTGGAGAAATTCTAGGCCCAAATAAATATTTTTATGAGTGGTTAGGAAGGGCAGTTGTGAGGAATAGGGACCGTATTGAGTCAAAAGTGGGCCCCAATTCGCCCGTGTTGAAGATTTTGGCGGTTGGAAGAAGCTGTTGTGGACTTTGCGTTTTGTTTTGCTCCTGATTGAGGGTGATTTTGTGAGCTGCTGAGAAGAGCAGGAATGAGTAGTAAGGGCTGTTTGGATGAAATTGGTTTCTAAGATTTTTTGCTATTGGTAGAAGCAGTTACCGATTTAAGGCACTTATTGATGGTAAAAGCGATGCATTATTTTAAAGGGCTGCTGGATGTAAGCAGTCGATGAAAGTGGTTGTCTGCTTGTGAGACAGATGATGTCTGAGTAATTGAGAGCAAAGGGCTTCGAAAAATGAAAAGTGCGATTGTATACAGAAAACTAGTGGTAAAAAAAAAATTAATATTTGCTGATTGCAATTCAATCTTCGTAAGGGTGTGTACTTGTAATAGCAGTTATTTGTCGGCAACTATGAGTTTTGTTATAGCGATATCAGTCTGCGGCAGAGTCAGTTGCCTTTTTGTAGCTGCGGTGGGCACCGAGAAAGGGTGGGCCCGAGAAGATGTTCTGCTGAAGGAGGCAGGGCCATTATGAGGATTGAAGAAGATGTTGTTTTAGTGGGTCAAGGTAGGATCATATTGGAGATTTTTTTAGGAATAGAAGGCTCTATGGAAAATGTGCATATAGTAGGTCGAGGTAGGACCATGATTAGGAGATTACGAGGTCAAGGTAGGGCTATAGTGGAGATTTGGTTTTGCAGGGAGATATGAGGTTCTTAAAGATAGGGGCGTGGTCAGCGGATAGCGGCAGATGAGATGCTGTACGAGGACGGTCTGAAGATATGCCCTACAATGTGAATACGTAGAACGGTAGTTCCTGCAGAGTGTTGGCGATTTTACTGTTCGTTGTTTCTTTCGTACAGGCGATTTAGTCGCGTATGTTAAGCAATTTTCGGGCGTTTTTATGGCGCCCTTTATAGGTATTTTTTGTGGTAGTAGATACGTGTCTTCATATGCTTTTGGCTCTGTAGAAGGGGGCCGCGGAATACTTCTACCAGGGGGAAGGACACCAGCTGGCGGAGTAAAAGTCCCGCGACTCGTGAGTCCTACATATATTATTGGAGTATAATTAGTTAGATTAGAAATTTCATTTGATATATAGGGAAGGAGTAAGCTGGACAATTTTTTTGATAGAAGTATTGGGGAAAAAGTTGAGGTATTCATGCCCCTGTGCCCAGTTATATATAGGGTAATGCTGGGACAGACAAAAGATGTGAAAACAGATGTCATTCACGTGAGCCGCATTTTGAAGTATAACGATTCATGGTGCCCAGTTGTTGATGAAGCTTAATTAATAAATTTTCATTTTATGTTTTAGGTAGATGTTGAGGAATGTCCACGAACAATATTTCGATCTTAAATAGGAGATGATTTATGGAAAAAGGAAACAAGGAAATAAGGCCATGGCCGACATGTCGATTCAATTTGGAGGGTGAAGTATAAAACTAGTAAAGAAACTGTGCACAGTATTTGAATGAGGTAGGATGGAAATGAATGAAGGTGGTTAAATGTGAAATGCGAGTGTGAAATTGTTTTGTTGTATCCTGTTTTTAATCCTAGGCAATGAATTTCAGGATATCGCATTACAAAAATTTACAATGGCAATGTGAAAATGGATGGTTTTTCAGAGTGAGAAAGTAAATAAGATATGTTTTTAAGAAATAGTAATGGGTTTATTATCGAAACAAAGAAATATTACTATACTATTTGAAGAGTTTTTCATGAAAAGGAATACATTGATCTATTTAATGATTATATGTGGAATTTAGGAAACATGCTATAGACAAGGATTTGTTAGTAATAAGGTTGATATTTTCTGTATATTCTGGGGCACGGTATTTGTCATGTAATTGGATGGTAGTATTATATTCAGAATTTGATTTTTTTTCATTGTTATAGATAATAACCCCTGTAAGAAATGCTGAAGAGTCGTGAGCCTTGTACCACTCCAAGAGAAGTCCAGAGAAGATAAAACGAAAACATGGTAACCAAGTCAGTCAAGCCAGGTCTTGGTTATGTCAAGTTGTACTATCCCACTTCCAGTCAATCTGAACCATATCGAGCCCAATCAGGCCAAGCTGTGCCATGGCTAGTCAGGCTGAGCCTTGCCCAGACCACTCCAACTGAATCGAGCTATGCAGAGTACAGTCAGGCGGAGCCATACCAATTCCAGCTGGTAAGAGTCATGCCAAGCCAAATTGGACCAAGTCTTACCAGGCCTAGCATTACCAAGTAATACCATTGGGACACAGCGAACTGGGTCCAGTACAGCCAAGTTGATCCACACCAAGCCAGTTGACCTCAGGCAAAGACGAGTCATGCTACACCGAGCTCTAGGGAATGAAACAGTATCGTCCAGAAAAACCAGCCAGTCAGATGGAAGATACAGCAAGGGGTAGGAGAATCCAGGAGAAGATGGTGCAAGCGGACGTCTTCCACAGATTTCCATTTGAATAATTGTATTGTTATTCGTATTGTAATTTGTTATAATTGTAATTTTTATGGTATTGCAAGTTTCATGGTACCTGTAAACCTGTATCGAATCATCAGTTGTTCTGAAATATTATCGCTCGGGGACACCCCGTAGAGTAAATCAATGAGTATAATTTCCAAGTGGGCCACAAATGTGTTAGTCTGCAAAACACGAATTAGTGTAAAACATAAACAAGAGGTTTTAAAAGTGACGACTGATGGTTTGATCGGGGAGTCGACGTTGGGTTTTTGCCGTGCCCAAAGCTAGTTTTGGAAATGGGGGCAGCTAGAGAATTGAAAGGTTAAGAAGCCCTATTGCCCTATTTCCAATTTGAAGATTATGGTTTTTGGAATTAGTCTACATGTAGTTATATAAGTAACAAATATCTGTCTACATTTGTAATTTCTTGATTAGGTCCTAGAAGGGATTCATTGTTTCCGTTTAATAAATATTTTTCTATACTCTTTTACAAAGTGTTTTCAATCAATAAAGGGTCAGAATCTACCTAGTTAGTCGTGAATAAACCCCAATTCACGACAATATGATCCCAGCAGTTTATTTCTCACGGTAGAATTCAAATTCATGGGGAAATATTGGTCAAAATCGAATGTCGATCCAAAATTTCGAATCATAGCCACCTATGACCAATTTCATATTTCGACTTTTTTCCCATTTTTTCCTCATCGCCCTGTGCCACATAAGGAATATTATGCTAGACGAATGGTATATTGTTAGATGTGATGATATCACCCTCAGAATGTTTTCTCATTTCTTTCCCCCATCGGAAAATAACATTAATTGAATTATGTGACGGAATTTCACAAAATCTTGCTGCAAATAGTGAATAAAACTGAATTGTCTACAAAGTATGATTACAGTGACGAGTCAACGTTCACATCACATGGGGTAGTCAGCTTCAAGAATTGCAGGTGGTGGGCAGATAATAATCCCCATTTTAGGATACAATGTAGAGACCAATATCACTTCAAAGTTGACGTCTGGTGCGGAATTCTTAATGACATTATTGTTGGACCAGTATGTTTCAGACAACCAATGAATTTTGCAAGATACTTAAGAATGCTGCAGATATTTCTCTCCGATTATTGAGATGATATCCCTATCGACATGAGAGCTGGAAGACGGTGCATCCGTTCATTCTACGCTAGAAGTGAGAAGGTGGTTAAATGGAACATTTCCAAATCGATTAATTGGAAGATATTCCAATAACGCTTGGCCCGCCCGTTCACGGGACCTCACTCCTTTGGCTTTTTTCTTATGGGGATATCTCAAACAGAAGGTATATGCAAGAAGACCATTTATAAATATACGTCATTTGGAGAATACTATCAGGGATTTTGTTCGGGGAATAGCTCCCCAGATACTGAGAAATGTTCATGATGCAATGCACCGCCGTACTATGCAGTGTATTGAGAATGGAGGATTCCATGTAGAATGAAGTATAGGACATATTTGTTTCAAAGATGTTATTTGTGTTGTAAAAATAAATCAATTGGCATTCTGGCATCATACCTTGGAGACAATTCAGTTTTGATCACTATTTGCAGCAAGATTTTGTGAAATTCTGTCACATAATTCAATTCATGTTATTTTCCGATGGGAGGGAGAAATGAGAAAATATTCAGAGAGTGATATTATAATATCTAACGATACACTATTCATCCAGCATAATATTCCTTATGTTGTACAGAGCGATGAGGAAAAAATGGGAAAAAAAGTTGAAATATGAAATTGGTCATAGGTGGCTATGATTCAAATTTCTGGATCAACATTCGATTTTGAACAATATTTCCCCATGAATTTGAATTCTACCATCAGAAATAAAGTGATGGGATCATATTATTTTGAAAACAAAGCTTGCTTTTCTATCTTCCTCGTATAGGATCATATAAAATTCTGGCGTATGCAATTCTTTCGGAGAACTCAAGTAATGCGATAAGGGTTTCCAGGTCACAGAAAAGGGCTATGGGAATTCTGGCAAACCTTGGCTATAGAGATCATTGTCAACAATTCTTCATGAAACTGAGCATTATGCCAATTCCTTCCCTATATATACTCACGATTCTGCTGAAAATAGATAATAACACGAACAAATTCACCAAGCACTCGGAAATACACAACTACGACACCAGATCTGCAGATATGTTGAATCCTCAACGACACAGATTAGTTGTAAGCCACCAGAATTCTTTGAACCTCAATATATACATGATGAACCAGTCAAGCCATAAGAACCAAAAACATTCAAAACAACAATAAAAAAAATTCTTCTTGAAAATTGTTTCTACAGTGTATCGGAATACCTCCAAAAAGCCAACTCTCTTAGAGCCTAAACCTACATAGTACAGCATAGATCTTACGTTTGCTATTGACTTAATATCTACTTTTCACAATGTTTCCAAAATATTTCTGGGTATTACCATCAAGATAATCCCATTTTTTTACAACTCCATTATTGTCCTATTGTTTTTATTACTGATATTATTATTGATATTATTTCATTTTATTTCAGATATCTGTATATTTTTTTTATTGTATAAAATATATTTGTCAGTTTTTATTATATTATAGGTATCATTCTTGACTCCCTTTATCATTTTGTAACTTGTAAATATTGACACTTTTTTGGGTCATCATCCTATCGTTTTCTGTCCTGACCTGCCGTAAACGTACTTGTATGTAACATGGTAAAATAAATATATTTATCTATCTATCTATCTTCCATCATGTTTTCGGGAAATATCTGTTGATGACTTTTGATGTTTCAAAGTTTTTGCACCATATCGTGGTTACTGCAATACTTCAGCGAAAGTGCAAATTCCCATCTGTCGGTTGAGATTGAATTTGGCATATCTGTTTCTATTGTATGTTTCTCCTCCTTGGTCTCCAGATTGAAGACACAAATTGATACTGGTCACATTTCTTGGCATCCTTTGCTGGATAATTCTCACCCTATCTGTTCTGTTCATTGGGAGGGTGGCAGCACTGCCCAGACTCATGCCTAATATCACTGGCCTACGATCATAGTCTGGCACACGGTTATCGAGAACCAGAAATCAGTGGGTAAACCTCCTATTGAACTCTTGATCCAAAAAAGACAAAAAAATATATAATGCTATAGACGGAATAATTTCCGCCATTTCACCCACTGTTCTGAGGATGTTATTTTTTGCTTGTGCATCTCTTTTTTTTATTCAAAGAATAGTTGCATCAACCACTAGGTTTATTAGCAACGGCACAATAACATTACAGTGGTAGTTAACATTCACAATCTAGAGAGCATGTACATGAGTATTCTGACAATAAGGATGTTCACAATATGTTGAGTAAACCAATTTCTGTAAGAAAACCTTCAATACTTAGAACGTTACAGTTCACACCGAGAGCAACTTTTAAATCTGTATTCATCTCGTAGTCCTAACGTTGTTCCACGAACTTTGGACTTTCCGATAACAAGTGCTTAACCGACACTGGTACCTGGCACATGTCGTATTTCTTCTCTTCCTCTCCTGTCAACAGATGTTCATGGGTGTACTTGGTGTGTCCGGTACGGAGGCGGGTGATCATTACCTGCTCTTTTCGTTGGTGGAGGGTATTTCTCCATGGTTTTATGTCGTTCTTGATTTCCTTCAGTTTCGTACGCGAGTTCCTCCATTTCGACAGCCAGTAGTTATGGATGACGGATTTCATGTGTATTTTGAGGTCGTTGTGTGGGACTCCCTCTAGTTCGGGTGCTGTTTGTGCATCTCTTTGTTTCCACAATTTAGCTTTCGCTCGATTTTCAGATCCAGTTTGTTCTTCCATTCGGGCTCCAATAGACAACAGGTGCTCACTTCGATTATAATATTCAGCCAAATTCCCACATTGGGAAGGTGGCGGCATTCTTTAGTTTCGAAACACTTTGTAACCATTTTTTTCTCTCGTGACCAATTTTGACTTGTGAAGGACACTGACTGATTGAAAAAAGACAGTTTTCGCGCACTAGGCCTATAGCCTGTTAAAATTTCGATTGTTTTTTCATAATTTTCCAGATTATTTCAGAAGTGAATAATCAACACAACACTTTAGTTTCAATTCCATTTCATGATATCCCCACTGTGACTTCATGTCCATTTAATTTTTATTTTACACAATGATACCAACACAGATAACAAAATTATTATTATCATATTATAAACAACCTATTCCAATATTCAACACGTAAAACTGAGGATTGAGCGATTGTTTCCAAAAAATAAGACCGAATGTTTGCAAGAAATCAAGGTTGATGATCCCATGCTAAAACCGTTTAGAAAAAGAAAATTGATTATGTTACCAGCTCTCACAAATCGTTCTCAACGGGAAGAATTATTCAGAGGAAAAACATACATTCGCAATTCGACAAAGAACATATTGCAAGCTTCCCACAACTACATACAATTTGGACCCAGCTACAAACATTTCCAACACAATCCGCTCCTTATGCCATTTCTGCGAGTAGAACATTTTTCATCATCGACTGTTCTAGAAGAGACGAAAGCATCAGCGGGTATCCCCGAAGTATATATACCATATACACAGCTGCGTTCGTACCGCTATAGGGTTTGGGCGACTCACGTCATACGGTTTTTGGGGCCCCTGGGTCTACCAGGATGGTCTGAAGTGCCTGGGGGACGTTATGAAGGTCGTTTTGGGGCCCAACCATATATACAAAAATAGTCGCAGTAGGTAAGGAATTGGGGTTTAACTCTGAGGTTGTCAGGTTGAAGATACTGGAGGATTATGGGGCCCAAATCATATATAGAAAAAAAATATGACGGTTTTAGGTGAGGAATTTCAAGATGCCGTTATGGGGGCCATCTGGAGTGTTCTCGGTCTCGGTAGACTACAGCGGAAGTTTGAGACAGGTTGAAACGATATGGAGGAATTATGGGGGCCCAACCATGTATAGAAAAAAATATGGTGGTTGTAGGTTGCTCTGAGGGTGTTTGGCGGTCTCTGGAGGCTACCATTATGCTTTGAGATGCTTGTGGACGTTGAGGGAGCCATACCAGGCCCTGATCATTCATAGAAAAAAATATGGCAGCTGTATGTTAATAATTTCAAAAAATGTTCATTATGGGGGCCCCGCCCAGAGTGTTCAGCAGCCTCTGGAGGTTGCCACTTAGGTCTGAGACACCTGTAATGAAGCTTAGTCATTTATCGAAAAAAGTGGTTGTATTTCAATATATGTGTTATGGGGCCCCCACCTGTGGCGTAAAGGTCCGAGATATGTGAGGTTATCGTGGAAACTGCATTGGGTCCCAATCATTCATGGGAAAATTTTTAGGTTAAGAATTTCAATTTATATCCGTTATGGGGGCCCCGCCTGGGTTCTTCAGTGGTCTCCGGAGGTTGTCACTGAGTTCTGATATGCTTCGTAACATTATGGGAGTCGTTATGGGGCTCAATCATTGATATAAAAAAAAAGTTTGACGAGTGTAGGTTCAGCATTACAGTATATCTGTCATGGGGGCCGGCCAGCCCACCTGGGGTGTTTGACGGTCTTGGCAGAATACCCCGGAGGTTTGAGATGTCTGACTATATTATAGGAATCGCTATGAGACTCAATCATTGGTGGAAAAGGACTATGACTATTGTAGGTTTAGAATTTCAAGATGTCCGTTATGGGGTCCGACCCACCTGAGGTGTTTATCGGTGTATGATGGCTGCCACTGAGGCCTGACACATTCATAGAGCCTGAAACCCAACCATATTGATGGAAAGCAAAACTAGCACCGCCATAGGATGAGATTTCAATAATGTTCGGTTTGGCGGCTCCGCGTGGAGTGGTCGCCAGACGTCACTGAGGCTTTGAAACCCGGTCAGAATCAGAATCAGAATTTTTAAGAGGAAAAAATTAAAATACTGTGACCACGCACATTGCAGAGATATTGGCTAGCAGGGTATTGGTATTGATGCATGATGTATAACTATCCTTTTCACTTCACATAAAATCATGTGACTTCATCTTCACTGTTGGGTATGGAAAATTTCAACTACAAATCATTTCATGATATTTATTGATTTTTTTTTCAGTTATGAAGGATGATTTATATATATTCATATATATATTTCATAATCAAAATGTCTAAATGTCTAAAGACAGACACTCTTTTTGGTTCGAAACCATCGAATTCATGAAAAAAATTATTCATGAATTTATTAATCATCCATTTAATAATCAGAATTTCTGAAGGCAGACACTCTTCTTGGTTCGAAAGCATCGAATTCATTCAATTTTTCATTTTATTTTTGTGTTCATACTCAACTCACTTCTGTATTCGAAATGTATGAAGACAGGCACTCTTCTTTTGTTTCGAAACCATCGAATTAATACAAATTGTTTTTATTTTTGTATTTATAACTCACTTTCGTATAAAAATGTCAGAAGGCAGACACTCTTCTTGACTCAGAATTCTCGAACTCATCCGAATTGATCTTATTTTCTCATTGGAACATCCAATGGGTTGGATCTAATCGATACTTGGTTCAAAAGGAAGATTGAGAAAGAAGTATTTTTCAGTGTATAATTTTGTTTATTACAAAGCTTGGTTAAACTGAGCGCTTTCGGCTATTTGCCATCATCAGAGCTTCAATCTATGACAGAAAAGAATATTGAAAATAACTTAATATAACTCAACAAAATAGGGGGGGATTGGCGCGGTGGGTTAGCGTCCGACTCATGATCGAAAGGTCGTGAGTTCGATTCTCGGCCAGGGCAGACATTTTTCATTTAATTAGAGAGAATTAAATGTTAAACTTCGTAGCCGGGCCGAGGATGATCCTCGACGATTCGCTGTTGCGTTCAAATTAACAGTGCTGCTCCTAGGTGGCGTATGGAGTTAGTAACAAGGCCTACCCAGAATACTGTGTGAATGATACATTCTATGTTGTGATTGTCTTGAAATAAATTAATATGGGATGCAGTATTGCTTAGAGCAAGACAACCTGCATCCCATCATACAATAATAATATTCCACTTGTGTCTGGCCGAATGACGAAATGTCCAAGCCAAAAAAAAAAAAAAAAAAAACTCAACAAAATACATACTGTCAAATTGGGGTGAGATTCCATCTCTCGAAAGACACAAAAACATAGTGGACATAAGTATTTATTTCTACACCCACAGATTACTGAACATTCCTATATCCAACACCAAATTCGAGGAATAAGTCAAAATTCTCAAACAATTAGCGACTAATGATGGTTTTTTCCCTGATATCATTCCTAGAACTATTAACAGAATAAAATATAAAGATAGATTGAATACAGCTTACCCTCTGATCCCCAACCAATCTTCTCATCACTATTTACAGATCTTCACCTTACTTAGGTCCCATCTCTAATAACATTTGAAATGAAATTGATATTCACCTGACAATCCATGCAGACTTCCATATAGATGGATATTGTTCGCAAATGTTTCTTTCTGATAAGCTCGATTATGTTTAAATTCATGTCGTGTCCGCCTAACAATCCATATGGTTCCAGGCTTTTGGCCCTCATCCACTCATAGAGTAGTTCTTGCCAGAGATCCAAATGGCCAAGCCGAAAAACATAAATAAAATCATTATCGAGCTTAAACATCTTTAGGTGCGTGGAAACATAACTTTAACCGGCGACACCTAGTGACAGAACGAAATACCCCAATTACAATTCTCCAACCCTATAGATTCAGAATGAAATATTCCTTCCAGTAGGAGTGGTCTAATGCCCGACTGGATATCATTCTAGAACTATATGAAAGGAGATAAAATATGAAATGAAATTTGATAAGCACACATCTATCCAACATCTTCTCACTCTATTTACAGATTTCAGCTACTAGTCCATCTCTAATAAATTTGAATGAATGATATTCACCTGACAATCCATGCAACTTCCTATAATGGATATTGTTCGCAAATGTTCCTTTTTGATAAGCTCGATTATGTTTAAATAAATGTCGTGTCCGCCTAACAATCCGCATACCGATTTCAGGCTTTTTTAGCCCTTATCAGTACGGAGTAGTCTCCAGCCAGAGATCCAGAGAGCTCTGGCCGAAGCGAGACACAACATAAATAAAATCATTATCGAGCTTAAAACATCTTTAGGTGCGTCGGAAAAGATAACTTCCAATCGGAGACACCTAGTGACAGAAAGGAACACTCCATAGAGTTCTCCTACCTCGATAGGATTCTAAATAAAAGATTCTTTCTCAGTAGGAGTGGCTCAAAATGCCCGACTGGCATATTTGCGAACAATATCCATTCATATGGAAGTTTGTATGGATTGTCAGGTGAATATCATTCAACGTTCTGCGTGGTATTTGCTAGGAAAGTAGTTGTTTTTCGCCTGTCGGTCTACCAATTGTTTCAATTTATATTGAACCTTTTGTGCAGACGACTTTGTGTGTGCTCTATGCATTTCATTTCATATTTTATTTCCTTCATATGGCTTTTTCTTTCATTCTAATAACATTGCTGAAATTATCACGAACAAAGTCGACAATGACGAAATATCATTCAAATGCGTCGAAACCATAGGTTTACTTTTCCAAAACAAAAGACCCTATTGATAAATTAATGAAAAGCGGAATTTATAAGTTAACATGTGCTGATTGCCCAACTTCATATATTGGACGAACTATCAGACCTCTGAACCTTCGGATGAAGGAACATCTATCAAGACCTCAAAAATCAAATCTCGGTTTTCATATTCTATTCAATAATCATAACTTCTCACCGACATCTAAATCTGAACAGAAAACAAATGCTCCTCTCTGTAGACTAACCCACAGGCAGAGATTGATATCATACTTTGGGCCAAAACTGTTAAACCTAGTCCCTATAGATATCAGAATCATCCCTAATAAATTCAAAATGAAATCTAAACTCAGAGAATTTGTAAACCTAAATTATAACAAACTAAAAACCGTGTATGAACTTGACTAAAAAAACACACCCTACTCTCTCTCCCTCATCACAATAAATCTGATCTTCACATTGTATATAACTCTTTTTCCTTTTCAATTTTCATTCTTCAAAATATATGTATAAACTTTACAACTTCAGGCTGACGACTACAACAGAAGCTTTGCTCAGGTGGATCAGCCGGGAACATTATATTATATTATATTCATAATTTTTCTTTCTAGTTTCAGTTATGAATTGATATTGTGGATGAAACTTATACTAACCCGAATAAATTTACTCACTTACTCACTTACTTACTTACATCCAACAGTAGAATATTACATAATATATCTGATTATAATTTCAAAAGAATGAATCTACTTGAAGATTTAGAAATTTCACGCGAAATGGTAAAATAATGATACCAATTGCTATAACACACAAATACACCTAAACTGTAATTTCAGACCCATGTTTAAACAGTTCCGGGAATCTCTAGAGGATTAACCTACTTTCATTCTGATTTTCGAGCTTTATCTAGTTTGTCAACCATCTGACATTTTACCTAATTTTATTTTATTTCAACGTGATAAGTCTACTAGGTATAATCGATTTTACTGCTACCGTTAAATTAGCCACTCTTTCCTAACAAACACAGTTGGTTGTCGAAAGGCTGGACACGTATTTACTTCTATTTCTTTTCATGTTGTAATGTCCATTATGTCCACTGTGTTTTTGTGTATTTTGAGAGATGGAATCTCACCCCAATTTGACAGTATTCATTTTGTTGAGTTATATAATGTTATTTTCAATATTATTTTATGTCATAGATTAAAGCTCTGATGATGGCAAATAGCCGAAAGCGCTCAGCTCAACCAAGATACACTGAAAAATACTTCTTTCTCAACCTTCCTTTTGAAATAAGAGTGTATACACTTCGCTAGTCTCAAACTCATCATACTTGTTTGTTTAATCAATTTTTGGAAACATATTTTTAATACTCAAGCTATGAGAAAATTCTCAATATGAAATAACGTTCCTCTGAAGCACTGAATGTAATGAAATATTTTGACTGAATTTTGGAGAAATGCATGGAAGTGACTGGGATGATATAATTCAAACTTTGTATGAATTTGTGTAACGTCAACCATTTCTAAGAATAGTTAACAGATTCGTTCACAACTTGTTATTTGAAGGATGATATACAATATTTCGCTAGGGATATTCATTTGTGATAAAATAAATCTATATTTTTTCTTGGAGTTAATGTACAAGTGGGTATGGAAAAAATGAAGACATAATATTTCCGATTTATTTATATAAATGTGTATATGATAATAATAATAGTTATAATGACACAAATATAATGTTTTTGGTTCATTTATATGGAAGTGATGATAATGGCAATGATAAATGATGAAAACTAATATGATAGAATTGATGATAATAAAAATAATAATGAATAATATACAGAATTGGCTAAATATATATAATACAATGGTTATGTGAGAAAGAGGGAGGCTTGTTGAAATAAATGCTTTGATTTTTCTGTTCTCTGGCGCAATAAACGGAGATTTGGAAAGAAACATTGTTAAATACAAGTTTGTTTGTGAAAGTTGGCTATTTGTTTTTAACGAAATAGTGTCCCCTGAAAATCGTATCATCCGATCCCGAGATGAATATCCGTTTATCGCCAGAAGGGCTCATAGCAATTTGGCTCTGCTCAATACTGAACCGAGCGGATGTATCGCTGACTAGCAGTTTTTTCCTTCTATCTCCCCAGACATTAAACATATATAATCTTGAACGGGGTCCGACGAAATCAGTATAATGCACCCTTTCGCTTTATTTTCCATCAAACCCGGGATTTTTTGTTCACCTGCGAAATACCGTAGGAATTTTGACATGGGTAGTCGCTCGTATCAAATTTTCCCAAGTTTTTTCCAATCAATTCACTATAGACATCATCGAATTCAATTTCCTATATGAGAGAATCCGTATGTGTGTTCATTAGTTTACACTCATTGGTCTGGTATTTGTTCATCATGAATTCATAGTGGAAATCGTAAACGCAAATTCTGGAAATGTCTAGGATAGCCAAACCAATATGGAGGGGTTTATTGAATAACAGTTCAGACTTATTCATTTCGATACCCATTGGGTTTTCATCGAAAATGTTTCGGTTGTGGAATTTCGGACTACTAATCAGATTTTACGTCCCATATCTACCCTCCATTTATTGACCATTTCAACCATTCTGTGCTCTCTGATGTTTTCCATGGTCTTTCCGAGAATATTGTTCTTGGACAATTCATAATTATTTTTTCCAAAGGTGATTGTTGCTTGAGCGCGTGATTTCGTGTTCGATTTAATGTAGGGCTGCAGCAATGACGATTGTTCGAACTGCAGCACCCTGTTGATTTTCCTGAGAATCAGGTCGTTTTCCGAAGCTTGTTCTGAATTTCTATAATGTACGACATAATTTTCCTTGAAAGATAAACGCCATGTGAAGTGGAATTAATAGAAAAATCGAATTGAACGGTTTTCTTCACATAAAAGATTCAATATGAATTGAACCAGAAACTGGTAGATCTCAGGTGAAAAATAACTACTTTCCTGGCAAATACCACGCAGAACGTTGAATGATATTCACCTGAAAATCCATGCATACCTCCATATAAATGGACATTGAATGCAAATGTTTCCTTCTGATAAGCTCGATTATGTTTAATTTATGTCGTGTTCACCTAACAATCCGCATACCGGTTCCAGGCTTTTTTGGTCCTACGGAGTAGTCAACCAGCCAAAGGTCCGAAGAGCTCTGGCTGAAGCGAGACACAACATAACCAAAACCATCATCGAGTCTATAACACCTATAGGTACGCCGGAAGAGAAAAGTTTCAACTGGCGGTACCTAGTGACAGAAAAAAATAACACTCCGAAAATCTAAATTAAAGATTCCTTCTCAGTAGGAGTGGCAATCCCGACTAGCATATAGTGAAAGATAACGCCATGTGAAGTGGAATAAATAGAAAAATCGAATTAATGGTTTTCTTCACATAAAAGATTCAATATGAATTGAACCAGAAAATGGTAGATCTCAGGTGAAAAACAACTACTTTCCTGGCAAATACCACGCAGAACGTTGGATGATATTCACCTGAAAATCCATGCATACCTCCATATAAATGGACATTGAATACAAATGTTTCTTTCTGACGCACTCGATTATGTTTAATTTATGTCGTGTTCACCTAACAATCCGCATACCGGTTCCAGGCTTTCTTGGCCCTCATCAGTACCGAGTAGTCAACCAGCCAAAGGTCCGAAGAGCTCTGGCTGGAGCGAGACAACATAACCAAAACCATCATCGAGTCTATAACACCTATAGGTACGCCGGAAAAGAAAACTTTCAACTGGCGATACCTAGTGACAGAAAGAAACACTCCAAATCTCACCTCGATAGGTTTCTAGATAAAGATTCCTTCCCAGTAGAGTGAAGCCCGACTAGCATATGGTGAAGATAAACGCCATGTGAAGTGGAATAAATAGAAAAATCGAATTAAACGGTTTTCTTCACATAAAAGATTCAATATGAATTGAACCAGAAAATGGTAGATCCCAGGTGAAAAACAACTACTTTCCTGGCGAATACCACGCAGAACGTTGATTGATATTCACCTGAAAATCCATGCATACGTCCATATAAATGGACATTGAATGCAAATGTTTCTTTCTGATAAGCTCGATTATGTTCAATTTCTGGTTCAATTCATATTGAATCTTTTATGTGAAGAAAACCGTTTATTTCGATTTTCCTATTTATTCCACTTCACATGGCGTTCATCTTCCACTATATGCTAGTCGGGCTTGCCACTCCTACTGAGAAGGAATCTTTTATTTAGAAACCTATCGAGTGGGAGATTCTCGGAGTGTTTCTTTCTTCACTAGTACCTTCTTCTAGTGTTTCTTTCCGGCGTACCTATAGATGTTATGACTCGATGATGGTTTGTATGTTGTGTCTCTTCAGCCAGAGCTTTCCGACCTTTGGCTGGTTGACTACTCCGTACTGATGGGGCCAAAAGCCTGAAACCGGTATGGGGATTGTTAGGTGAACACGACATAAATAACATAATCGAGCTTATCAGAAAAAACATTTGCATTCAATGTCCATTTATATGAGGTATGCATGGATTTTAGGTGAATATCATTCAACGTTCTGCGTTATTGCCAGGAAAGTAGTTGTTTTCACCGAGATCTACCATTTTCTGGTTCAATTCATATTGAATCTTTATGTGAAGAAAACCATTTAATTCGATTTTTCATTTATTCCACTTCACATGGCGTTTATCTTCACTATATGCTAGTCGGGCTTGCCACTCTACTGAGAAGGAATCTTTCATTCAGAAACCTATCGAGGTGGGAGATTTTCGAGTGTTTCTTTCTGTCACTAGGTACCGCCAGTTGAAAGTTTTCTTTCGGCGTACCATAGGTGTTATAGACTCGATGATGGTTTTGGTATGTTGTCTCGCTTCAGCCAGAGCTCTTCGGACCTTGCTGGCTTGTTACTCCGTACTGATGAGGGCCAAAAAGCCTGAAACCGGTATGCGGATTGTTAGGTGAACACGACATAAATTAAACATAATCGAGCTTATCAGAAAGAAATATTTGCATTCAATGTCCATTTATATGGAGGTATGCATGGATTTTCAGGTGAATATCATTCAACGTTCTGCGTGGTATTTGCCAGGAAAGTAGTTGTTTTTCACCTGAGATCTACCATTTTCTGGTTCAATTCATATTGAATCTTCTATGTCAGGAAAACCGTTTAATTCGATTTCTCTATTTATTTTACTCCACATGGCGTTTATCTTTCACTATATGCTAGTCGGGCTTGCCACTCCTACTGAAAAGGAATCTTTTATCCAGAAACCTATCGAGGTGGGAGATTTTCGGAGTGTTTCTTTCTGTCATTAGGTACCGCCAGAAAAAAATTGTCTTTTCCGGCGTACCTATAGGTGTTATAGACTCGATGATGGTTTTGGTTATGTTGTGTCTCGCTCCAGCCAGAGCTTTTCGGACCTTTGGCTGGTTGACTACTCCGTACTGATGAGGGCCAAAAAATCCTGAAACCGGTATGCGGATTGTTAGGTGAACACGACATAAATTAAACATAATCGAGCTTATCAGAAAGAAACATTTGCATTCAATGTCCATTTATATGGAGGTATGCATGGATTTTCAGGTGAATATCATTCAACGTTCTGCGTGGTATTTGCCGGAAAGTAGTTGATTTTCACCTGGGATCTACCATTTTCTGGTTCAATCCATATTTAATCTTTTATGTGAAGAAAACCGTTTAAACCGATTTTTCTATAATTTTCCTTGTTGTACAGGGTGGTCATCAATTTTGGAAAGTTTGAGCCTGGAGGAGTTCGATGTTCAGCTCACAGCGGAAAATATTTGTGCTCATCGTGTATTCCTCCAAGGTACTCTAAATCGACTTCGAGGATGTAGCCGATATCAAAAGTATCTGACACCTCCAGAACGTCCAAAGAATCGGAATTTCCGATCCATTTAAACCCTCCAGAGGGTAAATACTCCCTCATAGCCCATCCATGGAGATCCAAGTATAATAAATATTTGGAGGGTTGTGAAGGATCGTACCTCTTCCCCATATATTTATTTTAAGCTTGAGAATATCGGTTATAGCACTGACATATACGTCCTCAGAAATCTTCAGCTTACACTTTGTATACTTCAACATGCATGACCACGAATACCCAGGCATGGTATAATACCAAGTGAGGTCGGCCGAGTCCTTAAGTGGCGTCGCAGAATTGCCGGAAATTTTCGAGGACGTCACATAACAGTAAAATATCGGTTTTCATTTCAAGTCAGAGTAGTCGCCAAATGTTGCCAAATCGGACGATTGCCACATCTCTTGAGCATGTTGGTATTCATGCTCTGAAATGTCGCAATCTTCAGCTGATTGTTAAATTTGCCGATATCTGGCAACGCTGTCATCTCCAATTTCTACATGAAATCCACAAAGTCGTATGGGAATACCCCTTTGGGCGTGAATAATGAAAATTATTCGTCGTCCGAATTTTGAAATTTGCGCTTTGTATTACAGAACTCTTCTGCTCTGAGCGTGGGCACCAACCTGTCCAAGCTCGCGCCCATGTATCGAAAAGTATCAATGGAACGAAATTTAATGTATGTCTAGCGTCATATCGAGTAAAAGAAATGTATTTTCTTTGCTTATTGGAAAAAGACTCACCCTGCCTCGTTTTGCGATATCCTGAATGAGGAAATGGCTGTAGTACCCACCCAAATTACTCGAATTCACCCGTGATATGGTTTTGATCGGCAACAATTTGTTGATCTTTTTCAGAAGGTTTCTTGCAAATATGACATGTTGAATCCGTACAATTAGAATTGACAGACATGGAGACGGATAAAAAAAATCCTCCTAAGAATTTTGCGATGGATTTCAACTGTTCCGAAAACCTTCCATCGGATCCAAACCTCGATGGCTATCGTAATATGGAATAGTGTCATCCTAATTGCATTCAAAATAGAAGCCTGCGCTATAAGGTATATGTTTTTGGTATCTCGATGTTTTGGACTTGGGTCCATCATCAGCAAACGGTTCCAAAATCGATTCTAAATCCACAAATATTACAAATGGAACCATTTCTTTGTGAACAAATTCTTTGAACTCGACATGGTCATATTTCTTGATGAAATTTTTAAGTTTTTGATGGAAATCCTTCATTTTTTCAAATGCCCCAAATTTGTGACCAATTTTTGCAGTGACCGATGGAACTATTGGCAGAAATTTTGATACTCCTATTACATAACTGAATACTATATTTCAAGTGTTTCAGTCAAGTTTCGCGTTTCATTCGACTGAATTGTTGTACAAGGAGTTTTTGAGCCTTCCTGTATTGAACGATAATCTCATCGCTAAGAGGGGCAATTTGCTCAGAATTCATGATTATGTTTTTTATGAATCAATAGAACAAAAAACGAGAAGAATTGATGCTTTTTACAAAAAAATACAAATATCTCTTCTCTCTCTCACACCATTTTTGATGAAATCGAATACAGCAGCTCCAGTCAGTTCTTTTGATGAACCTGAAAACAGGAGTCTTCGCCTTGGAGAATTGCCTCAGTTTTTTCGATGGATTCGAAAACAGGTGTCTTTGTCGTGGATAGCTTCACGACTATTGAATGAATTCTGGGCTGGAACTCGTACACAGTTTATGACTGAGCAGCTTGTCGTTCCCCAAATTTTTGTATGTTGCAGCTCGACCACTCACAAAGTTGGTTGTATTGGCTGACAGGCGCTGATTTTTCTATCTGTATAAATAAATATTCATATGAATATATAAAAATACTCAATCAATATGGATTCCGAAGAGCTTCAATCATTCGGAATAAAATATTTTTTGAACTCTGAACTGGCAACACTCGTAATACTCACATTTTCAACCAGTCTGGGAACTCAATGAAACCAAATAAAGAACTGAAAGAGACACATCTTACACCTACGAAGGTCAGAGTACAAATGACGCTATTCGTTCGCGATCATTCAGTTATATGAAAATTACCTCCACTCCTCTACTATGAGCATGCGCAGAGTCAGACTTGCGCGCCCATCGATCGAAAAGAGCCAATGGATCTAAATTTCAATTTTATCGCTCCGTGGAAAATTAAAAAAGATATCAACTGAAAAAGATAATAATAATGAAATGATCCAATACCATATATGGAGGAATGGGAAATATTCGTACGGAATGGAGGAATGAGAAATATATGCTCGAAATACTCATAATTTCCAGCTTGATGAGACTCTGAGTAAAATATATTTGTGAACAGAGATGTTTCTCTCACTACGGTCATGACACAAATGACAATACTTGTCCACAACATTCAGTTATGAAAAAATCACCTTTCCATCACCTTCCAGTCACCACGTTTTTTCCCCGCCACTATAGGAAGAATGATAAAAAATCGTGCAGTCCGTAATGCAGAAACACTTGAAATACTCACACTTTTCAGTTCGAGGAGACTCTTGAGTAAAATATATTTTTAAGCTGATGCATAGGTTCTCTCTGAACACAAATGTTTCTCTCAGGACGCGACGGTCAATACACAAATGACGACACTCATCCGCAATCATTCAGTTGAAGACGAATCATCCTCAACCTTCATTCTGAACATACACATTGAGTCTTTCAGACTCTATGGATTGAAAAGAGTCGATGAATCAAAAATTTATGTCCAGGGTCTCGTCGTGTTGAAAAAAAAAATTGTTCCCAACCGAAAATGATAATTATAATAGACTGAATGAATGCTATATAGGAATCTCACCTCGATTCTTTGATGAGTTCGAAAACAGGAGTGTCGTTGTAGATGTCATGACGACTATAGAATTCTGCAGGATTATTCGATGATAAATATGAAATACTGGAGGTCTGGAGATAAAGACGTCAAAAAATCAAAACAAAAAGTTTGGAAAAATTTTGCCCGGCCTCCGAAAAAGTGGAAACAATTCCTCAACCTACATACAATTTCTTTAATCCCCCTGTGAATTGAAAGGTTTGAAAAACCTCAATGTATTCACTCGGTACACGAAATCTTAAAAAAAATCAAAAATTTCCACACCCTGTATATGAATGAGTTTTAAAACAAAATATTTCCAGTTTACGGAAAAGTTGAAAAACGTTCTCAACCTACAAACGAATTTTTCAATCCATCTTGTCAATTAAAAGGTTGAAAAACTTCAAAGTACTCGGCTGGTATATGAAATCTAGAAATGTTCCCAACATATCTGTTGGAAGAAGAAGTGGAAAGAAAATGATATTATATATGAGAAAGTTTGGGAATAGCCTGGATAAGAAATGGTTAAAAAATAAAATCTGACCGGTTTGGGAAAAGTTTGGAAAAAAAAAGTTGTTGGTGATGAGAACCCCTTCAGAACGTGAGGAAAAAGACAAAGTTTCCTTCACCCCATATATGGATGAAATAGAGAAAAAAAAATCTACCCAGTTTACGAAAAAGTTGAAAAAAGTCCTCACCCAAATACGTTTTCTTTAATCCACCCTGTGAATAAAAAGGTTTGAAAAATTCCAAAGTATTTACTCGGTATACGAAATCTAAAAATATTCAAAGTTTCTCAACCTATATAAAAAAATAAGGAAAGAAAAAATCACCCTTTATACAAAAAGTTGAGGAAAGTCTACCCGATATACGAAAAAGTTTGGAAAAAATTATCCAGTATACAAAAAATCAGAAAGAATGAATGCAAAGTGTTCACCTAAGTATATGATGAATATTCAGTTCCCATCATATCTGTTGAAAGAAGTCGAAAAAAAAATTATATTATATATGAAAAAGTTTGAAAAACCCTGTAAAGACATAGTTGGAGAATAAAATATGACCAGTTTAGGATAGGTTTGAAAAAAAAGTTGGTGGTGATGAAAAAACCCAAATAAAACTTTAAAAACCAAAGTTTCGCACCCCCTCGATATACAAAAAAGTTGGAGATAAATCCACTTCGTTTACGAAAAAAGTCGAAGTTAACCATCCTTGATATAGAAAACGTTTAAATAAATCTACTTATTTCACGAAAAAACTCAAAGTGCCTTTCCGATATGTATAAGAAAAAAGTTAAAAAAAAATTGTTCCACCCGAAAACTACTCGAAGCATAATAAAAAAAGTAAAAATCGTGAAAATTTAAGAAAAAACTCACCTTTTTTCACTGAACACAAAAATACACGCGAATCATACGAAGTTTGGTGAACAAGTGAGGGCACGGTATCACTTAGTGAGATATCAATTTGATGCGATGCTATTGGGGAAACCCCCAAGTTGACTGATGCAATCTTTCAAAGAGTTGATACTGTACGCAATAGTTATTGACTTCGAACGCTCAAATTTTTCCCACAATGACGTCATACGCACTCACAAACAGATCTGAACCTGTTTATTCCTTTCGTTCGACAGAATGGTGCCAATTATCGATAAGCATACAGAAATATTCGAATTCTTTAAAATATATCGATATCAGTGGAATTGATTAGTGAATTTTCAATGTATTCATTTCCGTGTGTCTGACAGTGGATACTCAGGCGATATACATTTTACATTTGAAAATTATTTTTTATATTGACTGTTTGAAATGCGATTCCTTGGAATTTTTTCTGCTCAGGTTCCAGCTAATTTGTTTGACGCTGTGAAATTTTGAAAATACATATTTTGCATGCGGTATCTGGCATCGTTCGATTATTATCCATTATTTAGGTAATAAGATAACCCTCAAAAGAAAATAGTATCGCTTTCAAGTTTCCGAATGAAATCGAAATTATTCTATATAATCACTGATAGAAGGTTACGTATATTCGCTGTGTGCATTAGGCTGGAGGGGATAGATAAAACTATGACAGCGCCCATGGTGGCAGAAGTAGGTAATGATCCTGGTAATCATAAGCACAAGCTGAAAACTTTCAGTTTCTGAGGTCTCACCGTTTTCACAAATCCCTTAAAAATATTGTACCATACTTCAGATGAATTATCGTAGTGGCAACGGCCATGGTTGGGCAAATAGCGACTTGAACTGCGAGTTCGAGAACGCCTGGACGGTGTTGTTAGCTGATCAATCAGCCTTATGAACAGAGGACAGAGATACTTTTGATGTCTTTCCGAATTGTCTATCAAACACGGCATTATATCAGGACAAAGTACCTGGCAGAGGATTATCAATTTGTGTTTCAATTTTCACGAACCGGTTTCGGTTCCAAAAGCAATTGGCCTTACATGTGAACTGATGTTAAATGTAATGCAGATCAAGTACCAAGAGTTAACATCGTTACTTGTACTGTATGAGCAATACCCAATATTTTGTGGACAATTATACGTGTTAGAGTGTTGAACGTGTTTGTATTATTCAGGGACCGATCAACGTTCTTACATCCTTGCAAGGGTAAAAGTGGGTTCCCATTTCCAGGTACGACCTCATTCCTTTTCTGATTGTTATATTATTTTAGAATTTCATTAAATAGTTTTGCGTCTGATGTAATTTAGTGGTTTCTCGTCAGGTTAAAGCTAGCCAGGGTTATATGGGTACTTTTTTTAACTTCCCTTAATTTTTTATGTTCTCAAGACCTTATGAACCTGCGACCTTAATAAACTAACAACGAGCAAGCACATTACTTGCCGTACCTAAAAGTACACAGAAGTAGCATTACTTTATAATATTCAAAATATCATAATGCGGTGAACTATCATATCAATACCCATATTTTTTATCATTTGCTTACTTTTTTCTTTGACAGAAATAAACTTCGATTCATCTGGAACTAGCAGTGAGCACAAAATTGTAACATCGTGGTGGATCATTCAGGAATTGTTAAAAAAATTAAATTATTACATAGTGAGTATTGGAAATAAAACAGGAAAACTTCAGCTATCGAGTCTTGCACACAGCGAATAGTCATTTATATCGTATTTTGTTTATGGAGAGATGTGTTTCCTTGGATCTATTTTTGAACTGGATATTTCACTAATTCATTTCTAAAGATGTTATAGTATTTATGGGTATACAGGATGATCTATAGAAAGTTATTTGGTTTTCAACATATCAGTCTTATAGTTCATTTATGATATTTACACCGAGTTATTCGTGTGCTTATACAGGGTATATGTTTGAAAATCCTAAACGCCTTGGACAATTTATGACAAATGGATGTTCGTTTACCAAAAAAGTACCATGGGTGAAAAATAATTCATCAACGAACAAATATTTCAATGAATTCCTATCTTGGTTCTTTTTTGAGAAACGCATTATTGCTTCAGCTTGTTAACAAAGAGGGGATTCGGAACTAAAATACAAGTGTTCAGTTATAGATAACTGTATTATTCAATACAAAAAACGAAAAGAAAATAACTCATTTTTTGATATCTCAACTGCAAAATTAAATAACATTCAACCTTTTTTCTCGTTCCCTCATCTATTTTAGAGGAACATCGACATGAACATTTGAAATTTTCAATTTGTTTTTGTTTTGGCTTCTTAAAAAATCCCTCCACTGTAAAATATGGTTTATTACTATCTTCAAGTTTTTTTCTTGATTGGTAAGTCTGTTCTATGTTTTCTCTTTCTTCTTGCCTCAAGACGTCCTTTTACTAAGTTTTAATTTTTTAAAATATCTCCAATATTTTTTTTTTATTCACCAAGCACGAAAGAGGTAGTGAAAGAACCTCTTTTTCACTACCTGTTGATTCAGAGTCCAAAAATTCTGATTCTTGGTTAAATGAATAATCATCTTCACTTTCCCATTTCTCAACATCAATATCGAGTTCTCTAGGAAGAATATCTACAGATTCAACTGTGTTTTTTTTCAAATTGTTCGGAGTGCATTTTTCCTGACATCATGTCACAAAAATTAGTATCTTGTTCTGGAGTACGTACCACATCTACTGAAAAATTCTTGTCTGAAATATCAGAAATATATTCTACACTTTCTTGAACATATTATCAATTCCAATTTTCTCCATAGAATAATAGGAGCAGCTAGGCTGATTTATATCGAGGTTGTCTGTTGTAAAAACCTGTATAATTTTATTTTTGCAGTATATCAACATTCCTATTTTCTTGAAATGTTTCGAATATATTTGTTTCTTGGCTAACGACATTATTAGTTTCACTGTCTTCCTGAAATCATAAGAAGTTTTGAACTTATTTGCAATAATTATTACTAGATTTTCTTACGTCATTTTCTCCAATTTTCTTGTCGGCATTTACCTATGTAATGCTTGGGAATTGTATCATTCTCAAGATTAGTCATTCAAAACCCTTCCTCTTTGAATTGTTGTTTTACCTGGTTATTTTCAACTGATGCACTCTGATTATTATTATTTTTGGACACCAAAGCCATTTCTAATATTTTCCTTGCTCTTGTATACATTTTAGTGGAATATTCTTCACCGTACCTTCTGATGTTAATAGGAGTTTTACTCTCATTCGAATTTGAAGTTTCAATGGAACTGAGCTCTACCCAAACTACACTAATAAACATAATAACAATAGGAACTATGCGATTGGTTCTTTTTTGATGAATACTCTATGACACATTTTGGAGATGGTGATTATTTCTATTAGTTCTACCATGAAATAGATGGGGTAAGAGTGAATCTGACGCTTGGGTATTCTTGTGTATTAGTTGAAAACAGTATTATGAGGCGGTTGGTACCTTCAACTGATTTCTGTAGAAATGTCGCATAGTACCTTTTTGATTAAACGACATCCATATGGACTTGCTTCACATTTTGGAAATGACGATACGTAATACCGAGAAGTTCATACTGATTGAAATCTCTAAGAATGGATGCAAGACTGAATTCTGAGAAATTCAAATGAATGACGCAAACTCATTGCTCAGTTTTATTTCCCTACGATGACTTCACAAACTTATTCAAACCTGTCGCTCGTATGTAGGAAGTTATTCCAGTGGAAAAGTATATTTTTTTACTATTATAGCAGCGTTCATATTAATTTTCTTTAATGTCTGTTTTGCGATACAAATTGATTTTCAAACTGACTTCTCGTTGAGCTAGAGACTTGAAACTTCAAAAATAACCCAGAAATGGAGGCAATTGCAATATGAACAATATTTCTTGTCTGTTTGTTCGTTTGTCTGTATCAATAATATTAATTTATATTGAGATGCAATCGATTTCAAACTAACTTTTCGAAAAACTAGAAACTTCGACCATAGCTCAGAATTGGATGAAAATACATCGTAAATTTGGTTTTCTGTCTGTGTGTCTGTCTGTCTGTCTGCTCGTTTGTTTGTATATATTAATGATAATAAAAGTATTGGAAAGCAATCGATTTCAAACTAACTTCCTGATGAACTAGAGATTCGAAACTTCAGACATAGCTCATAACTGAATGAAAATGAAATACTAATTCGTTGATCTGTTTGTTCGTTCGTCCGTAATAATGGTCGAAACGCTTGATAGAATGGGGATTCTTTGTACAATGGCGTGTGGTTGCCGTATATTTCTCTTTCCATTTACATGGCTGAGTTCCAGGCCCCATAAATATTAATAAACACCCCAAGCGGGTCGATCCCCATAACAAAAATTCCCAACCTAAAATCGTCATACTTGCTTTTTATCAATGATTGAGCCCCATTATGATTTCTATTCTGACTTATTCAGACATCTGAGACCTCCAAAGTAGTCTTTGAAAACCGTCAAACACATCAGGCCGGCCCTTAACAGATATATTGTAATTCTCAACCTACAATCGTCATACTTTTTTTTCTATCAATGAATATTTCCCGTAATGTCCCGAGGCATATATCAGACCTCAGTGACAACCTCCAGAGACTGCTGAAGAACCCAGGCGGGACACCCATTAGTCCAAGCGATGGGGAATTTCTATTCGCAAAAGGTCGGAAAAAAATGAAATTTTGTGGGATGGTAGAGATAGGGGAGATAGTATCTCTAAGTTTGCGACCTAGAGGGGTTGCCGCTCGAGGGGTGAGGGGATGAATACTCTGCCTCGCGGCGCTTGGTAGAGAATAGCACCGTTGGGGTAGGTGCTATTAAAAAAAAGTTCTTTTTTTGCTATGACCAATAGTTTTCGCTCTACGGCGCGCCAAAGTTGGGGGGGAATTGTTGCAAAATCAGAATTTCATCGCAGATTGAGACAAAGATGGCAACCAAACAATTCTGTAATATTTTTTCGCTATAACAGTAAGGTTTTTCAAGTGAGCAGATGCCGGATTCGATACATTTGATCTTATATAATAAAATATATGATTTTTTGAAGTGCGCCCTCACATACTTCGATATGGGCATTTTTTCATTATTATAATCTACAGTCAATATTGTCTTATCATTGTTGACCTAAGCGTTATTCTATAAGTTCTAAAAAAAGAAATATAATATTGTTTTTTCTAGGTATACAGAACTATCATCCTAATATGAATTCAGAATCCGACGCTTTACACTAATTTCTGTAGTAGTTTCCCGCCTCTTTCCGCAACGTGCAACGTGCCATCGTGCCAGTATTTTGGCGGTCATAGATGAGTGCAGTGTACATCATGGCATCACTTGATCAAATTTGTTTCATATGTGAAACAACATTGCGTGACGGAGATATCGTAGTGTTTGAAGCAAAAGGCTTGAATACATTAAGGAGATCTAGCGAATTGCGAGAAAACGGCAAGAGCGATACAGTGTTGGTAAATCAACAAACAGTTACTGTGCATGACGCGTGCCGCAAACGTTATATAAATCCTGAACTTCACTGTACAAAGCTTATGTGCCCGTGACACCAGTCATAATTGTTTACACGACCATGCATGTTGTTGACGGTGGCTTCTTGCTCCATCGTGTTGTATTGGGCCGTCAGAATTCATTTGCAATGATTTGTGCGAATTACATTCATTATATAACAAGGCATTATGGGCCGAATACTATTGTTGTTCTTGTGGTTTATCCCGAATGTGGGACAGAAACAGGTACGGAATCTGCTGAAAGAAACCGCCGCTCAAAGCAGCAAAGCAGCACTGATATAATCTTCGATGAATCCTTGATTCCAACTGTGTCGCAAGGAATTTTTTCATCGAACAGCTTCAACAAAAGGCGCCTCATCGCAATGCTGTAGACAGAGTTGGAAGCATAGTACACTTTCAAGCAGGCGGTCGAAGACGCGGATACATTAATTGTGCAGATTGCTATCGAACTTGCTTCCTCTTTTTCCCCCGTATGCGTTATTGGCGACGACGTAGATTTACTTGTGCTGTCGACTGCTAAAGCCAGAGAAATCCCCAATGTTCATTTCCGCAAGCCAGGTCGAGGAAATGAGGAGAATGTTGTTACGTTTAATTTTCATTTAAAGACATTCTCACATTCACACGGATAATAAAACTCATACCTTTCCCTTAAATTGTTTAATGGAATTGAATAATTGAATCACAATGAATGTCAAGTATGTCACAACCCCGCAATTCCACTCGATCCAAGAAATCTCCAATACCTAACCTGCAAACGAGATTTCGCATTGAATTTTGTTCACATATCGAACGAGAAATATCTTTACCTTATGTAGGCCTTGTTCAACTCGCTTCAAGTTGTCCTTACTGCAATTTGGGCGGAGATAGTAATCAGGAGGGCCCTGGAAAAGAATTGGTGCATATTAGGGGGAAGAATGTTATTGTATCGACAGGTTAGGTTAGGATGCCTGAAGTCAAATATGTGAAACGGTTACACACTGGGAATAGCCCTACTAGCAATTTCAGTCAAAATAAGATGCTGATTCGATTTAGAAATATTTATTAATGTACTCACCTTTTGATACATGATGGTAAATACATATTGTTGTGTCAAAAGTAAACAGAGCTACGGCTCACATGTCACAGCCATCAACTGTTTCGATTGTGCGCGGTTTGACCGGTATCGTCGTTGGCTATCGGTATATGAATTTCAAGGGGGCCGCCTTCACCTTGATGACGTTCGAGTGTCAAAAGTTTACTATTATTGAAAGTGGCATTTCAAATGTTGGTTAGGAGGAATAGGAGTCGGTCGTTGTTTGATGATGTTCGAGCATATTGGGGTTTCTTATTTGGCGGGGTTATTCGGGGAAGGTGTGATTATGTTTGGCCTACAACGCCATCTGAATTTTGTGTTTGTGACCTCTTACTTGAGTGTGGTCGATTCCAAACTGACTACGACAGCACTACGAAATTCCGTAGTGTGGATTTCCAAAAATTTCTGGTCCAGAGCCATCGTATTTCAGGGATATATATTGCTGGTTGAATTCTTGATTTTGGACGTAGCTGGTGATTTGTTGGTGGAAATTTTGAGTATTACGTCCATGATTCTACATCTCAAAGGATTTGAAGAAAAAGCACCCGCCATTCAACCTCATCGCCATACTAGCACACATAATTTAGCAAGGAGGTTCCAGACATAGACTTCCTATCGAGTGTCTACTGCATTCAAAATTATGTTTGTGGTTTTTGTGACAGAGTTTTCACTTCATTCGCAGATAATCTTCAGAAATTTGTCTAACGCAACGTGGTATGAGAATCATTTAAGAGGGAGATGGTTAATGGCCTAATTGAAGGAAGTTATCGAACCACCTGTACATAGAGGACTTATTCAGGATCAAAAATGCCTTATTCAGGGTATGTAAATATCGTAAATATATTTAATTAATTTTTTCTATTTGCTGGCGCAGCTCTAGTTCTGAACCTCACAGGGTTGCCAGTTGAGATCGAAAGTCTTGGGACTCTCCGAAGCAAAAAAGTGTTGTACTGTTCAACTCCCACGTAGATTTCTTCATAATGAATTTGGCAAAGAACTTTTTCTTGTTAGTCACGATCGAATCATTATTATTTTCTTGAAGTATTTCGGGGTAGGATTCTGAATGTTTTATATTTCAGTAAGCTTTTGCAAATTCGCGGAACTTTCCACCTTTTATGTCAATTAATCATCTGGTCAGTAATAATTCAAAGGAGAAAATAGAAAACTGGTTTTGGGATAGTCCAGTGGAATTAGTCAATATATTATATATTCAATAATATTTCATGAAGATGATATTTTCTTGAACGATCAACTAATCTTTAATCGAATCCGAGATATGATTTGTCAATACGGGGGGTATCGAAATGAAATACCATTTGTCAATGAATGTTTGTTGGGTGTTGAAATATAATATTTCCCTTTCTATTCAATGATACTTGCCTAGTTATCGTTTTTAGTTTAATTATTGCTCATATGACATACAGGGACTTTGTTTTTTTCTATATATTGCTTGACGGCTCGGAAATTTGCGCCCATATTAATAGATTACATCTGATTGTTAGCGGAAAGTAAAGCCTAGTTTAATCTCTATTGAAGAGATAATCCCTCGGTATTGCGAATGCGCCTGAGCTCAAGCAACGCACTATCCTGTGGTTGGTATCGGAGTGATTCTTTATTTTCTGCATTCATGGACCCAAGCTCTAACGCATCGGCGTAGCCAGACTTGCTCTTGATTTATAAGTCATAGTAGTTTGGCCTTGAGTCATAGTAGTTTGGATTATTTAGTCATAGTAGCTTGAATTCTTTAGTCATAGTAACCCCACAGTATTATTGGTTTATCATGATATTGGTTTGCGTACTACCCATCGCTTAGCGCTTATAATCTTGGTATTGCTATTTTTGGGATTATATAATTTGATGAGTTTGCCTTGGTGTGCTTGTTCACTTGCTTAGATTACCTTGTTCACTTGTTTAGTTCACCTTGTTCACTTACTTGTTACCTTGTTAACTTCTTGCCTTTTTAACTTGCTCTTGGTGATGGTTCTTTTCTTTTTTCCTTATTCATTTTGCTTGTCTTGTTAACTTTGCTTACTTAGTCTATAGTGTTTACTTGCTTACCTTGCTATACGTCAGACCTTATTATTGTAGGGAAATAATAATAAATTATAGTCTTGGAACTTGCCTTTTTTTATTCAATCCCATTTGGTAGATTGGTGGGTTGAATGATACTTGGGTATTTGTGTGGCGCCCAGTTACAACGGAATTCGGAATTCCAGTTTCATAAACGAACCACCCCATCTCCACTGACAAGCCGCAAATGCCCAGCTGCCTGACAGCTCAGACATCTTGTAGCCAGTACTAAGTACGAATTGTAGGTTACAATGTGTTCTATTCACCACGGAGCTTCCAATATAACGCAGGCGAACTGTTTATGCTGAGGCAATATGGCGCGGGCAGCAAACATCGTACGTTGGATTCTCAGCCATATTCATTTAATCTCGCGTCACTACCACCAACATTCGATGCGTGCCATCATCATTCATTGCGAACTTATTGTCAAGTCCAGAGCTGGCGGGAAGTTCATAAACCTCCAGAAGATCATGGATGGTGAAAAATAACAATACGACTAGATGCAATACGCATCTGAAGAGAACCACCTCCAAAGGTTTTACTTAGGACTATCTTGTGCAGATGCCAGAAAGGTTGTGGACCTGTTTGTGATTGCCGTAAAGCAGGATTGAAATGTTCGGTTTTGTGTTTACACTGTACCAGGACGTCCTGCCAAAACATTCTTGACCAGATTGTGCTAGACGACGACAATGCAGAAGATGCCGAAAACGTTTCAGATCAAATACAGGACGATGAGGACCAAATAGACACCGCCGAGCTTGCCGAATATGGGGCCGAATTGATGTCTGACGATAATAACAACGAACGCGACTCAGCTCAATGTCATGAGCGACACAAAGTAAAATAAACCATGATACGACAGTGGAATATGCCTCTTGGGGATACTACATTAAAAAAACGCCAATCAACTCTACCTCAAGGGTGGCGAGGAAACGAGTTGACAATTAAATTTTCTCATATCATGTTTGCACAAAAATAGGGAAGTTTGTGTATACACTAATAATAAAATATTGACCGTAGATCAGGATAATTATAAGATGGCCATATCAAAATAATGTGGGAGCACGCTTTAAAAAATAATATCTTTCATTATATGCCATGGAGTGTATCAAATCGGGCTGTGCCGACTAAGAAAATATTACTCTTATCGCACAAAAATATTACAGGATTGTTCGGTAGCCATCTTTGTCTTAAGCCGCGATGAAATTAGTTTTTTTTTATTTGCAAATCACCCCCCAACTTTGGCGCGCCGTAGAACAAAAACTATTGGTTGGAGCGAAAACATGCAGATACCAAAGTTGTATACAACAGTTCTCTACTTATTTTATCTGAACTTTTTTTCAATAGCACCCACCCGAACGGTGCTATTCTTCACCAAGCGCCGCGAGTCAGAGTTTTCATCCCCTCACCCCTCGAGCGGCAACCACACGAGGTCGCAAACTCAGGTGGACTATCAGGGAACCTATCTCTACCATCCCACAAAATTTCATTTCTTTCCGACCTTTTGCGAATAGAACCCCCCATTTTGTACTCATCGCTTGGTCTACATATTCAAATGTTAGCGCTAGAGAAAGCATCACAGTAGCGAGCTCTAGAAATTCTTGAAGATATAAGTGATATTTGGGCATTTAAAATCGGAAATTCAGAGTGAGGTGCAGTCTAAGTGCATAATACGCAAGTGAAGAACACATAACTTGTAATTAGTGTCCAGGAATTAGGGTTTGACTGCATTTAAGAATTTCCGAAAGGCATTTCAGGGTTGCCAGTGTTATGAGCAAGAAAAATGGGAGTAACACGGAATACTACCAATGCCAATAGTGGGAGTCCGGATATGAAACCAATTACCATTGATGAAAGCTCATTGGACACAATAGTGGAAAAACTTATCTCCGAAATCAATGAGGCATCAGTTGGAAAATTTGTCCTTAAAATTGGAGATATGATAAAAGATGAAATTGATAAAATATTCAGGATATTCGATGATAAATCAAACAACGTTGTTATGAGGTTGACATATATGGAGGAAATAACAGATGGTAATAGCAAGGAGTTCAAAGCAATTAATGGAAAACTGGATTTCCTTAAACAAAATTCCAATATAAAAATATCAAGTATATTTGGTGTAGGCGAAAAACAATAAGAGAATCTACTTGAAAAAATGTTGGAATTGCTTAATCACGATTTGGGATTCAAATGTACCTCTGAGAAAATTGGTTATGTCCATCGTATGGGAAAAACCATAAACTTGAATTCCAAACCTAGAGCATTTGTTTACGAATTCGTCATGATGCTAAGGCGGAATGAGGTTTACAAGGCGAAGGAAAGCCTCAAAGGAAATAATATATTCATAAATGAGGATCTGACCAACACACGATATGAACTACAAGTTGCTGCTAGAAAGAAATATAATTGAGATGTTTGGACAAGAAACGGGAATAATGTATGCCAAGTGTGGCAGCGCTGTGAAAACAATCAGTAACGAGAACGACCTGAAGGATCTCTGAACAAAAACTTGCGCTTTGAATATAAAAACCACTCGCAGAATAGATACCTGACTAATTTGCTTCAATTTTGCTTTTTTCTAGTTGTAAAGCTGGGGACTGATCACATTGAGCTGTATTAGGATTAGTATGTAACTAGACTTTACTGTTCACATCAAGCGAAATAACCTTCGAATTCAATTAGTTAGTAATAATTTCCAAGCTAGCGGTACTCTTTATATATATATATATATATATATATATATATATATATATATACTATTGAAATTGGAGTCTGATCTCAATGTGTATTATCAGAACTATGGGGGTCTCAACACAAAACTTTCAGAATTCTCAAGGAAATGCTAAAATAATTACTACGACATTGCAGTGTCTGTGGAGATATGGTTACAGGAGGGAACATGCGATGGAAAAATTGTTAATATGGAAATGTTCAATCTTTTGAGAGCTGATGGAAATTCACAAATTACAAATACAAGCACTGAAAGTGGAGTACTAATGGCAGTAAAAAAAAATTGAAATATTGAACTTCGTTAAGCACCAAGAACACTTTGAAGCATTATCTGTACAGTTTAAGGTGAGTGGTGAAAAATACACTATTATAGCAATCTACATTCCTCCTGATAGTTCAAGTAATCTGTATGAATCAGCTCTCAGAATCTCACAACATAATATCACCGATCTGGCCACTTGTGCTGTGTCGTCCGCGTACAGCGCTAGCTTGTTGAAGTTGTCAGCAGGCTTTGGGATATCCACCGTGTAGATGGAGAACAGGTGTGGAAATGAGACTGCGCCTTGCGGTACTCCTGCTTCTTGAGTCCTCACTGCTGAGAAGTCGCTGCCAACTTTATATTGGCACCGTCATCCCCGCAGAAAGGAGTCTATCAGCTCCACTCACTATGGGAGTGGGGTATCCGAGGTCTGCCATTTTGGTGATCAAGTCATCGTGCCCGACCCCCTCGAAGGCTTCGGAACCGTCCAGGAATAAGGCTTCTGTGTGGTGTCCTCTGCCCAGGTTGAAGCCTGTTACGGCAAAGTCCACTACCCTCAGGACCTGCATTTTCGTAGAGTGTCCTTGTCGGAAGCCGAACTGCTCGTTTGGTAGGACGTTGAGTTTTTCCGTTAGCGGTTCCAATCGTCTCTGGATGACTTGCTCTGCCACTTTGCTCATCGAGGGTGTGAGGCTGATGGGTCGGTGGTTTTGCGGTATCACATGGTTCTTGTTGAGTTTGGGGATCATGATGACCGTGGCTTCTTTCCATGGTCGTGGAAAGTGTCTGAGCCTGAGCACTGCATTGACGATGTTGGTCAAGGCAGCAATTCCTTTTCTCGATAGAGCCTTCAAGGCTCTATTCGAAATTTGGTCTGGTCCAGGTGCCTTGCGAGTAGCAAGGTTTCGGATGATTTCCTTGATTTATTCTGGCGAAGTTGTTTCAAGGCGTGTTCGGCATCATTGATCCGTCTTATTCTTCTGACAGTCTGACTGGCTCCGGTTTCCATGTCTTCCACCTCGTCGGTTAGGTTGAGATGGTTGTCTCTACACTGGCGTTCAAAGGCGCCCGCAAATGCTTCTGCCTTTTTGTTGTCAGTGTAGACCAGGCCCCCTCTGCGTGGAGTGGCGGGCACGGTTTCTTCTCCCTTGTCGGAGTACTCTCTGCATTCTCCATACAGAGTTGTATTCTGTGCTCATTTCTGTCATCTTGTTTGTCCATTGCTGTTTTTGGTGAGCTTTGAGTTCCAGCCGCAGTTGCCTGCCTGCCTGGTTCATTCTTCTCTCATCTTCGGCAGCCAGTGATCTCTGGTATCTCTTTTCTAAGCGGCGCCTGTTCCTAACTAACTCCCCAACCTCTGGGGTTAGTGCTAGTTGGAAGTTGAACCTGGTTGCTTGGGTGGTCTTGGAGCTGCGTTCAATGGCTTCCTGGATGGTTTGTTGCAACTGTGTTGTTGCTCTTTCGAGGTCTGTCTTTGTGTGTATTTGTGGAATGTGTCCTATGGAGTCGTGTATGATTCTTTGGAATCGGTTCCAGTCGGTGGTCTTCCTGGCAGCTGGTTCCTCAGGTTCCGTGTCTCCCTCCCCTATTGTTGGTAGTATTGGGGTGTGGTCTGAGGAACCTTCGTCTAATACTTCCATCTCAGTGTTGGCTGGGATGAACTGTATCAGTGCTTTGTCTAGGATGTCTGGTGTATGGTTTGCTAGTCCATGGTAGGTAGGTTCGAAGGGGGCTACTACTTCGATATCGTTGTAGTCGGCCAGTGAGTTCTCCAGATTTTGGCCTCGTTGATTGTTGTTTCTGCAGTGCCATGTCTGTGATGGGTGATGGTCTGGAAATAGTTCTGCTAGGTTTTCTCTTTGTATTTTGCCCCCTGGCGGGATATACGTTGAGATGATTCTTAGCATTTCTATGCGTCTGACCTTCACTTTCACTGCGACTGCTTCGCCTCGAAATAGTTCTGGTTTCTCAGCCTCGTGTTGTTCGAAGCCGGTCCTTACTAGCAGGGCTGCGCCTCCGTGGGTGCGGCAACCGGATCTGTCTGTTCGGTAGCAGTTGAATCCTGGAAGAAGGAAGTTTTTCTGGGGTTTCAGCGCTGTTTCCTGGATGGCGATGATGTCCACTTATGTTCTGGATACCAGTTCGTGCAGCTCATCCTTGCGTGTGAGTGCGTTGTTGATGTTCCAGGATTTTGAGTTTTTCCGGAGGTTGTGTTACCATTCAAGGTTTCGAGGGCCTGGCTTTGTATAAAGAGCTCACAAAGTTGCTTCTTGAACGCTTCAGGTAGGGCCAACAGTTGTTGGTTAACTGTTGTGGTTGGCGTAGTCGTTGTCTTGGTTGGCCCTCAATTTGGTGGTGCCTGTGGTGCTTGGGGTTGGGGCACAGCGTTTCTGGGTCCCTGCCACCTCCGTGGTGGTTTGTATGTTTGTTGTGGTGGTTGGTATGTTTGTCGTGGTGGGATTGGTCGCTGGTTTGGGTTTGGGGAATTTCGGGCATCCTCTGAAGCTGGCCGTGTGTGGGCCCCACAGTTGGCGCAGGTGGCTGGCTGCTCCTTGTTCTTCAGACAGGTACGGGATTCGTGTTCCGCTCTGCACTTTACGCATCTGGGGGTGGAGTGGCAGCACCTTTGTGCATGTCCAAACCATTGGCATTCATGACACTGGGAGACGAATCCGCCAGTCATTTGCCGCTGGGGTTCCACTCTCACTTTGAGTATAACGCACGTGTCCAGTGTGAAGATGTAGATGAAGTATTTCCAGTAGGAATAATAGTAGTGCCTTTTTTGTGCGTCTATACGTCATTCGGTGCAGTGGAATATCTGATTTGAGAGTGTATGTAAAAAAGTCGTAGCCGCCTGCTTCCAGGAACGTCGTGGTTACCCTCCAGCTTGCCTCGTTTTCCGTATGGATGGTTATTTCATCGGACGTTAGCCTGGCCTTCAGGTAGTTGATCTTCCTTCTGGCCATTTCGGCGGAGACGGTCTGCCACTTGTCCTTATTTCTAAGGACTACTGGTGGCGGTCTTTTCGGGTCACTTCCTGGGTGAAGGGGACCCTCGAGGATGATTTGGTCTCCGTTGGCTGCAACGGGGACCTTTTTGATATCTGGCGCCGTTTCGGTTTGTGGGGCTGTTTCTCTCGTTGAAGGTTCTGGGGTCACATTTTTCGCAGTTCTTTTCCGCCTGTTCTTGACGGAGGTGAACTCCGAGTCGTTATTGCTCTCGTTTTCCTTTTCGGATTCCAATAGGGACCTTTTCATGGGGACGTTTTCTTCTTCCGTCTCCATGACATCCTCGTGTTGTGCTGGTGCAGCCTGGGCTGGCTTTTCAGCCTCCTGCTGCAGCGTTGTCGTAGGTGAGGAGTTGTTTCTTCAACTCCTCATTTTGTTTTTTGGAATTCCAAATTTTCCTTGCGGATTTCCGCATTTTCCTTACGGATGTCATCCAGCTGTTTCCTCAGCTGGGTAAAAACGTCGTAAAGATCTTCCATCCTCATTGTCTTCGTTCTCTTCACCTTCCTTGAAGCGAGAGAGCTTTGACTACTCTCGTCCGAGAATTCGGCAGATCCTTCTTCTGAGAATGATGCCATTTTTTCTGATGGTTTTTTGTTCGTCCGAGAACAGAGCTGTATTTGCTCTTTTTCACTATCCCTGGTGAACTCATTTCCTGAAATCCAATGCTTTATCCTTGGGGAAGAGACAATATCTGATTCTAAAAGAAGGAGAGATTAATTTTTCCGTGGAATGAATAACACTAATAATTTATGAGAATGAGATTAGGTGATTATTTCCTGTAAGAAATATATAATATGCTGCAAGGAGGAAATATGGTTAGTATTAGTTCATGTATGTGAATGATTCAAATCAATAAAGATTGAACCAATAACGATTCAACCAAAAAAAAAACTAAATCAGATCACAAAAATATATCGCAGTCGGATTGAGAAATGCAGACATGTACAAATTAGATCATTAAACATTAAACCACTAAAGATTCGAACCAATAAAAATCAAAACTTACACAAATCGCAAAGATATACTCACTAATCCTTTTGGGTTGGGTTTAGATGCACCGGTAATCACTTTTCAATTGAACCGCCACCAACGATCTAATGATCTGGACGGCTATGATCTTCAAAGTGCTTGGGTAGGTTTATCTCAGGTAGAAGCTGTGTCTCGGACGATGATTGGAGCGATTCTTATCATGAATAAAATCACCATAGAGCTTAAACCATATTTAGGTACGTCGGAAAAGATAACTTCCAACCGGCGGCACCTAGTGACAGAAAGGAACACCCCATACATTTCCCCTACCTCGATAGGATCCTGATGAAAGACTCCATCTCAGTAGGAGTGGCTTTGGTTGCCCGACTGGCATATATTTGATGGAAGAAAAAGCCAAGTGAAGGGAGATAAAATATGAAATACTATGCATAAAGTACACAAAGTCGTCTTCACCAGAGATTCAATATAAATTGAAATTCAATTGGTAGACCACAGGCGAAAAACAACTACTTTCCTAGCGGATACCACACAGAACGTTGAATGATATTCACCTGACAATCCATGCAAACTTCCATATAAATGGAAATTGTTCGCAAATGTTTCTTTCTGATAAGCTCAATTATGTTTAAATTCATGTCGTGTTTCAGGCTTTTTGGCCCTCATCAGAATGGAGTAGTCACCAGCCAGAGATCCGTAGAGCTCTGGCCGACGCGAGACACAACATGAATAAAATCACCATCGAGCTTAAAACATCTTTAGGTACGTCGGAAAAGATAACTTTTAACCGGTGGCACCTAGTGACAGAAAGAAACACTCCATACATTTCTCCTACCTCGATAGGATTCTAATGAAAGATTCCTTCTCAGTAGGAGTGGTTCAGGTTGCCCGACTGGTATATATTTAATGAAAGAAAAAGGCAAGTGAAGGGAGGTAAAATATGAAATGCAATGCATAAAGTACACGAAGTCGTCTTCACCAAGGATTCAATATGAATGGAAACTCAATTGGTAGACCACAGGCCACATAAAATTGTTATGATATGAATAATATGTTAAATATAAAAATAATAAAGATATTCGATATAATTATATTCATACATTACATGAATACCTGCTATGATTGTTTGTACATTTTTTCTGTGTACTTTGCATCTCTGAAACCTTCGGTCATCTCATAGCCAACGCAGATGATCTTAGAGTTTAGCAGTGGAGCTTTTATATTATCATCATTATGTTTCCAACAATCCATTTAATTTGTGCGTCCTATAAAAGTATCAAAATCCACAAATAAAATTGTAGAATTCAAATAGACAAAAATAATCTACAAGCAAGAACATCCTGTATGCTTATTTTGAATCACAAGGAAACATGACGAAGACATTCCAAACTATTTTCATTGGAAATCATGAAAATATCAAATTTGAAAACAGAAAATTGGTAGATGTGAATTTTCAACAGTTCTATATAAGTAATATCATGTGTAGATATATAAATTGTAAATAAGATATGTATCATAGGTTAGAATCAGAAATTTGAAAAGAGTGTAAATTCATACTGGAGAACAAAAAGTGATGGTTGCCAGGGAATGAGGAAAATAGGGTGTCGAAAATTGAAATTTTTGGAGGGAAGCAGCGATGAAAAGATTATAGGAAAAAATCAACGCAAATAAGCTGATAACAGAAGTATAGCTGCAATTGGACACTTGAAACCAAATCAAGAAACAACCAGGCACAAATTCGACCAAGCAACCATTCACCTCCAATTCAGATTATATTTTCTGTACATGACGTAACCAGCAGCAAGTGGGCTCAACGTTAGCAAACTTCACTTCCAATAGCCCATAATAATCCAGGACTCGCGTGAATGTACGCGCTGAACTAACAACAGGTACTTTATCAACATAAACTAACTAAAGTGATAATATTTGGGTCAGACACTTTTTGGTTCATTTTCAATAACACCTATTCACAGTGGTGAACTTTCTTTCTTATTCATTATCATGTTATCAATATAACTTCTGAATATTTATTTTACATTGTTCCTTGATTGCGCATGAGCAAGTTTATTTGATGTTGTTCAATTCGATTGGTTGGAAAATATTTACTAATAAGGTAGATATCGCAGAAATGGGTATTTTAAGAATTGATTTGAATAAAAAAACAACCATTTAACTATATTCTGGACTCATTATTCATCATTTGACCATATAACGAGCTATATTTCCATAAAAACAGTACAGGGACTTCACGCAAAACAACAAGATGGCGCAACTGCAATCCCTCTGAGCTAGAGACGATCATCTCTACATAGGCGTACCGGCTGAGCTGGAGAAAGATAATGGAAGAGAGGTAAATAGTGTATTGAAAAGGGATAATAGCATCTTAGCCAAAGTTTATTGTTGTGATGGGTATTTGTTGAGCGGATAAATTTGTATCTGGCTTTTCAAAGAAACAGTATTCACCACCATGTGGCACAACGTGTTAGTTTTTGAGGAGAGGAAAAAATTAAAAAAATTCTCAAAGTTTTGCCGATATAACTATCCTTGAAATTCATTTCAACTTTTTTGGGATTGGTATCTGATATGTAATTTTAGTTACAAATGTCTTCAACTGAAGGGTGTTTTGTGTGATTATCACTTGATCGAGAACACGTTCTTTGAATGTTTGATGTCGAGTAAGATTAATATATATGTTTTTCAAAATAGGTATTGTTGAAAAAATAATCTAATTGATTTTCGACAGACCGAAAATGGTTCCCAGCACCGAATCTGCATTTCCTCTATGAATGGCGATACTGATGCGTTGAAGAATGAAGCTGGTGGAATGTCCGTCCTTGGTTACTTGAAAAATCTTCCTACCGATCTTTATAATGAATTCCTTTACTTGGGGGCCGAAGACTCCATATGTTTCAATAGCTACAGGGTGGAAAAGGGGGAGATTTCTTAGGCTTTGATATTTTTTTTAACTTTCTGTCCATTTTCTGCGGCTGCACCTTGCCGATTAGGGGATGAGTCTAAATGTGATATGGCCATAGTGTCTATACAAGTGAAATCCCATACCACTGGTTGACCAAATTTTTATGGAATCGAAGACATTCCATCTGGTCATTCTCCGTCATTTCGACTGACTCCTGATGGCTCTAAGATATCTGGAATTTTTGCCATTGCAGAAGCTCTCTTTATAAAAAATTTCTCGGTAGGTATTTGTATTCATAATTACCCGATTAGAGCAAAGCCAAAAAGACAGGTCATGATTCCAGCAGTCTATGTATGTATTTATATATGTATGTTTGTATTTATTGTAATACACTTGAGTAGTAACGATTTATAATGCCACTCTAAAAAAAAAAAACAAAACCCGGCTATGGAAAAAAATAACATAATGAAAGGAAAACAGTTTCTAACCTATCACCCGACTAGATAAAATGAACTGAAAAATAAGAAACAAGTTGGGTACTGATTGGTGTAATGACCTCATTGAGTAAGTCTTTTGATATGTTAGATGTTACTGTTTATTCAGTTCTATTGAAGTCTTCTGGCAGTTTCACATTGATAACGTTATAATTCAATTCAAATGCCGTGATTGTGCGTTGTGAACTACAGAAAGCAAACTTTGTAATTTGATAGACAAATAAAAACAATGGAGATGCCATCAATCGCAGTTAAAAATACGCACGACCACGGCATTTGAATTGAATTATAACGTTATTAATGTGAAACTGTCAGAAGACTTCAATAGAACTTAGGAATACCACACTTATCAAAAAATCTAAATGATCGCATGAATATCAGCAAAACATCACATTATAGAGATCGATCGATTATGAGAACAAGATCAAAAGTATCTGAAGAGGGGTTGGCATTTCAAATTTTGGCGACGAAAGTGTACATCCATTTTCAGTAAGTACTATGAAAGTATTTATTCATTTGACAACATTTGATATTTGTGGGTTTCATCTTTCAGTAGTGCCCGAGATTTTGATTAAAATACTCCTAGTTCCTAGAGGAGAGCTTCAAACAAAAGAGTTATGATAATGTTCTGAGAAAATAATGGATTCGAATGAAAGAGCGGGTCGAACATGAAAGGATCCCTGTGTTGTAATTCACTACAAAAAGATTGAAATGGTTTGTGCAATATTTGAATCGCCTTTATACATGTTTTCCCTTTTGGGTATGATGTTATAACTGATATTTCTTGAAATAATCAGGTCACGGAACTCAAATACAGGGGAGAAGGAGATGAAATATGGCGATGCTAGTCCTTTTTTAGCGCGCATATTTTCCCTCGCAAATAATACACAGAAAATTATTCGTTGAAATGAAAATCAAGGACGTCAACGCTCACCATATTTTTTTCAAAAATATTCTGGATAATTTCCACTTACCTCAACATAGTTCCACAAAAGATTATTTGTGTTCGCCACATGATTTGAAACTGTTCAAAACTGATTATGTCCAAAAGGTTCCACATAATAACCATGAAATACTGGGAATGGGGTATTGAGGCCATATGAAGTATGTCAAAATAATGTATTTCCATGAATATAAACAATCGAAACTCTGTACTCTGTAAACATACGGATACCTATTGGTTTTTTTTTCTCTGTTCCATTTCTTGGTGAATGAATAAAGACGATCATTATTATAATTATTTCCATAAATAACCTGGGGAATTCATCAAACAAGTGCACAATAAGTGAAATGGAGTTGGTATAGAATAAATAACCCAAAAATAAATTAGCGGATATTGGTGATTAACTATTGTTCCAATCTCAACCTACTGGAACTATAACTTGAGCTCTACTGCAGGCGCAGGTTGAGACCGAACCAGGTAGAGAGAGAGAGTAAACATAATAAGATATGCTTTGAAATGTTCGTGAATTACTATTATTAGGAATCATATAAGTGCACGAATAGGTTACGAACTTGAAACTTGCGTGAACCCTATAGTATTATTCACAGCTCGTGGGGCTCCCGCTTATATGGTGCCGTAGTTCCCCACTCCGATCCACTTTTGTGGAAAGTAAGTGGTTGATTCAAAACTCGAGCTTGAAAAAAAAACTTTCTAGATCATTATTGCGACGTGAACGTATTCTCACCTATCTCGCGTATTCCTAGACGTGTTCAAATTAATTCAAGAATTATATTTCAAATATTTCATTTTACAAAAAAAACTAAACGAACTCATGCATAACGAAATGTACTCTGGATTTTGCTGTGATAAACAGTTCAACAGCAATTTTTTTTTGTTTTCATATTTAAAAACTACTTGACCTTGTTCGGTAGTTCGAAGTACTATATCCATAAGCAAATATCACTACTATATCCATGAGCAAATATACTTACATCCTTTTTCACCACAAAATTTCATTTTGTAAAGCACGTGAAGTATTTTTAATTATTATCAATGGTTTAAATGAAACAAAAGCAATATAACTGAATTATTTCAGTCACAATTCATTACTTGAAATGCCTTATACCCTTCGAAATGAAAATCTATAGATTACCCTGGTAATGAATTTGCATTCACTCTGTGTCGCTCTGAGCCTCGGAGGGGTACACCATGATTGAGAAGACTAATATAGCGTCAAATTTGGCGTTTGGGCTGTAATAGTAACCTTCTCAACCTTGGTGTATAATATACAATCATATTTCTCAAGAGAAATCCCCAATCATTTTACTGAAATACCTGAACACTTTCAGAGCATGAGCCCATGAACGCCATACCTTCGTCATAGTATGAGATCTGGAAATTTCATACTAGCAGGTGAAAACTTTTGGCTACTATGCACATTGAATTGCGGTGGCTTCGATAGATACCAGGAAGTGAAGATGCATAAAATTGATGCACAATATCGTCATAGTATGAAGCGTGATTTTTTTATGAGAAATCACATTGCTCGACACTTTCAATCGTGCATACCCCCCTCGCCAGAAATCTTCGAAGTTCATTTAATTATAATTGTTCTTACGCTATAGTAGGTGAATCTGAATTTCATATTATGTCACTCGAGCAACTATTTGAAGATGTTTCCCAAGCAGCCAAACAGTTCCGAAGGTTGAAATACTCTGGTGTAGATGCGAGTGCGGCGGCAATATATGTGTGAACGAGTAGAGTGAGACAGTTAGTTGGTTTTATTGGATATCCCATTATCCAGACATTATTTATGAATTGAAAATGAATTTAAAAATGATTTTCTATAATTTCGATGGTAATAAATCAATAAAAATTATATTCAATAAATCAATAAAAAATCAATTTAGGTTTCATGAATTTGGTTTCTTGAAATTAATTCAAAATTCGTTGAATTGAAATAAAATCTCGATATTTTATTAAAAATGGTTATTATGAACCTCAAATAATGAGAAATTCAATGGCTTGAGAGAATTAAGGAAAGCTATTCAATGAAAATATTTCCTGTCTTCATTATATTGGGTATCTTCTTCTTCAACGGTTTCTGTTGAATATACACAAGGTAATGAGATGAACAATAGCTTTAACTGTATGTATGGTTTTCAGTGAATCACTGACAAAGTTTTGTAGCTGATCTCCATCAACAATTTGGAAATTAGCTGTTTTCTTTCCGTATTCAACCATTTGCTGCTTGGTATACGCTAGAATTTTTCAATTCATTATTTTTTTACATTTCTAGAAACAAATGGAAACTTTCAATCCAAATTATTCATATTCGTTTTGGCAAATCAAAACATTATTATAGTGGGAATATTCTACCTAAAAAATTGCTGGGGAAATAATTTGAGGTATTTTGTTTTCATTTTCTGACAACATATATTTCTAATTTGACGTCTGTCATTTGCATGAAAAGTGAGAAATTAATCAAAACCGGTTTAGAACATTGTATCATTGTGCGAGAAAATGTGTTTATTATCGTAACATAAAAAAATAATCCATAGAATACCACACGAGAGTTCGATAAAGTGGAGAATAATTCTCCAGGTTTCTTTCTGAAACTTGTTGCCATTTGGCAATAGCCACTCGAGCCCGTTGGGCTCTCCTATCTATTGCCTGGCAACAAGTTTTCGAAAATCTTTCGAATTAATTTTATTTTATTCTCACTCTCTTGTGATATTACAACTGAAAACTAATCCAAATAGTGGGAATATCTCAAGAATGGTAAGATGAGCCATTAAGACCTCACAATTCGAATCTTCAGAGGAGAATGGTATATTTCCGGCTCTTCTTCAAGAGGGACTGGATAATATCATCCTCCCGATCATGAGAATAATGCGATCATGTCTGGCCCTCGGCTATATACCAAAGGCATGGAGGCCAGTAAGGATCGTCTTCATTCCAGAACCTTTTTGGGTATTTATCATTATCACCAACGGAAGAGAGAGATTGAGTGACATTGTGTGACGATTGAGTAATAAATATTCATAAAATAATAATAATAATTATTTATTCATTTATTCATTCATTCATTGATAGACTCCTGACCGATTGCACTGAGCTATATTCAGATACCCTTGAAGTCAAGTAGAGTTCGATTAGAAAGCTTTCCATTTGCTTATTTTTATTGTTTTTTCAAAACCTATCCAGGTAACGTTCAGAAAAAATTGGAAGTTTGAGGAAATTACCTTCCTTCAACTGGCGGTTTGTTTTTTTCACAATGGGAATCAATAGAAATGGAAATTGTATAAGCAGAACAGTATGAATAGAAACATGCATTGAAGTAACGTTCATTCATTATAAGAACCCCGAGTTCATTACACAATATCAGTTACAGGAGTAAATATTATATGAAGATAGAATAATGTTGCAGAAGCAGTGATGCTAACGAAAGAATTTCAGTACAATGCTAAAAATTATCGATTTTTTCCGAAAATTATGTTACAAAAATTATTTTTCCGGATTTCCGGAATGAAATAAAAATGTCCAAGAAGTTCATTTGTTCTCATAAAGAAGCAAAATTTTACAAAAATAAAATAAACATCAACAGATTGCAACCATCATCCAGAAGCAAGAGAGTTTTTTCATGCACTCTATTGTTTGTTCTATTTTCTGGTAATATTATATTTTTATATTTGAATCTATTTGCTTCGCTTGAATTATACTAGCCATATTTCCACAGAAAGATCACCACCGCAATGAAAACATACATGACATTTTATTTCCGGTGACCTCGTATTAACGAGTCCGTTTAATGTATACGAAATCCATCGTTAATGTCCCCTATTAACGTTCAATTTCTCTATTAATGCATGGTTGTGATATATGCAGCCAAACATACACTGAAATCGACCATTAATAACCTATTAATGGTCGATTTCTCTATCAATGCATCATTTTGGTATAGGCAACTGAACATATATGAATTCAAATATTATTACCTTCGCGCTATAAAATTTATGTATTTTCAAATACAAATATTGAAAGTTTCCTCTCAGTTGAAGAAAAGGGGACAAGATTTCACGTTGATCCCAGGATCGAGGTCGATGGAAATTTTTTGTAATCAACTCGTATATTTAAATGGAGATTCATGATCTAGAACATTAACGAGCTGGCTATATCTATATATCGATCATTAATCTCTATTAATAATACACTAGTTGATTGAATAACTATTTTTGCTCGAAGTTAAGAACGAAAATGCTTGGAAAATCTCATGTGTGGAATCATATAAGGCCCCTGGTTTCGACGGAATTCGGGCAGAGCTATTGAAAAAAAATTAAGAATGAAATATCAGAACCTCTCACGTTTTTAATCAATAAAATTTTTGAGGATGGTATATGGCCAGATGCGCTCAAAACTGGTGTTATAAAACCTTTATACAAAAGTGGTAAACACGATGCAATTTCGAACTATCGGCCTATCACTCTAATTAGCAATCTGAGAGAAGAAAAAATATTTTCAATGAAGAAGTCATAATATATAATATATCAAGTCTAATCATGACAGCAAAAGCATGTTTTTCGACAAAAAAAATATTTGGGCCACAAAGGGTTAAGAGGGTGTATGAACTTTGGCTTATAGGGATGGAAATTATTTTTGTGCAAAATTCTTCTCACAGTTTCTCTGCCAACCCCTGTATTTTCAGTATCACTCCTAATAGTAGTTTTTCCATTTTCAACACCGCTCAAACAAACATTGAGTTGTTCTTCTTCATCATTCCTTATTGGATTATGTGGTTTCTTCAATGTTTTCCATATTCTACTAAAGGGAATATTAGAAGAAGATTTAAGCCGGTTCTGGGTCTCCCCCTCACGACTATGACGTCACTTGTGACCTTGAATGGTTGCAGGTGTGCAATGTGTGTGTGTTTGACCTTGAGATTTGACTTTGAGATTTGTCATTGGGTTTTGACATTGGGTTTCGTCGACTTTGAGATTCGACTACAGTTTTGACCTTGAGTTTGACCTTGAGATTCATAACATTAAGTTTTGACTTTGAGATTTGACCTTGAGTTTTGATGCTGGGATTGTTTCGGCAACCTCAAGATTTGATCTCGATTTTTGTTTGACCTTGACCAAAGCTGTGCAGTAGGCATACATTCTCTGTGTAGTCATGACCTTCATGAATCCTTGCACTCTCCAAGCGAGGAGGGCATTTGTCCTGTGAGAGAGCTAAGAGTGAACTAGGAGTATTGATGAGTGTGTTGATGGTCAAGTGCGCAATGACCTTCACACTCCCATCTACTGGAAATTGGGTGGGGATGTCTCTTATAAAAATGTGTGGAGTCGTTGATGAGAAATCAGATGTTAGATAATATCATCAGAGTGAATACAGAGTACGAGAAGTTTTTCAATTCAGTGAGTGTATTTTTCATAAGGTGAAATAATCTATATTTTTTCATACAGTCTTACTATGTCTTTTCTTCTCAAAGTTGTGGATTTGATTCTCTAATTCTTCAATACTTGAAAAGAGGGCGGGAGCTTTTGAACAAAGACCAATATCATCATTACCCATCGGTAAAACTTTCAACATAATTTGTATGGCGATTTGCATAACCCGATATGGGAGATCTATTCTTATGACATTACGTGATGATAATGATACTTTATTCCAATCATGGTTGTCAAAAAGTATTTCAGATGAATTCGATGCGGACAGTGTCAGGTGCATGAATGCTTCAGATTTCAAATATACAATAACATATTTGGGTCAGAGTCCATAAGTATCAGGGGGTTTAAGAACCTGCCTTCTAGTAGAATTCAACTTCATTGAATGATAATATCGTTCAAATGTTAATAGTGATATAGTGATTTCATGTTGAATATAGATATTTCTCCATTAAAAAATAACATTCAGTGTAGAAGTAATATATTTGTAGCATCACATTTCTTTCATGTGAGTGAAATTATTTGAATATCAATGGAATATATTAACAATTATTTTTTTTCGTTTCAGTTTTCAATATGTAGATGCATTACTCGAGTCAATGTTGGACGGAAGCCGTGGACATCAATACAGCCATCGAGAGATTGAACTCCTACTTGAGTCAAGATGTCCTCTATGCTACAGTCTATGATTTGAATGTTTGCTTCGATGAAGATGAAATCCAAAGGTGTGCAAATTTATTCGAGAAGTACGTCAAGGATACAATACTCTGTGAGGAATTCAGTCAAGGAGCCTTGAACTTGCAACAATTCTGTGAAAAAATGATCAAATTGGATCTGGAAGGATTTCTCCACACTCTTTTACCATTCCTACCTGATGACATCATCGAGAAATATCAACTATATGATGAATATGATCATGTAGATATTTGATATGAAATAAAACATATATTTACAAAATCTTGTTTATTTACTTTTCCATTACACATAAATTTCATTGATATACTTAAAAATATTCAGATATAGTGAATTACGAACAGAGCCATCCAATGCATTGCAAGTCAAGAGGGTGTCATGTATAATGAGTGCATAGACTTTGGTGTTGCCTGGAAATTTAGTTTTTCTTGTTTCGAACTCCAGCTTGATATCCACTGTAGATGATTTTGTAGCATTCGGTTGATGTGAACAATCAATGATGAATAGAGGATTCTGTTGAAATGCCTCAAGGTCCATGAGCGGTTCACTCATATCTTTGTCATAATAACTACGTTGAAAGTCCTCATATGCATAGTAAGCTGAAGAGAATAGTTTTTTATCAAAGTCCAGGTTCCAACGCTCATATGGGTAGACTTCAGAGTTCAGATACACTCGGATGTTATTAATGTTTGCATTTATGAATTTTGTCACATCCAGTGTTCTGTTTTCGGATGCGTTGGTACTTTGAAAACCAATAATTATGAAGCGAGGTGTTTCCAAAGTGTTGTTTTTATTGCCCATATGTCTGAAGATGTGCTACGTTATGAGGGTAATTCATAAAGATCCCACATACGATAAGCCAACTTGATTTTTGGATTCAGACCACTCTTATTCATTCTACTGAATAATTTGAGCTTCTGCTTGTCATCGGGCACAACATGTTTTATTTTCCATTCAATCTTTGTAATTTCCAAAGAGGCATCAACGTCTCCGATATATGAATTCTTGAATGAGCGAGCTATAATCAAATTCAGTTCTTGTTTTGCATTCAGAATGCTCTTCTTATAATCCTCGGCAAACCCATCAAATATTTGAGAGGAAGTTTTCCACTGAATAAATGACTGGGTGCATCGATGATGTGTTGTTTTGTGTCGGAAAGTCCCCATCCAGTTGTCAAAAGCATGTGAGAGTGTGATTGACCAAATGAAACCATATTGTTCATTGTGGATGTTATGCCTGGTTTTCGAACAACGGCAACTTGTTCACCACCCATTTCATAGCGGATCTCATCGAAGAGAAATGCCAAAGCATTGTTGGAAAGATAGCATACTTTGTTCACTTCACTTGGTTTGAATTTTCCCTCAATGTAAATGAAACTGTCGGCAATGTCCAGTATTATATCTTGATTGTTGATTGCAATTCGGATTTCATCTGAATTCTTGAACAATGGTGATCCGTACGGCTTATAGGTATGCTCGTGCAGACTTATGAGAGAATTATCGACCACTGGTTCATTGAAAATATTCAACTTGTCACTGTTTGCTTCGAGTACCATTTTATTGTCGAATTCTGAGGCCAATAGATTTTAGAAAATTAAGATCTCTTGCTGACAATGTATGTCTTTGCCGTTCAGCATACACTTGTGAAATGATCCTCTTCCTGGCAAAGCTTTTTTTTCTGACGATATTTGATGAAGACGATCTTTGTTTGGTGGAAATATTTCGTATTCACTGTTTTGTCGTTTGTTGTAGCAAAAACCCATTACATTCGTTATTGTAATTTCTCCAATTCCAATATGACCACTATTTCTTCCACACTACCGAAATCAATGAGATTATTTCGATGATCCAATATGCGCAGAGTAATGTTGTCGATGAACTGACCTTCCGGGCTGATGGGCATATAAATAATGTTGTTTGGCTCTTTTGTAATATTATAACCCGGCTCAACATCAACATCGAATGAAAAAAAAATATGATTCTCTTCGTTATATATGTATGATCCTGAAATGATATTGCAATACAATCGAATGAGTCTCACGGGTACAATATTCACAGGATATGTAGATTCATGCATGCGATTCGCACTGAATTCTTTTTTCTCGAATCCCAACAGGGATGCTATTGAGTTTTTATGTTTCAGGTTCACCACATACTTTGATTGCATCATACATTTGAATGTATTATTGTTTGCTCGAAGGCTGAACAATTCATCCAGTGTGGTGTCATCATGTTTCGCGCCATGAAATACGTGGAATTCAAGTTCTCGTTGGATAACAGCATTTATTTCTTCTATCTCATATGCGCCACTTTGTATTTTTATATCACGTTCAGAACTGACTGTGAGGGCTTCATTTGCGGGAATGAAGAAAGTGATCAAGTTGTTTGTTTCCGTGATGTTGTGGATTGTGTTGCATCCATAGAATCCCAAAAGCCCCAATCCATAACGGCTATTCTTATCCAGCTCAATGAGGGTAGAAGTCTGCACTCAAGACACTGGATCCAACAGCTCGTAGCTCGAACTTTCGTGACATGACTGATTGCATTCATATGATAACAAATCATTTTATTGTTGTTCACAACACATGTGATATAATTTTTTTTGTTTCCTCGGCGGCATTGTGTGTCCCAATTCAACTTGATTGATTATTGGTTTTCGAAGTATGGGTCCGTCATTCACATCACTGGAATTTGATGTTCCAACACTTGCATTGTCCATATGATGTTCATAGCAATATTTATTTTTTAAAATATCAATATCCTTTCGAAGGTATTTGGGAAGTATTTCCCAAACCGATGCAATTTCATTAGCTGCACAAGAAATCATGACCTCTTTGGGCATATCTGCAAGTTGACCTTTACTCATTTTTTTCAAGCTGCGTAATCTTGAATATGCGGTGAGGGAATGCTCCATTCTCTTAATAGCCTCTCGATCCATTTCTGGCGTGAAATCCATTTTAGTTTTTTTGGGTGATTGGAAGAGAGAGAAACTACAAGCATAAGTGTCCACACACAACTGTATTGTATTTCTGCTCACGTTCATAATTATATATATAATTTTTTCGACTGCATGTGTACCATTCCGGAAGTAATGGACCAACTCCACAGGTGGGGGTAAATCTCCAAAACTGTCGAAATATGTTGCAATTCTTCCAATTTTCCTGTATGCCACCCAATGTGTTTCTTCGACCGCTGAATCCATCCAAATTGATGATGACTGTTTCATGATTGCGTGGTCCTGAGGTTGGCAAATTATCGCGCATGAAAACACCACGAAAATGTGGAATTTTCAATTGTTCGGCATAATATGTAAGATCTATATCTGTGAGAGGTTTAAGAGGTAGGGCATCAATTAGTTTTTTGATGAATATGGTTTGAGGTAGATACCGAGGCCTTTGCGATATGGTTTCAAGAATATACCACTACCCTTTTTTCCTAAAGCTATCGCCTCCATCTTTCTGTTATGATGTTTTACCTCTTCAAGATCATTTCTGCTCGCACTTACCAAATTTATAGCTCTGCTTATACCTGCAGCAGCACCGGCCAAACTACCCAATGCAGACAAATCGGCAAAAATTGGTATCAATGGTAAAATTCCACCAACTTTCGGAATAGGTATTATGCGAGGTGTGCGAATTTTTTTTCTTTCCGCCTGCTGCTTTCAAATATTTACGTGCTGCTTTCAATGCCATTGTTGTAGCCATTTTTCTATTGTTTGTCACGAATTGATCACCTCCAGCTTTATGTATTCATCCCGAACTTTTCGTACAATTCCTGCTCCGAATGCTACTTTTCTGATTTTATTTCGCCCATTTTTCTTCGATGATTTATTTTTTCTCCTTCGTTCGGAGTTGTCTACATCACAACCCATACCGAAACGCCTTTTTGCCTTCATTATGTTGGTGACGAGTAGAGCGGCCGCTCTCTCACGAATGCTTGCGTCCTTCGATTTGACCCTATCTCGAGCACTATATTCAAGTTGTTTGTCTGCCTTATGTCTAGCTTCAATATCGTCGAAATTCTCTGTGTATTGAATGTCGTGTGTTTTACAGGCCCTATCCAATTAATTGATGCCTGGATCGTTGCGTGCCAATCGTTTTTGTAATTTAGTTCCAGATCCACAATATTGATATCCTCCAGGTGAATGCAATTCAAACGGCAATTTATTTATTGAAGAATTTACAAATCCTCGACCTTTTTTTTATCATTCGATCTGTTGCTTTTACGTCTGCTCCGTGTGGTGGTAGACATTTAAATGGAACATATCTCACACATCTTGCATTAATAAGTGTCGAACCGTCAAACAATGCGCATCGTCAAGCAAAAAGAAGAGTTTGCAGTAGATAATTTGGATGAGAAAATCGGGACTGGATTCAATGTGGCAAACTCATTGAGACATGGTCCACTACTTCCATCATCTGTTCGCTCGCTAATCATCGGTCCGTCAAATTGCAGAAAGACAAATGCCATGATATCTCCACTGACACATCCACAAGGATTGCGATTTGCAAACGTTTATCTCTATTCGAAGTCGTTGAATCAACCGAAATATGAATACTTGCGCAATGTGTTAGTGCCAATAAAAAGATTGGGTTTCTTCACATTCAGTAATAATGCAGACATTGTGCAACTCTCTGATGCCAAACCAAATTCAGTTTTCATTTTTGATGACGTGATTTGTGAAAAGCAGGATATTATGCGATCATATTTTTGTATGGGACGCCATAAAGATGTTCATTGCTTCTATCTTGCACAGACCTATTCACGAGTTCCCAAACAGCTAGTGCGTGACAATACCAACTTCATCGTCATATTCAAGCAAGACGAAATGTACTTACATCATATTTTCTCTGATCACGTCTCGCCCGATGTCACATTCAAAGAATTTCAAATGATGTGCGTGAATTGTTGGGATGATCAGTATGGATTCCTTGTCATTGATAAAGATCGGAAAGTATGTGATGAACGATATCACAAAGGATTTGACAGTTTCATATATCCTTGATATCTCAATTCGAAAAAACTTAATCATTCATCGAACTCCGTCAAGGTCACTACAATAAACTCGTCATCGAAATAATGAATCTCTTGCGAGATGAATGTTAGAAACCAAAATGGATTTGGAACGTCAACTAGTTCAAGCGACCGACGCTGTTCGACAAAAATTCAATTCTATCAAAAGTGGAAATGTGGAAGAAAGGATTGCCCTTGAAAAACTTCATGATCCCATCACAAAACCACTTAATGCTCTTTCTTCTGCTGCTATTGTGAAACCATCCACACATTCTCGATCCATGCGAACCAGCACTCCAATTGGAAAAAAACAATCTTTCAGCAGCGATACATCATTTTCAGGGATTGATAATGAAACCATCAAAGATGTGGATGGAGAGAAAATAGCTGCAACTACCCTATTCGAAACACCCACTTCATCAATGACGAGTTCACGAGGTTTGGAATCTTCCAGCAATGGTTTGAGACTTAAACAACATTTGCAAAATATTAGAAATGGCAATAGTGCATATGATGTGAATTAGGGTGTGAGGGTAGATCCTTCAACACAAACACTTAAAATGGGAAATCTAGAAGTCCGTTTTGATGATGGAAATATTTCCTTCTGGGATGGTACTATGCAATTACGTCAATACCCTGGCACTTCATATTTATATAACTTGATATTCCTCAAGAAACCGCCTGGAGTTGGTGATGCAAAAATTCGAAACACATATATTGAAATTTTTCATTTTACGAAAGCATTGTACAAAAAGTATAAAGTAAAAATGGAATAAGATATAAAAAATCAAAGAAATATCAAGAAGTCATAAAGCCACTATTGAAATCGAGAAATAATTCCAATGCATTCCTGAATCAAAGCGGTGAACAAATTAAAAGGTTACAGTTATAGGAAGTGTTTACATCGAAATCAAAGAATTATGTATACTGGAATAAACCTAAAGATTAAGTGGACCGTTTGCGACTGTTAATTGCTTCGGAAGCATCTGGTCATACAGGATATGAAAATGAGATCATATCAATAATAGAGGATTAGAAGAAGAAATTATATATTGATACAACTTCATTGAACAATCACTTCATCATTGCAATATCAGCAGAGGAGAAGAAGAAGAATGGTCAATAATATAAAACGTCATATTGTGGACGAGTAACATGAGCCGGCTCGTTGTAACTTCCAGAGAAGATCAACTGTCGTCAAAGGCAAAGGAGATTTGTGGCAAATAGATCTGGTAGAATTTCAACCTAATGTCAAAATTAATAAAGATTATCGATACATTTTGGTGGTCATCGACTGTTACTCTAAATATTTGTGGACAGAACCAGTCGAAACACAAACCGGTGAAGATATAACTGATGCCATGGAGATGGTATTGGGAAATGCCAAATTTTCTCCGAGACATGCAAAGCGATCAAGGAAAAAAATTTTACAATCGCAATTTCTCGTCATTGATGGAGCGAAAAAATATTAAACATTATTCCACTTTTAGTACTACAAAAGCATCTATGGCTGAAAGAGTAATTCGAACAATCAAAACTTGGATCTATGAGGAGTTTTCAATGAATGGAAATCATAAATGGTTGGAAATCCTTCCAATCATAACGCATAGATATAACCATAAAAAACATCGTGCAATAGGTATGAAACCCATCGATGTTAAAACCACTACAAAGTTGAAGATCATCAAGAAGAAAAAAGGGAAGAAGATGGAAAAAATCAAGCCAAAATATCGAGTGAATGACATAGTTCGTATTAGCAAGTATAAAAATTTATTCGAAAAGGGTTATGAAGCCAACTTCACCACGGAATTATTCAAAGTCGTCAAAGTCAACAGCACATTTCCACCAACATACATTCTCAAAGACATAGATAACAACCCCATTCAAGGCTGCTTCTATGAAGCTGAATTGCAGAAAACTCAAAATCCTGACGTGTATCTTGTCGAGAAGATATTGAAGAGAGAAGGCCAAAAAGTGTTCGTCAAATGGTTAGGTTTTTCCAATGAACACAATTCATGGATCTCAAAGAATGCCATTTTGTAATATTTCTATATGATGTGATGTTTTGAAATAATAAACTAGTTTATGCTTCAAAGTATTTTTTATTTCAATTGTCCACAACCCACACAATTACATTTGCACATTCAATATGCTCAATTCAAATTCAAATTCAATATGCTCAATTCAATACATTTATTAAATAAAACCTATTCACTATCACTGTGAAATACATTATTCAAGTCTTTTATGCACTTCTGGTATGTCATCATGACAGCTTCCTTGGTGTTGTGGAATTCATTCAACTCCTTCTCTGTATTCTTGCGCAAATCATCGTTATTTCTCCACTCCACATCAACTTTGGCTAGCAGAGTATCATATTGATTTTCAACTTTTCTCTTCATGATTGCAATGAACTCCTGAATTATACTTATGGTTTTCACGTCCTCTTGCAAACTTTGATCCTTTTCGTCACACTGAGCAAGGACAGCTTTCTCATCAAGGATGCCTCGTTCCACTAACTTTCTCATTCCAACACATTTCTGCAGGGGGCTATAGGATGAAAGATCAACAAAATTCAATAGTGACATTGGTAGGGAATCTGGTGTACAAGATGATGATGATATCCTTGAATTGCTTTTCTTGGACCTTCCTTTAGCCTTGGAAGAAGTAGACTTTCGAGCCATCATTGCGGCAACGTCGACTATATTTCTCCTCCTATTGTTCACTCGTTTCACTTTCTCTACCCCTTTTTCATTTTCAGTGATATGTATGATGGGGGGTGAAGCACAGGCTGGTAATAATTGAAACATTCCAATATTGGATTCCAATTCATCATTTGTTGTTGGTTCGTCTGCCATCATAAGAAACTCATCCATATCAAGATTCAAACTATGACTCGGACGGAACAATATATCTGCAATCAGATGAAGAGGTTGACTCGGATAAATCCATAGATTTTTCATATCCATAGTATAAATAGAAATGAAATGAAATAAAATGTTTTTTTCTTCATTGTGTCAGGAGGTAATCCTAACGAATTATATATATATATATATATATATATATATATATATATACAAATATATATATATATATATATATATATTGTTATGAAAATCGCCTATTTTAGACGAAAACTCCATTTTCACCGAAAATACGTTTTTTGGTTTTTGGACTATTGTAATGGGACACCCGGTACATTCGTGAAAGCAAGAATAATTTTTGTTCAGTATGGAACACGTCATTTTAAAATCCAGTTCACCCTTGGTATTTTTAAATCCACAACTTTCCCGAATGGCCCCCATATACATTTCCAATTGTTCCCTGGAGACAGCCTGTACAAGTAGATAGTAAACGCGAATATTTTAGTAAAAATATTTCGAACCAGAAATCAGTGGGTTTCATAGGAACAAAGCAGATTCTTCCGAACGAAATTGGGCACGATTTGTTTAGATTTGGAAATGTTTATTTCCAGTCTCATGTCGAGAGATTGTTTTGAATATTAGCGGCGCCGTTGTCCATTGATGTCGTGCAAGTATCTGTTGCAAAAGTCAGCGTTTTTTTTTACGGTCGACGCTGGGCTGATTCAGACAAGGTAGCTTTTTTTGTTTCGGATTCAATGCCGAAAAAAATAGATTTGTGAAGAGAGAGAGTCTGGGTTCGACGTTCACGTCGTGCGGTCCTCGGCCTGCTGAGGGTTTTCGCGGGTATTTCTCCTGAGTATGGAGAATTCCTGCATGGATTTTTGGATGGATCTTTTTCACGGACGATGAGACTGGTGCAGTTTCCGAATCGAGCTCGTACATCGGACGTGGACCATGAATTTTTGGATTCGACGATTCGGTGTCACGACAAGGGATGATTTCGGCTGGCAGTTCTCAGATGGGTCGTTCGTTGGATGGAATAATGGTTTCTAGGATGGACGTAGGCGATTTTCTTCTCCTGATGTGTTACGAGAAGTTACTTCAGGGAGTTGCCTGCGATAAGTATATACAGGGTTACTAATCATGCCTTCTTTTTCAGGGTACTAATCAATGTATTGTTGGAAGTTTCTCAAATCTGGGACTGCTGACACGCACAAATAAGTCATGCGGCTCTTCGGACGTATCTTGGTAGACTTTCTTAAATGAGGTCACAAGAATGGTCTGAATGGTCCTCGTTGAACTTGGAGTCTATCTCAAGTACGAGGGCTTGAGCTTAATTAGCTTCGCGTAAGAAGAGAAAGGGATTCTCAAACCTAGTTTCCGGCTTCCGAAAGGGGGTTCCTTGGGTCTATGTGTCCTTCTCAAAACTTTCCTGCACGTAGGTTACCTTTTTTATTTTTCCTTTGCAGATAGAGAGTTAAATGTAAATTTCCTGAGTTAGGTCGGTCTACGTTTTTCTACGCTCTCTATCCAAATTTAGTTATGAAACCTCTCCTTCAAGTCGCTCCTGGACTTGCTCTTGTAAAGGTAGTATAGATGGATCAGGGCACCTGTGAAATCTTGTGAAAGGGAAAAATATTACGTTCAATATCACACCTCACTTGTCAATTAAATTTCTGAATTCCAAGATCGGGTTTTTCGGAGATTTAATTCTCTTGCAACGAAAAGCGTATCGCGACTAAAACTCACAGGGCGAGTTTGTGTTCGTTTTTCGTTGTAAAATGGCAATCGAGACTTGGAATGATTGTCATAGTTTTTGAATTCGATTCTGATTGAATCATTTTTACTTTGGAGATTCGTTCTCAAGTAATTGTAAGCACTTTGCATAATTTCCGAGGAGCGTGAATTTGAACGTACATATTCGGTAGTGTGTCGTTTTTCTTGGGATTTTAAACGAGTCGTCGCCCACTCGAAAAATAAAGGCTAGGGAAATATATTGTATTTCAGTTTAGGGATAAAATAACCTTGAGGTGTTGTTTTCTCTAGGGAATTTCCATAGTTTGGTATTTTCAAAATTTTCTAAAGGGGAACTTTTTGAATTTAAAATTGTTTTCAAAATAACCGATCGGAGGCTACAATTATGGCGTTGAGAAAGAACACTCTCTCCTTGGACCGGCTGGAATCGAGCTTTTCTCGTTTCCAGAGGACTTACCAGATGTCCTACGGTGGGGAATTCTCTCGCGTTTAAACAAAAACTTTGTTCGTGGGGTTTTTCCAAATTTATTCGTTAATTTTTGGCTAACACTTTCAGAACTTTTCAAAATTTAGAACACTATATTTTTTAAACGAAAGGTTACTGAGGACCGTCCAGAGTGGCGGGGGTGGTGGCTTTGAAGCCTCGTTAGAATTTCATCAGCTGATGGAGCACAGAGATTCTTTCAGGGCTGGGCTCAGTACTTGGGGTGGGATAATGGGTTTTTATCTCATTCTGGTAAATTCATTCGCAAGTCTTAGGTAGTTCAAATTGTCTCAGGCCGGAGCAAACGAACCCCAGACAGCACTAGTCGTATGTAGGAAGTCGAAATCCCTGATCAAATACATGCGTGAGCGCAGCGGTTTATATGTACAATTTTTTTATCGGGTCGAGATGGGAAGTTGGTCATATATTCATTTTTGCGTTTGGTTTGATAATTGCGAGTCGCGATTCCCTTGACCGGACCGGACTTAGTAATTATTAGGACCCTAGCGGCTGCAGGTGTCATATAAGGTGGTACACATGACAGTACACTTTGTACATTTTTCTTGTTTACCGATCTGTACGACGGAAAAACAAGTGTCAGACAGTGGCATAGTTGGTAGACTCCTGCCAAAGGGGTTTATTCAAAACAACACACCAAAACCCACTTTTTATGATATATCGGGACAATATATATATATATATATATATATATATATATATATATATATGTAATGCGCGGAGTAGGAATGTGATCGATCATTCCGAGTTCCAAAAAATCCAAGTCTCACTATTTAGTTGAGAATAGTTATGTGTGACTGAATGAGATTTCACTAGATTTTATTTTCATTTCAACATTGATCTATTTGCTTTTCAGAAGAGAAAATTAATTTGAGGTCAGAAATTTTTTTTCTATATAAAGACCAATTTTACCATATGCAGAAATGTTTATTGTTTGGAAGTAGAAAAAATTATAGGACTGTTATGAGGAAAGGTCATTCATTCAAAAAAAGTCAACATCAAAATAAATTTATATTTAAAAAAATATACAATATATGCAACCATCATTTATGATCCATTATTTCAAATGAAACAAGCTATTGCAATAGCAACATATATCTGCCAATTTCACTCGAAACAATGGATCTTCACAGTGGGCACAAAATTTCGATTCAATATCACCCAACTTCCTTCTCACGTGCATATCAAATGCCCACCGTTGATGGAAATTGACCATGCCGCTAAATGTCGAGAAGCAGAGAAAACATAAATTCCGCACCCCATTCCTCGTCATCACCTCGGTTATACTGTAATTGACACAGTAGAGGAGATCATCCTGGTGGGCGACTGATGCGGTATTTATTTCTCTGCCTCTGGACAACACCTCATCCAGGTCGTCGAAGATGTCATCACCTAGCCCCTCATCATCAGCAACCAAATGATCGTCTTCGTCATCCAATGCTTCCTCATTGTTGACGGCCTCCACTGCTGCTGCTGGTTCTGCCTCTGCTACATCTGCTTCACCTGCAGCTTCTACTTCTACTTCTTCTATGAAGCCTGCTTCCTCTTGAATATTAATTCTTCCATCATGTTGACAACTTCTTCAACGGCACGTTTGAAACACATTTTGATAATTCTAAACAAGATACAAGTTTTCGAATGAAGTCCTACCGTTGCAGGATTCAATTTATATGATTTTGGTCTTAATCCCACTCCAAGAAACTCACACATACCGAAACTTGAAGATGAGTCGTAGAAATAACTTCCATACCCCCTCCCCAAGACATCCACTGGCCTAAGGCGTGTAAACATCACCCATCCTGCATATTGCCTCTCAAGGAGTGGGGAAAAGGCATAAAACTACGAGTGCTGGATCGAAACAATCATTCCTTCGACTCTGCTCGCTGGTATCGATCTAACTTTGTTTCCGATTTTCATCATGAATAATTCCACCCCATCGCAGGATGCTTCTGCTGCACTAACTATCATGAGTATCATGACTTTGGCTCGCCCTGAAGGAGATAGCGATAAAAGTGATAGTCGTGAGGATGCTGGTGTGGCGGGACCATCCCAAAGAGAAGGTGAAGTACTTCAGGATGATGATAGATTATCACAATGTTCTGAATTAAATAAGCCATGGCCAACTCTTTTGTCACCTATACCATCTCTGGACGGCGCTGGACCATCGAAGTTGAGCATGAAGCGCGGGTGTTCGGATTTCGATGACGAATTCACCACGAGACCTCCATTGGTGAAGCAACTAACCAAAAAGCAGGCTCCAATGGAGGCAAAAGATTCCAAGAGAGGATCTGCCAAGTGTTCGGGGCTGCAGGAAGTTTAAGGATGATGTGAGGAAATACAGCCCATACGCCATGACAACCGCACGGGCCACCAGTAACAGGTGGCAGCGAAATGTAGTACCCGACACAGCCATTGTGGTGGAATCCCTAGCACCGGTGGTGGCTAAACCGATCGATGGTAATTATCGTAGACCATCTGCTGCTCCATCTAAACCTATACCAACATCGTCCAAGGTCGAAGGTGAGAAGATTGTTGGAAAGTCGAAGCCATCATCGTCTTCAATGGCAGACATTGTATTGTCCAATAGACGACAGTTGAAGGAGATGATGGATAAGGTTGGACGGGAGGTCGAACGTTCCCGTCCATCTTATGACGAATTGAGGCAAGTAGAATTCCAACATGATGAACTCCTTCGACAGGGTTCCAAATTGAAAAAGCGAATGGAAGAATTGAAAGAACTGGCTGCCAGTCGTGAGTCTGAATATCAGGAAAATTTATTAATTTTTAAATTTCATGAGGGTTTATATAATTGTGATAAATATCCTAAATAATGTCTAATAATGTTGAGTTGATAATTTGGAATAGTGTTGATTTTCCTAGACTTCATAAAGCAGATTGAAGTGTACATTTGAATTATTGGTTGGTCACACGGGATGGTTGGGGCGCCATCTTCTGCTTCATGAAGTCTTTTTATTATCATATTTGGAAAAATATACTAATATCACTAATATTTTTTCCTACAGATCATTAGCTACAAATATTGTTGGTATTCAGATGGTAAGATAGTTAACTTGTAATTTATTTTCTATGGCATTTTTCTATCTGGTCTGACGAAATATCGATTAATGTTCTGAAATTTGTCACTCAAAGTTTGAGTGTATTCCATTAAATTCTAAATGAAACACACAATTAAGCATCTTTTTCAATTCCATTTCTTTCAAATAACACACAAGAAAACAGTTTTTCAACTACATCATATATTTTCACATATACTGAGGATCTTCAATAACATGTTGGGATGGTGACCAGCCGTTGGGAACGGCCAGTAATGGTTGATCAGATGGCTTTCGATTTGGCAATTTCTTCTCCAAATCTTCAATTCTTTTCAATACAATGTCATATTTTCTACTGATTGTAATCCTGGCTTCGATAATTTTTTCATTGGATGCTAACAATGCTTCACGAGCTATATTGTCCACTGCTGAGTGAACGGATGCTTGTACAGCAGCAAGAATAACTTCCTTCGTGCCTGTTATTTGATTGTCGAAATATGTGCGGGTTACACAATCGGTCGCATCAATTGGATCACCAACGTTCTTCAATCGTTTGCCCTGCATATCATAGTCTCTGTCTTGTGTGGGCTTTAAATCAACACCAGTAGGTCATACATAGACCTACTGGATGGAAGTATGATTATATTTCCTCTTTCGACCAAATTTGTCTATAACATTGTTCATCCTTCCACTAACATGAATAAATTCACACTGATCATTGTGACAAAGATCTAAAGATATATAAGCCTCTATCCGGACGAATATAAATCAGTCCTATAAGGAAAAACGTTCCCAATTTCATTGAGGGATCATTCAAAATGAATAATGTATATGTTCGCCCAAAATTCATCAATATATATGGAATATCAGACATATATGAAATTCTGATATAAAAGTCATCTCAGATATATAGAAATGAATCTACGTCCCCTCAATCGAGCGGCCAAAGGGGTGAAGAGATCTGTGATAAAGAATCAATTGACATTGGAGGATTACAAGAAAATAGTTGAGAATGGTGGTAAAATTTTCAGAAAGATGAACTCTTTCAGAAGCATCTCACATGATATGTATACGGAATTGAAAAATAAAGTAGCACTATCATATGATGATGATAAAAGATTCCTAATTCCCAATACAACACAAACCCTCCCTTGGGGTCACAATGATATTGAGTTCTATCAGTGCGATCCCAATGAAACTATTCGTATATGTAATAACATAGTTAAATCTTTTTCTCAAGAATATGGCATGAATTCCGAAAGTAGATTGGATCATTCAATCGCATTATTGAGTGCAGAAATAACTAAATAATATCATTTGCAATACTCAAATTAACTGGAAAATGCATAGTTGAGTTGTTGAAACAATTAATATATAGTATTGACATTAGTAATGAGAAAATGAAAGTATTGAGGCATACTATTGTGTTTTATTTTGAATAGAAGTAGTGAATCCTCGGAATAATTCAATCTTCAATCTGCGTCCGCGAATCAGAAGTTTGTGCAATTATCGCAACCAGCGAATTAAATTAATTCGTTGCCGCAGATTAAATTAGTCCGTTGGATCGAATCGCGGTTCGAGTTGAAATTCAAACCGCAGATCGCGGCCGTGAATCAAAAGTATGGACATTGACCACTTCACGATAAGATGTCCGCTCCGCGAATACACCGCTTCGCGGTAGGAAAGTCCGCTTCGCGGTAGGAAGTCTGCTTCGCGGGGAAATTCGCTTCGCGGATACACCGCTTCACGGTGAAACGCCGCGAAGCAGACTTCCTACCGCGAAGCGGACTCCTACCGCGAAGCGGTGTATTCGCGAAGCAGACATCTTATCGTGAAGCGGTCAATGTCCATACTTTTGATTTACGGCCGCGATCCGCGGTTTGAATTTCAACTCGAACCGGGATTCTATCCAACGGACTAATTTAATCTGAGGCAACCAATTAGTTTAATTCGCTGGTTGATTTTTTTTGCATCCGCGAAGCGATAATTGCACAAACTTCTGATTCGCGGACGCAGATTGAAGATTGAATTATTTTGGAGATTCACCACCTCTATTCAAAATAAAATACAATAGTATGCCTCAATACTTTCATTTTCTCATTACTTATGTCAATACTATATATATTAATTATTTTAACAACTCAACTATGCATTTTCCAGTTAATTTGAGTTTTGCAAATGATATTATTTATTTATTTCTGCACTCAATAATGCGATTAGATAATCCAATCTACTTTCGGAATTCATGCCATATTCTTGAGAGAAAGATTTTACTATGTTATTACATATACGAATAGTTTCATTGGGATCGCACTGATAGTACTCAATGTCATTGTGACCCCAAGGGAGGGTTTGTGTTGTATTGGAAATTATGAATCTTTTATCATCATCATATGATAGTGCTACTTTATTTTTCAATTCCGTATACATATCATGTGAGATGCTTCTGAAAGAGTTCATCTTCCTAAACCACCATTCTCAACTATTTTCTTGTAATCCTCCAATGTCAATTGATTCTTTATCACAGATCTCTTCACCCCTTTGGCTCTCTTTACTTTTGTTGCAAGAGATTGTACATAGTATCCTTCAGCACTTGTACCATAAAAACTAATTATTGGATCATTGGCAAACTCATCTTGGAAATTACCCAAGACTGAATTTGTTACAGGTATGCCGAATTTATTATGTTCAATGTAATGAGATGTGTTAAATCTATCTATATTGGTGCTGATGAACTCATAAAAATTGCCGGTATTTACTTTAAGAATTAGAGAATCTGTGTCAGTGTAGAGCAGAGAAGCATCCTGACCGAATTCTTTCTTTATACATCCATAGTAAAAATCGTACATTACAGTCTTGGATAATTCCAAAATACAGAATCCCAAATACAGTGGTTTGTCATAATACACTTTCACTTTACCCATTTGAATAGCAACGGAATTTTCACAAAAAATTGTGCAACTTTTGAAGTTTGGTTGTGCAATCAGAGCGCCTGCTCCCATACTCCTATGGCCATTCTGCCAATGTGTAACAAGCCTCACATCGATCTTATTGTAAACGTTTTCCATCGTTTTGCCATAAACTGCATTGTTCATCAACTCATACAAATCTTTCTCAGACTTATTATAAGATCTATTACGCATTTGAGTGTTGAGATCGATGTTAGGCTTCATCCAACATGACTGCTTGAATCTTAGGATTCTATGAATATGTATGTATGTGTAAAAACCATTATTGACGGCCTGTTGCAGTTTTTATAATGAACCACATACTTTCGCTTATCATTCAGATTTGGAATCGATTTTGGAATCTTGCTTTTGGAATTTGGTGGCACTATACTCTCTACCAAAAAAGGGAGGTCTGAATGTTTATCGTGCAATTCTTGAGAATAATGTATGTCAACTTCAAGGACATATCCATATGGATCATTGTCTGCCACAGCCATAATGTCTAAATTTGTGATTTATTCTCGAGTAAGCCAAATGAAATCAGATGTAGGTAATGGTTGTGACATACAATGTCATATAAATTTGTTGCATCCAAATATGAAATGAATGATGATTGCTCATTGGGATCGAAATCAGGCAGAAGCTTATTATTTGCTATATGCTTCCATCGCTACATTGACTAATACCTCCACGGATGCCTTTTTTGGAAAAATTCATCATATCAATGTCAGTTCAAGATCAATATTTGTATATTTCAACATTGCATCCCAAGATTATCCAGGTGCAGTATAATATTGAGCTGGATCCAACTTATATGTATCTAAACAAATCCGTCTAAAATTCTCGAAAATATCAACGTAGAAGGACATCGGATTTTAAATATAAATCCAAATATTCTCCAAGACTCTTACACTCAAATAGTTCCCAAACACGTTCGGCTCTCATATAATCTTTCTCTGATACATGTTCCTCATTCAAATTGTCATAAAACTGATTTTTTGTCGGTAAATTAAGATGATCCAATTTATTGATGTTGTCCACAAAACTATATGGGAAAACACCTTTCTGCCTCATTAAATTGAATTTTTCTTCATCGGGAAAACATTTCAACATCTCTACACATTGCTTATCACTCAAATTTGCACCCAACTTTTCCAATGAACTTGACATGAACTTGAAGCTATCTATAAATCTCATTTCCAAAAAAATTTCTTAATTTTTCCTTCTTTACTTTGATAGCTATGTGTGTAGAGATGTTTTGTGAACGAAATGTATTTTTCCTTAGTTTGGGGAATAACATCAACCTCATCCTTTTTCTCATACAATTCTTAATGAACATATGGCAATCATAACCACTCATATTATGGCATATAATGGGGATGAAATTTGGTATTTTGAAATTCAAATTACAGGCAGAGTGCGCTGCTGGATATCTTTTCCTCCCCGTGAGATAGCAGTGGTCTCTGACTTTAACATCCCCTTCTGTGAAAGGTTTTTCACATATACCACAAGTGGTGGCATCATGAAATTCCCTTTCCTCTTCTGGAGTTTGCTTAGTCATTGGTTTGACATACCTCAAATGATTATTATATATATTTCTTAAAACTTCCTCTATTCGCATTGTGAAAACCTTTGCCGCATCAGCACCTCTATATGAAACAAATTTTGTCAATTCATCATCAAAGGAACATTTTATCAGATAAGCAAATGAGTAAGCTTCGTGTTGGAAGGTTCTATTGATGTACGCGAGTTCGGGATTCGGTTTGGTGGTTTGTATAGGCTTCAGAATGGATTCAAAATCTGCATATACTACAAAAGGTACATTCATTTGTCTTTCGAAATTTCCAAACATTAATGTATTACCGGCAACCATTTTCCCAAATTCATTCATTCTGAAATCAGTTTGCGGTACTGTTGTACATACATAATTACAATCATGCATCTGGTGACGCAACAGTAATCGCTCATTCGAAAAGTACAATAAACATCCATCACAGAAATATTTTTTGTGTTCATGAGCTGAAATTTGACTTGACACCAATCTTGAAAGATCTTTTATCCAACAATAATGACTATTTCCCACCTCATCTGTGATGAGCAATAAATTGACATGTCTTCTGAGTTTTCTCTGAGAGTATCGCAAGGGCCCAATCACCTCATATTTGACTCTCTTATTCCCAATCTTAGATTCCAAACTATTGACATTGACTGAAATATCATTCAAATACTCAAACATTTTCATATCACGTAATTTTACTGGAGAATCCATACCTGTTACATTCAAGACAGTATCATAATGTGGATATGATGACACCTCCGACACTTTATTGTTTGTGGAAAATAATGCAGATGCCACGGCCCATGCAAAGCAGCATTGGTCTTCATTTCTTATGTTGACAACACCTTTTCTTCTCTCAATGAATTCGGGAAGTTTCATGTATGATGATCCGCCAAGTGGACTGTATTTGTTTATGTTCACCTCAACGAACATAATTTTCTCGCAACTCCATCCTGAAAAAATTACTTCCATTGAACCTTAAATCATTTGCAAGAATTATAACTACAAACCTGAATCACGCTCCTCAAACTCCATACTCTGGGCAATTATAATGTAACGAAACGCATCGAATAATTCATTCAAATCAGTTGATCGATCTGCTATACGGATGGGAGAATTGAACGATTTTATGTCTGTCAATTCCTGGGTTTGAATGATATAACTTCGAGACACTTCCATGTTGACCTTGATGGAGTTGTGCAGTTTGATGTTTTTTTCCAATAGCTCGAGTACTTACTGCTCGATATCATTGAAAAAAGGTGTGTACTCAGTAAACATATTCTCACTAGATACTCTGTAGCTAGAAATGCGACATTTGAATGCATTTTTAATGAGGTGTACACCACCACCCAAGTAAACACATGAATCGTCCTATGTGCGAGTGTTCTATTGTGAGAGTTGACTTGACAATATGGGATTATCACATCACAACAATTACATGTATAGAGTGATGCAGGTGGTGAGTCATCGCCATTGTTCAATTTAACTCGTTTCACTGAAGGACCTCCCTGGCAAGTTTCCCGTTGATGCCGACGTAGATTATCACTACGAGTGAAATCTTTACCACAATCACACGAATACATTTCACCAACTTCTTTTCAATAGCTCACTGGAGGAGACACTGATTCGAAATACTCTTCTCCTGGAATATTTCGATGAAATATCCCCACCCTACAACAAGTCCGATGCGATGCGCAATCTGTATTGTGAGGGAATTCTCTTGACATTCAGCGCACTCATCAATACTCGCAGTTTACTCTTAGCTCTCTCACAGGATGAACGCCCTCCTCGCTTGGAGAGTGCAAGGATTCATGAAGGTCATGACTATACAGTATATGTATGCCTACACCACAGCTTTGGTCAAGGTCAAACAAAAATCAAGATCAAATCTTGAGGTTGCCGAAACAATCCCAACATCAAAATTCAAGGTCAAATCTCAAAGTCAAAACTTAATATTATGAATCTCAAGGTCAAACTCAAGGTCAAAACTGAAGTCGAATCTCGAAGTCGATCAAACCCAATGTCAAAACTCAATGACAGATCTCAAAGTCAAATCTCAAGGTCAAACACACACACATTGCACACCTGCAAGCATTCAAGGTCACACGTGACGTCATAGACGTGGGGGGAGATCCAGAACCGGCTTGAATCTCCTACTAATATTTCTTCCTGGATGCCGGTGATTGAAAATACAAGCAACATCTCGATATGGCACATTCTCACCACATAAAAGAACGATTTCCACTTTGTATTGTGTGGATAACATTGTACATGAAATTTATTTGTGAATGACAAATGAACGAGAATCTGTACACAAAACAACTCGATTCATTTAAACTTAATAATTTGACATTACTCAAAACTAAAAATTTGTTTCAGAAGCCTACTAAGGGAAAATTGTATTTCGATTCGAACAATTGTACTATTTTTTTCCCGAGATGTTGCATTCGTCTTGTATTCTTTGAAATCACGAAATTTTAAATCATGTTTAGTACAAATCGCTAGAATGGAAGTCTTTCAAATAGTTATGAAACCGTAGGTCATTGTTTAGTTTACAGAAAAGTACGATATTTCGGGTTTGTTTGTAACTGAATTATGGGTCAGAAGAATAATCAAACTGGATAAAAATCTATTAAAAGAAGAAATACGAGTGTAATAAGAATGAAGAGAAATTTGTTCATTTGATTACTGACATGTTAACGTTCATACATTGGAAATCCGAGTCAGTTTCATAATGAAATGAAAAAACTAGATGAACTTTGCAACAACATAGACGAATTTCTGGAGGTGCATTTTTGTTTCTCACAGGCCAATGTGGATATTTTCTGGGCCAGATATGACATTAAACTCTCGTATTCATCAAAATTATGGAATTTGAATCATGTTTCGTTCGAATCGGTAAAGCGAAAGATTCGAAAAATTAAAAAAATGGGAAAAAAGTGGAAGGGACAGTAGGGAGTCCAAATCCGGAGCAATGGTATGAAATTGGAAACCGAGCAAATTCTTTCTTTGGATTTTTTCGGAATTTCCAAAACAAAAACATATTTTTGCGGTTTTTCGAAAAAATGTCAAAGGACCCCGTAAAATCCTTATGGAAAATGGCTTCCAGCTGAATTCGCTGAAACTCTGCAGAAAGATAGTATTCGGTATGCTGATCGAAAGTCTTGATGGGCACAACCCTCCATTTTCAACTCCAGATCCCCTGCAGCCCCCCAAAGCCCCTCAAAGTACACTTCCCGGTGTGTTAATGCATAACAGTTTCAATTCATCTTCAAAGCGTTTCCTTTCACTGCCCACCCCTTTCTCCAACCGAATCCTACACTCTACCCTCACCACACCTCGCCCTCACCCCCGCACAACCCTTCATTAACGCCCCATTACACACTTCCAACGTTAAAGATTCTTCAATTGTTTTATTTCAATCTTTTGAAGCTTTGATTATATATATAAAATAATAATAATTATATTTATTCAGTTTGGTATGTTCACAGGAAGTTTACATGAGTTAACCAATCAAATGTGTAGATAAATATGTGCCCATAAAAGGTTTATACCTCGTACATGAAATGGGTTGAAGTTAATTGAATAGAATAATGATGAATAATGATGATGATGAGTGAGTGAATGATGATTACATACATATATATTTAATAAAACATTATTGTATTTTAACACTACATGATCGATAATAATTGAAAACAGAAAATAATGAATTTCGAGAATATTGATTTTTTGCATGTATACATTGATGTATTTGCGTTTTTGGTTGTTTTTTTAACCACGATTTCAGTTTTTTCTTGAATAGTGGAATTGAATTTATTCCTTTGAGTGAAATTGGAATCGAATTATATGTTTTCGGACCTAGAAAATGGATACGACCTCTGTAATGCATTTTTTTGGTGTTTTGGAGTAGGTATAGAACCTGTTTTGTATGTTGTGTTGTATTTGTGATTCATTTCATTGAGTTCACTACGATGATTGATGAATACAATCTGGTAATAACATATTTGTCTGATGTTAAGTAAGTCCGTTTGAGAATAAGTCATTTGTATTGTATGTAAAGGGTTTTTTATACATACATTTAATAATCATTCTTTGGATCGTTTCCAACGGTTTAAGATGATTTCTGTTGGCAGTTCTTCAAGCAATGATACCATAAGTGAGGTGACTTTCGATCAGAGAATAGTATAGAATCCTAAGATATCGGATTCCGAGTATTTCACGTAAATACTTGAACGGAGCTTTAATGTCAGGTAATGAATATATTTATTCCATTTGAGGTGATTATCGATAAATATACCAAGGTATTTGACACTGTCAGTAGACTGGATTTTCAACATACCTTTTTCACTATTAATGTTCAGTTCATTGAATGTTGAAAGATATTTTCCATATGATGTCATAGGATGATGGTACAAATACAGTTTTATCAAACTTTACTGTCGCTAATGAAGGGTTGGGGAGGATAGAATGTGGGATTGGTTTGATGAAAGGGGTGGGCAGTTGAAGAAAACGCTTTGAAGATGAATTCAAACAGTTATGCATTAACACACCGGTAAGTGTACTTTGGGGGCTGTAGGGGGTCTGGGGTTGAAAATGGAGGGTTGTGCCCATTCAGACTTTCGATCAGCATACCAAATACTATCTTTTTGCAGAGTTCCAGCGAATTTGGCCGAGAGCCATTTTTCATAAGGGTTTTGCTTTGACAGGTTTAGAGTAACACATGACAAGAGGAAAGAGGCTTTTTTTTACTCATTTTCAAAGCACAAACTAACTGCGAAGTCAAATTTCCATTATATCTATTTATAAAAAAAACTTCCATATGTTGCGAACTTTATGTGTAACACTGTATATCTTTTATCAAATGTGTCGTTTATAGATATTTTATGCATAAAAATGTGAAGAGTAGGTAGCGCAAAACATATTTTGTTGAAAAATAGTTTGAATAAAAAAATACCCAACACTGATAACAACGGAATTCAGGCAACAAGAGGAAGGAGCGTTCTTCTGCGTTAAGATTCAAATGGCATCGTGACAGATGACAGTCGATAATGCACGGAAGGACGAATCAGATTGGTACTGGCACCAACACTCGAGATATAGACACAAAATTCTTTATTGATATAACTTTTTTATATTCAAAAATATAAACACTTTGGGACGCAAAATATATGATCCAACATATTCAGTTTGTGATTCTTCACACAATCCCGATCAAATAATTCCAATTGGAGAGGCAGAAGTGTTTGTTGGTTGGCAACTTGTGCGAGACTCCCCTATAGTGAAGGATTTGATCAAGCTTTATCCATAATAGATCTGATTTGAAGCATTTTCTAATGCCTGGAGATGTAATCATGGCCGATAGAGGTTTTCTCATTTAGAAGATTGTGGTATAGAATTTTATAAATTATATACACCCTCATCTTGCAAAAAGATCAGGATTAACTGCCGCAGAAAGAATAATTACAAAAAATGTCGAGACAATGAGTGGCCAAATAAAGAACTGAAAAATATTTCCGAAGGTTGTGAAAATCAATGTGATCGATGGTATCTCTGAAACAATCGAAATATAAAATAAGCAAAAACTCAAATCGAATATGAAGCAAACACAAGGAAAAATAATCGAAACAACTGACGCACACTCACTAACAAACAGTAAAAGGTTAATAACATCATCATAGATCATATGCCAAATGTCACTAAGCTGTTTAGTGAACGCTGAACAGCTCACGTTATCCCATACTGTGGTCAAATTGACTGCTGAATGCTAATTTTTTCAGCAACCAGTCGGAAGATGGAACACCGTTAGTAAAAGACCGCATGTGAAACAATGTGAAATGTATATTTAAGTTAGCTGCCCTGATAACGAAGATGGAAAAACTAATAACATTCGACCCTTTTTTAAGGCCATACGCTATTGAACATCTCCATTGAACTATTTTTATTGAGTGTGTAACACTTATTAGAGAATCTATAGGCTTAATAACATGAATTATCTAGATTACTATCGTTTCGGACGTCCATCGTCTTAATGTATTCAAAAGGTTTTCACGACGTTTCGAATGCTTGTATCTGCAATCGTCTTCAGGTGAATACTGACAAGTTTAGGTGCTCCTTACCAATTTATACGACTGTCGGCGCAATGATGCGTGCAATTTCGTCATGTGCAGCGGTGCGTGTAATTTCGCGCGGTGTGGCGGTGCTTGAAGTTTCGCGCCTCTGCAACCCGCCAGAAAGAGCAATCAGGGATTTCCATACGTTCTTGATCTCAACGCTTGGTTGACTAGAGGCGTTATTGGCTTCGATGTAGGCGGCCTCTTTGAACTTTCGTTTGAACCAATGCTGCTCTCTATGTAGAACACTTGCGTCGTCCCATAGAACTCGATGGTTCTCAGTCCAGGCGTGGTCAGCGATTCCCGATTTTGATGTTTCTCCACGTTCAGTCCATTTCTTGTGTTCATCCAATCTTACCGATAACGGTCTCTTCGTCTTTCCAATGTGGGAATCGCCGCATTCACATGGAACTTCATAAATGCAATTCTTACTGATTTCATTTTTGTTGTCAGGTTTGGTCTTGGTCAGGAAACTCCGTAAAGTACTGCAGGATTGGAAGCAGCTCTTGATGTTGAACTTGTTTTCGATCCTTCTATCTTCTCGGAGACACCTCTGATGTACGGAAGGCAGATCACTGTGCTTTGTTGTTGCTCTTCAGATGTCTTCGTTCTCCGAAGTTGTTTCAATACTTCTTCAAGGAGTTTCTTGGGATATCCATTCCGGTAGAGGTCCTCTCTGATGTGGTTTAATTCGGCATCTAGTGACTCCACGTCGTTGCATATGTGCGTCGCTCTCTCCACCAATGTTCTTACGATCCCTCTCTTCGTCGAACTCGGATGGTTGGAGCTGTAACTGAGGTACTGCCCCGTATGTGTCTTCTTTCTGTAGACGGAGGTGCAAATTTCATTGCCTATTCTCTCAACGTTCACATCGAGGAAGGGTAAGGCACTGTTGGTTTCCATCTCCATCGTGAACTTGATCAAATCCCTGATTCTGTTAATTCCTGAGAAGAAATCCTGGAGATGTTCGTCTCCGTGATTCCATACAATGAAGGTGTCATCCACGTATCTCAACCACCAACTATCACCGTTGGAAGGAAGAGATGCTGCTACAGGATGCCACTGCTAGATTCCAAGAAATCAGAGAGTACACCTTAGAGGATGACAATCAACCCATATTTGCCAAGATTGAGAATAGATGCGCATGAATCCGCCAGGAACAAGAGAGGAGGCATCAGAAGAAATGGAATCGAATGGCAGGGGGAACACGGTCTCCACAAACCAGCAGCAAAGGTAAGAAAACCATCATAAATATCTCAACTAAATCACTTACAGGAGTAGAGGAGTCTCTGCTGGAAAAGGGATTGAACTCTGCAGTTGCACCTAAAACAATACCTATCCTGGACATTGTAAGCTCTGTAGAGTCAACCAGCAGCAGAATGAATCCCATCCAGGCAGAAGAGTTCAGATGGAAAGTGAGAGACACTCGAGAAGGAGAGGAATCCCCGGAGTAACATCACTGCAGGGGAACAGAGGGCCCTAAAAATTCTACAAAAGGATTCATCCATAAAGATTCTTCCAGCCGATAAAGGTAACGCCACAGTTATCATGGACACCACAACATATGATGACAAGATAGAGTCGTTACTCCACACAGGGAACTATAAACTCTTGAAGAAGGATCCGACACCCACTATAGAAAGGAAGATCTACAACACTCTGAGGAAATTCAAACACTTCATTCCAGACAAAGAACGATCACATCTAACGCCACACTACAGCAAACCACCGCATCTCTACGGGCTTCCGAAAATCCACAAACCAGACATGCCACTGAGATCGATTACCAGCTCACCGAACTCACCAACCTACAAGTTATCGAAATACCTCCTACCGATACTACAACCCTCACAAGGAAATAGCAGTTCATACGTCAAGAACTCCAAGCACTTCGTTGATACCATCACAGATGTTGAACTTGGACCAGAATATCGTTTCATCAGCTTCGACGTGGAGAGCCTTTACACCAATGTCCCTATAGAGGAATCTCTCAGGATCATCAAGAGGAAACTCGAAGAGGATGACCAGCTGCACGAGAGGACTGACCTTCCTACCCCACGCAATATTGGAATTACTGCAGTAATGCCTACAGAACTCATATTTCCAGGAGAAGGACCGATTCTTCTCTCAAGTCGACGGACTCCCGATGGGATCTTCCCTTTCTCCAATCATCGCCAACATATACATGGAGTGGTTCGAAGGAATTGGCTATACGGGAGGCAGAATACAAACCAAAGCTGTGGTTGAGGAGGTACGTGGATGACACCTTCATTGTATGGAATACGGAGACGAACATCTCCAGGATTTCTTCTCAGGAATTAACATAATCAGGGATTCGATCAAGTTCACGATGGAGATGGAAACCAACAGTGCCTTACCCTTCCTCGATGTGGACGTTGAGAGAATAGGCAATGAAATTCGCACCTCCGTCTACAGAAAAAAGACACATACGGGGCAGTACCTCAGTTACAGCTCCAACCATCCGAGTTCGACGAAGAGAGGGATCGTGAGAACAGTGGTGGAGAGAGCGACGCACATATGCAACGACGTGGAGTCACTAGATGCCGAATTAAACCACATCAGAGAGGACCTCCACCGGAATGGATATCCCAAGAAACTCCTAGAAGAAGTATTGAAACAACTCCGGAGAACGAAGACATCTGAAGAGCAACAAGAAAGCACAGTGATCTGACTTCCGTACATCAGAGGTGTCTCCGAGAAGATCAGAAGGATCGGAAACAAGTTCAACATCAATCCGGCAGTACTTTACGGAGTTTCCTGACCAAGACCAAACCTGACAACAAAAATTAAATCAGTAAGAATTGCATTTATGAAGTTCCATGTGAATGCGGAGATTCCTACATTGGAGAGACGAAGAGACCGTTATCGGTAAGATTGGATGAACACAAGAAATGGACTGAACGTGGAGAAACATCAAAATCGGGGATCGCTGACCACGTCTGGACTGAGCACCATCGAGTTCTATGGGACGACGCAAGTGTTCTACATAGAGAGCAGCATTGGTTCAAACGAATGTTCAAAGAGGCCGCCTACATCGAAGCCAATAACGCCTTTAGTCAACCAAGCGTTGAGATCTAAAACGTATGGAAACCCCTGATTGCTCTTTCTGGCGGGCTGCAGAGGCGCGAAACTTCACGCACCACCACACCGCGCGAAATTACACGCACCGCTGCACATGGCGGAATTGCACGCATCATTGCGCCGACAGTCGTATAAATTGGTAAGTAGCACCTAAACTTGTCAGTATTCACCTGAAGACGATTGCAGATACAAGCATTCGAAACGTCATGAAAACCTTTTAAATACATTAAGACGATGGACGTCCGGAACGATAGTAATCAAGTTACCACATCGTCTACAACCTTCAAGCGAATGAATTATCTACTTACTATACAAAATAAATACGACAATAATTTCATTCACAGAAAGTATCTCTTATTTATTCATAACACCATTTTCCGGAAACCTGTTATCACATTGATTCCTGTTATGAATAGTACATTTCTCAAGTGATGTGAGTTATATTGGGATTTGATGATCAATTATTCATGCAACAAATTCGTAGTTCACTCCGAAGAAACAGACTTATTGAAGATATGATCAATCTTTTTCACCGTTGAAGTTCTATTTCCATCAATAAAATCTCCAAAAATATATCTCGCCTATGTTAAATCATATAAAAACAAAGTTTGGAACCAAAAAACTGTCATAGCTGACTCAATAACGTCGCAACTGAACCTACCTACGTATTCGATGGATCATAATTGAATACAGTCCTTTCCTATATGGAATTTCAAATCCATCCATTTTTTGAACCCCACTGTGAGTTGCACAAGATGCAGATGATGAAAAATGTAAATGAGTACAGCTCATCAAGCCGGTCATGAGACGTGAATCGTTCACGTCCCTCTATATTGCTATGTATTGCTCTATATTGCTCTGAATGCGTTCTCGCCCCGTCTTGTCATATTTCGCGAAATTCTCACGTCTCATGACTGGCTTGATGAGCTATAGTTACAGACTTTTCTCACTCACTCTAGTTCATGGCACAGGTCATTGACTAAAGAGAGGATGTTCTTGTTAATTATGAAGTAGGTCCGAAAATACCAGACAGTGTCAATCCCAATCTTGAATTGAGCCAGCGCAGTGTATGAACAAAAAGGCGAGCTAGATGATGCGTCAAGCCGAGGACATGAAATGCATATATCTTCTATTGCGCTGAGGCAAATGTCAGATTATTTACAATGTTAACTGATGTCACGGAATAGTGAACAATATTATGTGCTTATGGTTCATGCTGATTAGCACAATAAAAACTTGAGCTTTGAATGAGTGATTGAAAAGTGAATCATGGGTGATTGAGTATATTTTATGACTGGAAAAAGTCGAAATCCAGATAATTATCCAACAATTCTTCGGCATAATTACCAGTTTTTGGATGTTCACAACTGCAAAAAAAATATTTCCTGAAATAACTGCGACTGATTCAGTGAACGTGATAGATTAGCTTATCGATTTTGTTGATCATCAACGAAAATTGGAAAAATTGCGACGCAAATTAATTTTTAAACCCAAAGTCATCTTATAGGTCTTTTTATTTTAGAATTTTTTTTGTGCGCATGCCTCAACTTTCCGGACACTTCATACGTGTGTGTGTCATTGTTATCCTAACCTCTCAACAAGTTCTGAATTTCAACCATAGTCTTAGTTGGATACAATTATGTGTTGTACTAATAAAGCACTATCAATTGATTTTTAATTTACTTGTACCGATAATAAGGGTAGTTGTTTGTTTGTTTGTTCGTTCTCAATAATTAACCCGTGTTTCCACCAATATCCGTGTATTCAATAATAATTAACCGGTGTATTTACTAAGTGTCCGAAATTTTCATATTACCCGCTTTTTTAACATGGCGGATGCGCTCGCGCGTAACGAGTCGCGAAAAGGCCTATTGAACCTGAATATATTGGTGACAGAATTTAATGTGGTTTTAAAAACAAGGTTGAATGCAGTTCAATTAACAAAAAAACACCTCAGCTATGATAATATGCCTATGACCATAAAATCATCTTGAATTCGAATAATTGGTTTGAGGAAAATGACGCTTCTGTTGTCCTTCAATCTTCTGTAACATATAATGGAACTTCGGTCGGGAAAAAAAAGGGTGAAAGTTTGAATTCTCATTCAGAGATATATTTTGTTGGGATCTTAGAATTCGGTCATTCAAAACACGCAAAACTCCGCAAATTGAGGTTGTTGAAGACCAATATAACAAACAGCGCAAAAAGCAGAGTTCTTATAATGAGATGGGGCTACGGAGTGAGCATTTAGAGAGAAGTGATACGTCATTGGTGGAAAATTAAGTTGGCAATTCTGAAGTTGGTAATTTTGAGATATTACCACAGTACACCAGTTACTTGGTGTACTATTTGATATAACTGAAAGTCAAATAGATTTATCCCTCACATTTGTCATCTGACCGAGGTGGAGGACAGTCGGCGTTCTCGTGGGTTGAAAACAAGTTGATATTTGTGACAGTCTTGTCAGAAAAATATGTGCATTTGTGCATTTCGAATATATATATATATATATATATATATATTTATATATATATATATATTAGGTGGAGGACAGTCGGCGTTCTCGTGGTGAAATCATTTTGAAAACTATCACAAACTAACATACTTGAAACTCGTCGAATAACAAATATGACTTTCGATTTTCAATACCAACAGCGCAGTACTCTAATGAACACTCAAAACAACTTCGAAATTGCCAACCCAAGCCGCTCTACCCCATCTCTTATAAAACTCTGCCTGAACTTTTTTGGTCTTGAACACCGAACTGGAAATACGGGAAGACAAATAAATCTGGGTAACAACTTTCACGTTTGCGGTTACGAAGGTGGGCAGCAAAGTTTTCCCAAACCAGATTCATGATTCAGAAACTATATTACGGAGTTTTTGTTAATAGTTTTGCATTCATTTTAAACATGATTTTTAAATCACATTTGATAATTGATATGTTATTCAGGTCACACGTAATTCATCCGTTATTCGGGTTCTAGGCCGACGTTGCGACCATATTTGAAAAGCGGGTATAAATTTCGAGCAAACAAGTTAATCACGGTAGATACGGCTGAGCAACAAACAACAACCCCATTATCGGGCAAATAAGTAAAATCGTGATAATCTTTATACAACATAATTCAGACTAATCCGATTGAAAATATTTACGACATGAAGTGCCGCGTAAAAATAAATATTTTTGGTTTAAAGTAATTAACATACGTTGTCCGGAAACCGTTTACTGACGGTCCTATTCAGAAATTTTTGCGGTTATAAACAATCCATGTTAATACTTTCGACCCGAGAGTAAATTGTCAATACTTTCAGTTCTATTCAAACTTTAACCGTAACTATTCCAGAGCCATGCATTTCGCTGTCCATCTCAATTTATTGCATTTTTCAGCGCAAGAATATATTATACCTTTAACCTTTTTTATATATATATATATTCAATATATATATATATATATATTATATATATATATATATATATATATACATACATATATATATATATATATATATATATATATATAATTAAGTGAAGGTAAACAACTGAATGTACCACAAATATGCTGCCTTGTTCTCTACGCCGGATGACAACGGATTTGCTGAAAGAAGGGGACGACTTCATACGTGCATTGGAAAAAAATCAGTTGAATACTCGTGGTATCACTACGAGTGAGACATCCATGGTACCCCATAACGACAAAGTCTTGATTATGTGATAGAGAGAGAGAGAGAGCACTGGCGAATCGTACCCGATTGGTCAAACGTCATGAAAATAAATTCACTTTGGTTTGTTACATTCAGATTGTTTTATTTTTTGTAATATTGATGGTTCTTGTTTTCATTTTTTATTATTTCCACAATAAAATATAAAATACATATTTATTGCACCCTGAGTACGTGGTCCCCAATTATTCTGACAGAATTTGTCTCTAAGAATAACTACATGCCGAGTTTTGAGTTTACCCAATTCAGATTGCCATGTATTTTGCTTAAAAACTATAATGATCCTGATAAATTCCCATAATTTTTCGAAATTTTCCATTGTTTGCAGCTATCTTGAACGAGTTTCATTGACGAATATCTGTTTACTGTAGTTTTCATCGAGACAGAAAATATATTTTGGAAACCGTGGAGTAACTGACAACGAACTGAGACAGTTTATAAAAATTGCTCGCACTTAATCCTGACAAGAATCCATACTTCTGGCTGAATGTTTACCGACACATAAATTGTATAACATATGCTCCAGTAGATAATGGGGATATACTGACAACATTTCCGATCGGCAACCATTTGGATGAAAACTTTTTGTTATCCTCAACCGATCAACGAGAAAAACAGTTTTTCGAACATTCAATTTCAAATATAACCATTGAAGCCACGACAAAGACCACTGAAGCGCTCGAAGTGATTAATCCAGAGAATAGAGTTGCCAACTTAAGAAAAACCTCTGTCTCTCCAACTGTGATTGTTTCATCAGAATTGTGTAGAAAATAACAAACTGAATATGCTGGATCATTCATTTTCAGTCCCAACGTGTTTATATTTTTGTTTGTAAAAAAGCTATATCAATAGGGGATTTTGTGTCTATATCTAATTCGTACTTTAATGCAGAATGCAACTTCTCTCTCTTGTTGCTTGACTTCCGTTGTTATCAGTTCTTACATGTTGTGTATTCTCTTTTTCAATCATTTTTTTCACATAATATGTTTTGCACTACCAACTGTTCACATTTTTAGAAACAAAATCTCTATGAATGACACATTTGATATAAGAAAAAATAAGCGCTTCATGACAAAAAGTATTTCGATTGGTATATCAAATAAGTGATTTTCCATACAACCAAAATCAAACAATTGCTATCGGAGGGGCAAAACTCTTGAAGGTTTTTTTCAACTTGTGCGAGACTTTCCTATGAGGGCAGTAATTAGGTTGGCAGTTTCAGACATCAGATCAGAAGTATTATCAGTGTAAAACTGCATGGCAAGAGAACACTTATCACTATGGTATTGGTTGTCTCGATAGTGTTTTCAGCAATTTGATTGGTTAAAAAATTATGAGAGAAATGGCCATGGAAAAATCATCAATAAACCCATTTAAAAATACAATGATGCTTCCAAAACCTACAAAAATTCATATGAACATGCTTGTCACACCATACTTCTTGAAAGAAATGTTCACTCAATCGAAAACATGTCTCTTTACCCAAAAAAGTCGCCATATGGTCAACACGCATCTGGACCAAATGAAATATTCTAATTGATTTAATTGTCTTTTACGGGAGTGCTCATCCAGTTTTTCTTATAGGACGCGAATTATAGTTTTTTTACAACACATTCAATTTTTCACTAATATAACGCAGCGGTTGTTGACTATTCTACTTTTATTACGTTTTGCTCTCATCCTGCTATATTCATTTTTGTTTTTGATTTTTGTTTTCGCCATAATTTGCCTTATTCAAAAGAATATCAGAAGATATTGGAATCACCCTTTCTCTCTCTAGTTCATGACAAAAGTCACTTACTAACGAAAGATAATCGATATGTTTATTCCAATAACCAATATCCAATGTACTTGAACTGAATCAGGCTGATTGTAAGAAAAATATTATTTTTGCGATTGGGATTTCTGACTATGTTTCCGGCGTCAACAATTTTTGTGTTAACTCAGTTGTAAATTCTACTTTGTGCACATTGTGCTCCTTCTCAGATATATTCATTTTCGTTTTTGAAATAATATTTTTCTATTGAAATGCGCGAAATAAAGAATTTCAGGATAGCGAAGTTTTCAAACAAGGAAATCAACAGATTAGTCTAATAGGAAACACGCATGTCCTTCTTTTCTGGAGTATTTTCATTCGCACATGAATATTACCCACAGAAAGCTCAGCAACAAACTTGGAATTTTGTTTTTTTTTCACTGTTTTTCATTATTAGAGATTGAAAACGCCAATTTATTCACTACTTTCAAAAACGTGCTCCTAGTGCCTCTGATTGACGTATGCATCGTTACTTTACACACTTCAAATTTTTACCGCTAGTTACTTCGAACTGTCAACTATAATTCCATCCACAGATCTGTCTTTATCTGTCTCCGTTTATATGTTGTATTATACTATTTTCAATTGTTAATGAAACATCACATTGGAAGTGTGTGAGGTTGAATTTATGTTTGAGTTGGGAGAAATATTATTGAATATCCATATTCCTGAAACAAACACGATTGGCGCTAGTGTTTGGGGAGGAAGGAGCACTTTTGAATTTGAAAGTTTTGAGATTTGAGAAATTAATATCACAAAATGTAATTTTTGGGAACCGAACTGATGCAAAAAAAAATAATGCCTGGTCCCTATTGCCAAAGGCTACTACAAACTCATAGCTGATAACAATAACGAAATACAGATATTCCATCTCTCTTACTCACAATGCTCACCCTTCCTTTTCTCTTTCTGGTTTTACAACCTACATAATCTGTGTTGGCAAGTGAATGAATAATTAAATATCACCAGGTTCCAAATGTCTATCATTTATTTCCCATAATCTAGTTAGTCATTGAAAATATCAGTGACTGACTTTCCATTCGACAAAATTTCTTTAGAAAAATATTTCTTGCGTTATTTGCAGGTTACTGATTTTATTGGCATTATTTTATTTTCTCTTGGCAATTTGTCAAATTCCAATTTTGTTTAAAAAGATTGAAATTCAAAAGTGTTTTTTATTTTAAACCCGATTTGACCTTCACTTGAATAACTTTCCCCAAACACTAGCGCCAATTGTGGTTGTTTCAGAAATATTGATGGACAATATTATTTCTTACAACTCAAACATAAATTTCACTCACTTTCAGTGTGATGTTTCAGTAATTAATTGAATATACTATGATAATAGGCTCATTCAGAAATACATTGGTTATTCCTCAATACCCAATATTGGTTATCTGAAATTTTCAATGTTGAAAAAGTGGCGTATTCAGAAGACCCCCTTGAAAAATCGTAACAGATGTTGGAAGTCTTTTGGATATCTGTTACGTATATATCATGAAATTATCTGCACAAAGGCACCAACCGTTAGAAAACCTACGGTTTTCCATTATATGTTCGTCCCCCCGTCATGGACGTGCATTGTGATAATCGGGGATTGGGTAAAAGTGACGTAAATGGGGACAACCGGTATGTCGATGAAACTTTCACAGATGCTTCAAAACATGATAAAATTTTCTCAGCTATCGAAAATTTGGGGCGTAAAAATTATCTTTGGGAAATGTGGCCCTTTAAAGTTAAAAAAATTGCCCATGGAAACGTCACTATATATATAGACGAGCCTGGAGACTCCTACTTGTTTTATTTTCCAGCAAAACAATAACTGACCACTATTTCACTAAATTGTGTTTTTTTTTTTCAAAAAAGCATTGATATAAACACCATTACACTTTCTAGCTCTGAAAAGAGTTTTCATGCACTCCAAACTAGTCCAAACGTCAATTCCATTACTTTTGGCTCCATCTATATAACCTACAACGAAAACAAACCAAATACTAGTAACAATGACTTCCGTGGAGATCTGTTAGTACAGTGTTGCCACATGAGTTGGCATTGACCAAACTAAGTATAGTATATTTCACGAAAAGAGCAGAAAGTTGAAATTTCCTGCACGATTTATATAACTCTACGATCCTACTTTATGATTTCCGATTGGTTTCAACTCTGGCCCATTCAAATGTTATTCCCCTAAAAAATATTATTGATTGGGGTACTATTCACGATTATACAACGAGTTTGTACGTTATGGCTTGGTATCACGGCGCTGGAAAAGTGTCCAAATAATCCTTGTTATCTTCATCACTGAATAACTTTGTCTGAGAGGGATATAAACTTCTGGGGGATTCCAATATTGGGATCATTGAAAAAAGATTAATTTTCAAGCTGAAGAAGCTCTTCATTGGTGATGGGTCTATTCCTGTTCATTTGAGATAAGTCCGCAATATTATAGAATATTTAATATAAAAATTAGATTTTGTGCACCTGTTTTCCTGTTGGTCAATTATACGTACATTATTCCAGAGAAATATCAGCCAAAAATGTATATTTTTTTGTAATGGTCTTTATCAATTTCTAAAATAGCACTATTTTACTTTACCAGAAAATAAAATCTATACCATTTGACAATCTGATCATATAGAAAATGAATCTGCAATACAGTATTCTACTGGCTGATCTTTTATTAGCTCTGCCAAAAAACTGTATTTCTGGTACCTATACTACTGAATCATAGATGGGAGCACACTAGTTCCAGTAAAATAGATATTCGTTATGTGTACCTTTTTTCAGTTATCTCTCAGTTCACGCTGATCAATTACCAGTACCATTGTATATAGACTTCGAATACAATATAAGTACTTCATTTCAGAGAACTATTACCCAATTTCTTTTAATTTTTTTGTAATGGTCTTCACCAATTTGGAAAATAGCACTTTTTTACTTTATCAGAAAACAACCACACCATTTGACAATCTGATTATATAGAAAATTAATATGCATAACAGTGTTCTACTAGCTTGTCCATGTTCAGCTCCACCAAAAAACTGTATTTTTTTGTACCTATGCTACTGAGTCACAGATGGCAGCACACTAGTTCTAGTTAAATAGACATCCTTAATCTTTAGCAAAGGATGAAGAGCAACCGAGTAGACACCTGAAATTGCGAAAACCAACTCACTGAATCAATCATGAGTAGAAGGGCTGAAAATTCATCAATTTGGATTTTTTATGAAGCAGAATAGGAGATAATAACAATAATAAAAAAAATGCGTTTAACTTGGATAGCAATGTGAGCCAAGTTAGGTTAGGTTGTATTCCTTCCTTTTGTATTAGAAAGGAACAGTTAGATTTTCTTCTATTCGAAAAAAAATTATAAGCTTCAACTTGGAATTTGCCAAATTAAGTTTAATTGTGTTTCCTTCTTTTACATTAGAAATCATAAGTTACATTTCCTGGTAGACAATACCATTTTTTTTTCATGAAAAAAATGGATTATGTTAAACTTGGAAGCAATGTTATCCAAGTCAGGTTAGGGTGTGTTCCCTCCTTCTACTTTTGAAAAATGAGAATAACTGGCGTGTCTCGTTAACCATAAAATCAAATTCAGTCACGTAGTTGTGATATTACATCATTTCAACCATTTTTTCGACATACATTTTCTAACTGATAAACGTCCACCTGTTTATATTAGCGAACAAAAACGTGAAAAAAAATTATATGGGCCTGACTTTGTTAACAGTTCATATAGTTGAAGTAAATCTCTTCATTCTAGAATCATATTGGCAGCGTCGCATTATCTGCTTCCGGAGTATTTGTCAGTTCAAGTAGGCTGTCATTTGTCAAACTTGTTATTTATTCTGTCAGTTCAGTAGTGATAATCCAGTTTGAAATTCATGCTTTTTACTTGGTTCAAAAAATTCTTAATGATATAATTTCGGTGAATGAAATGTTACAAATACATAATTTCCAGTGTTTACATTTGAAAACAGTGCATTAACATCGGATTGATATGCAAAATGCCAAATCTAACGAAATGTATGAGTTCATCCTATGACATTTTGTTGGAAAATAAAATCAAAAGGGGCTTTCCGCGCCAGATTTCCGATGGCTGATACGATTTTATCATGTTTTGAAGCATTTGTGGAGGTTTCATCGATATACTCGTAACCATTTACGCCACCTTTTCCGGGGATTGCAGTATTGCTCAGAGCAAGGCACGCTGCATCCCCTCAACAACATCCTCTTAGTCTATGCCGGTTGAAGGCCGGATGGAAACGGATTTTACGCCAGGAGGAATGTCCTGAATGTGCCGAAAGAGAGCAATATAGGACAATATTATAGAAAGAGAGAGAGAGATGTTCAACATAAGCAAAACCAAAAAGTTGTAGCGTTCACACTGCAGAGCAGTATCAGTTACAAGTTGTATATAAATTGCTAACACTATAGACCTACATATAAATATATAACTTTCATTATTATCGTGGTTTGGAAAATATATCTCAAGATGATATCTCTTCATCTACCTATTTTTGTATAAAGTAAATATAAAGGGTCATGTATTTTGTATTATTTCTCAGGAGTAACTATCTTTATTATTTGGTAGACTTATTAAAAAATGATGATGACAAGATATCAATTCGTTTGTTAGACGATTATTGGCCACCAGCATTAGTGATGCGAGTATCAGTGGTTGCTTATCGATAAATTCTAGGAAACTTGTAGGCGTAATTGACAAAGTGGGACGACCACATGACGTCAAAACAGCTGATCGAGGCCATAGGTATTGTCATTGAATAAACTCTGTCCTTTTTCTTCTCCATAGATTGAAAAAAACTCATTCGAATATGAGAAGGAAGGTTGAGAGGTGAATTTGAATGACCCACGGAATTTGGACTTCCGGTTCTCTTGTGAGAAAAATAAAGTGAAGGGGATTTCTGGAAACGGGTTCTTTCTTCGCTGTGAGAGTGATGGCGAGGCCAACCATGTCGTTATTCTCTTCTGGTAGTAGTTTCGAGAAAATACAAGTGCAGATTTAAATACATTTTCCAGTGCTTATGATTGAATCCATTATGGTATTTTTACTGGTACCATATGAATGCGATAACACCTCTCACGTGATTGGAAATGATTATGGTTCTGACGAGATTTAAACCACGAGTTATTAATGGAGAATAACACAAGCCACCACGGAGGCAGCTATAGCTACCTGCGGGACATCCGAGTCCAGGAATATAAATATGTAAGATAGGAATATCGAAGAGACTGTTAAAAACGAAATGGAAGGAATTTAATGGACATAGCCCTCAGAGAAAAGGTTGCTCGGAATACAGGGTCTGCTGACCGAAACCGCGAATTAGCGACTGGCTTCTGTTTGTTGACTCCGTTGATTTGTCGTTTTCTACCAAGTGTTGTTCATCTTTGCACTTCTCCACTGTACTGATGGGGGCCAAGAGCCCGAAACACGTGTCTACGGTTAACACGTTTCTCTAAGGGCTATGTCCATTAGATTCCTTCCATTTTGTTTTAAACAGTCCCCTCGATATTCCTCTCTTTCATATTTATATTCCTGGACTCGGATGTCATGTAGGTAGCTGAAGCTGCCTCCGTGGTGACGTTGGTTGTTGCCCTGGAATGCAAGGTATGCTGACCGAAACCACAAACTAGCGGCTGGCTTCTGTTTGTTGACTCCGTTGATTTGTCGTTTTCTACCAAGTGTTGTTCATCCTTGCACTTCTTCACCGTACTGATGAGGGCCGAGAGCCCGAAACACGTGTCTACGGTTGACATTTTTCTCTGAGGGCTATGTCCATTTTGTTTTTAACAGTCCCCTCGATATTCCTCTCTTTCATATTTATATTCCTGGACTCGGATGTCACGCAGGTAGCTATAGCTGCCTCCGTGAAGACGTTGGTTGTTGCCCTGGAATGCAGGGTCTGCTGACCGAAACCACAAATTAGCGGCTGGCTTCTGTTTGTTGACTCCGTTGATTTGTCGTTTTCTACCAAGTGTTGTTCATCCTTGCACTTCTCCACCGTACTGATGAGGACCGAGAGCCTGAAACACGTGTCTACGGTTAACATTTTTCTCTGAGGGCTATATCCATTAAATTCCTTCCATTTTGTTTTTAACACCCCTCGATATTCCTCTCTTTCATAATTATATTCCTGCACTCGGATGTCATGCAGGTAGCTATAGCTGCTTCCGTGATGACGTTGGTTGTTGCCCTGGAATGCAAGGTCTGCTGACCGTAACCACAAATTAGCGGCGGGCTTCTGTTTGTTTGACTCCGTTGATTTGTCGTTTTCTACCAAGTGTTGTTCATCCTTGCACTTCCCCACCGTACTGATGAGGGCCGAGATCCCGAAACACGTGTTTACGGTTAACACTTTTCTCTGAGGGCTATGTCCATTGAATTCCTTCCATTTTGTTTTCAACAGTCCCCTCGATATTCCTCTCTTCCATATTTATATTCCTGCTCGGATGTCACGCAGATAGCTATAGCTGCCTCCGTGGTGACGTTGGTTGTTGCCCTGGAATGCAAGGTCTGCTGACCGAAAACAAAAATTAGCGGCTGGCTTCTCTTTGTTGTGTCCGTTGATTTGTCGTTTTCTACCAAGTGTTGTTCATTCTTTCACTTCTCCACCGTACTGATGAGGACCGAGAGCCCGAAACACGTGTCTATGGTTAACACTTTCCTCCTCATTAAATTCCTTCCATTCTGTTTTTACCAGTCCCCTTGATATTCCTCTCTTTTATATATATATATATATATATATATATATATATATATATATATATATATATATATATATATATATATATTGTTAAATAGTACTTTGGTCAGCCCGCTATGTAGACAGGGCGCTGGTCCACCCGACTTTTCCAGTTCATGCAGGTGTGTATACTGTCTTTCACTGATATCTTAAGCATCTTATCATGCTAGGCAAATATGGAGGGGTAAGAAAAAACATCAAATATTAATTTTATATGTGGATAATACCTTTGTTAGCCCGATATTCGTCAACACGTTGGTTAGCCCGTGTTTTCGTATGGGTTCATGCAGAACGGCACTTGGTCAGCCCAGCGCGATTGCCGCTTTTCTCTATTTGTTTCTGTTCCTATTCCTCATTTACGTACAGATCAAGATTGTGCGTACCAAGTTGTAGTTGTGAAACATGTCCAGCAGGAGCAAAAAAATTGTGTTTTTGGCCCAATAATATTTCATAGAAAAAAAAACAAGTGAGTATTATGAACTACAATGATTAACTTAGCAATTTTATTATTTTGATATAATCATACCACCAATGAATTAATAAATGGTTTCGGGAAGAAAACAGTCGTTGTCGTAAATTTGAAGAAATGTGTTCTCTCTCCTGACACCACAAAATTTTTAGAATTCAGAATGATTTCCCAGTCACTGAATTAAAATAAAAATCATTTTGGAAATTTACTCGATAATATTCGATTATTTGTATATTGAAACAATGTCTCAAGCAAATGAATGGAATTGGGTTAGAGGACACCATATATGCAGTCAGAAATATTCATAATATTTATCCTGAATCGAACCAGCGACCTCCATACCAACTCTTGTTGAAAATGAATAATATCATCCATAATGTCCAGAATAAGAGATAATATAAAAAATTATTGATAAAAAGCTTAATAAAACTTTGTTCTGACTACCCAGGCTAATAAAAAAAGGAAATTTTTGTCAAAAACGTGGCGCTCGTGCTCGTGTAATTTCGGAGATACAAGCCCAGTTTGTTCTCAAATTAGATCATTTCACAGCTCAAATTTCTATTATTAAAAACACAAAATATGTTCTTCTTTTCATCATAACACTACACATACTTTTATTATTTGTTTTAAAAAAAAGTGCCTTTTTTTCAAAAAAAATACCCTTTTTCAAAACATCAACACAATCGATTGCAATCTAGGGCCGACGAAAGCCAAATAATAATGTTGCCAACTTTGTTGAATAAAAATTACAAGGCATTCAGTATGAATATCAGTATTCTACGTTTTGTTTATATTTTAAAGAAGGGTATTTTTTTTGAAAAATAGTAGTTTTACCGCTACACATGCTGAAAACAAATAATTGAAAGTGTGTGTAGTGTTCTGATAAAAAAAAAATTTGTGTGTTTTTAATAATAGAAATTTGAGCTGTAAAACAATGTATTTCTAGGCCGGTATCTCCGAAAGTACTTGAGAGCGCCACGTCTTGACTCCGAATTAGTGTTCAGGAGACCAAAATACGTAAGTTTCACTGACTTTTATTATAATTAGCCTGGACAGTCAAAACAAAGTTTTACCAAAAGCCCTTTCAAAGACAAGTTACCATTACGCCGTCTAAAATGAATAAAAGATGTTTAAGTCATTGCTGACAATGATTTAATTATTTTTTTTATTGAATTATTTATTTTCAAAAATATTGTGCGAAGTGTTCATAACAGTGGATACCAGCTAATTTCATTGGACAGTGTTGGTCGGTAACTGAGAACTTGCCGAAGTATATATTCATTTACGCGACAAGCTTTTTGAAACCAAATAATTCAACAACAAAAAAATCAAGTCATTGTCAGCGATGACTTAAACTTATTTCATTAGTTTTATTACACGGCCCAAATGAAAGCTTGTCCCATTGATTTGAAATTTGGCAGGTGTGCATAATTCCGGTAACAATGATTATGAAATTTTTGTTAGGACAAGTCACAAGTTTTGTGATTATAGTCCAATTCTATTCAAAATTGGTGTCATAAAATCAAGATGGTGGACGAGTTTTGTGATTATGGTCCGATTTGACTCAAAATTGGTACTTATGTGGGTATTTTTGGGGTCGGAGATTATGACTTCTTTGTTATAACTAATAAAATCAATATGGCGGCTCCATATGAGGCTTAGTCGAGTGAGATCTCTAGATAGAGTCCTAATTGAAGAATTAAACTGTGCAGAGTTAACTGACAAGAAGCCATGTAATAGAAAGGCGTTAAACGAATTGAAAAGACTAAGACCTATAGACTGAAAAGCAGAAAATAATACGTTGAAAAAAAATTATTTTTGAAAAGCACGCTTTTATTCACACGTGCACCATTAAGTAATAAAAAAAAATTTTGCACCCAATTGTGATCCAAAATTTTTACGACTGAATAAAAGTGTGAGGCTCTAATCACAATCAATTTCTTCACACAATTTACACATACATATCAAGTGTATTTATCCCTTGTACATAAAGTGGGTCTAAATTTTAGGAAGTGAATGTAAAATAATATGAAGGAGAAAGGATTAAAAAAAATTAAATCAAGAAAAACTAAATTAACATATGTTGTATGGAAATTAATTATTATGAGCGCCCCACCCTTTTATTTTTGATCGTAAACATTTTTGACCACATTTGGGTGCAAAAAAAAACTTCGTACTTTTCAGTGCACGTGCAAATAAAAAAGTGCTTTAAATTATTTAACCGACTTCAAAAAAGGGAGGTTCTGTGTTTCACTAGTTAACCGACTCCATATATATAATATAATAATAATAATATTTATTCAATGATAATAAATAAATACAAAGGGGGTATGTTACACAATAAATGAAGTGAATAAAGCTGTTGGGCGATGTTATGCTATATAAAATATGATTGATAATAAGAAATACACATAATAAAGGAATGAAAAAGTTAAATATAGTATATTAAATAAAGTTAAGTTATGGTATATAAAATATTAAATGTGGTTGATAATAACAAATAAGTACACATATTGAACAATTTAAAGTTAGACATAAAATAAATGTATGCTATATAGGGTTTTGCTATTTTCATTACCACTTTGTGGAAATGGATTCTTACAGTCTGATATTATGGTATTCAGGGATAATGTTGTAATTTGAGTTTCTAAGTATTAATCATTGAGGAAATTAGTTACCCATTCTATAGGAGTTTTTCCGTGTGTTCGGTTTTTCTCGAGGTGGTTCTTCTGTATTCTTGTTCGTTGCGCCTGTTTTTGGTGTTCCTTGAATGTTTGTAGCTTCTATTAATGTGGTGTCAGCTTCATCATTAATTTGAGTTGTGGGTAGTTGAGTGGAATTATCTTCTTCTGGTGGCTTTTCTATAGTGTTCTTTCGTTTGGAAATTGGTGTGCCTGGTTCGCTATGTGACTTTGGCTTGAGGTCGAGTTCGCTTATGTCTTCCATGTTCTTAAGATCAGAGGGTGTGAATATTTGGTTATGGAATTTATTGTTTCTAATGTAGCAGCAATTGTTCTTGTCTTGTTTCGCTTGTATAAGTGCTTCCTCAGGATTCTGTTTTCCGCCCTTTGTATCTCAGTAAGATCGTCCGTTATACTAATTGGAGTTCCTTTCAGATTTTTAGTGTTTCTGAAAATTGTATTTTTTTTAAATAAGAAGTGAACTCAACTTCCACTGGACAATTATATGTTTTACCAAGAGGGTATATGTTATTCAGGTCGTTCCCAATCAGTTGAATATTCAAGTAATTTTTCAGTAGTTCAATGATGTTATGTAACGTTCTTTTCTCTCCAATCAAAAAATTATTATACTCTTCTTCTTTTTATTTCTCTCCAGGAATTCTACTCTTTTCTTCAGTTCTTCGGTCTTTTTTTCTGTTTTAACAAGCCTGTGATTTATTTCTCCAATTTTAACAGACACTTTAACTTCCACTGCTTGTATTGCCAATTGAATTTCTTTGTTTCCTTTTACAATCTCATTTAGAAGTTGTTTGTCCGAGATCTCTACGCCAGACATTTCTTTCGGTATATGGTCACCTTTATTTATATTCTATCCGTCTCGGTAAAACAGATGTTTTTGGAATGATATGTGTTCAAGAAGGTCCCATTTGACTGTTCTTTCTTGTTTATGTTTTCACAACTGTTTCGTTTCACTTATCACCTATTCACTCATCTATTTGACTGTGTTTTTCTTCTTGTTAATGTTTTCTTGTTTATGTTTTCACAACTGTTCCGTTTCACTTATCACCTATTCACTTATCTGTTGAGTTTTCACAGGTTTCAACAGTCTTTGTGGTCGGAACACCGATAGACACGTCCACTCGTATGAATGGTTTTACTTTGCGTGTATGTAGGTTATGTACGTTATATTTGTGCGTTCGCGATTTTCTCATAAACTATATGACATATTTTAAATATTCCTTCACTAGGGTAATCTACATAATTAGAGGAAGGTTTCAGTACATAAAAAGGTACCATTCTCTCGCAATGATATTAAAAAACCGATTTCAAAAAAATAACCGAAAAGTTAAAAATAATTCACAAAAACACACAATATTTACTGGTAAATGGTCGTTTTGTTTGAATTTTTTTTATTCGGGTGACTTTTTTGGCACTACATTACAGGGTTTTACGTTTGCTTGTCATCGACTTCCCAAATAAAGTGAATAGTTGTGTTGTGTTTTTGTGAATTATTTTCATCTTTTTAGTTATTGTTTTGAAGTGTTTTTTTCTTTCATTTCTTTATCATATTAATTTTCTACGATTCAGTCAAAAGAACAGACTCACCGGGTACTTGGAGTTTTCCTAATCATCCCCATATTTTGATTCCACTATACACAGATACTGACATTCCCAGACATGAAGTTAGTTTATTTGGCAATAATTTTTTATTTCAAGTTACAACCGTTGACCAATTTGCCGCCAACAGTTGGAGAACTCCCAAAAAAGACAGTTGTCAAAAATGTAGATAGAGTTCTCAATAATTTTGGAAGGATTGTTGAGGTTATTATGTATATTTTCATTGGATAGGTACTGAAACATCACATAATTCTCTAATTACTTTCAGGAAGAATCTTCCAATGTAGACTTCATTGAAAATAACAGATGTTGGACAAAAAAAAATTGTTGTCCATATGGCTTTGCTTTGCTTTCCCGAATCTCAGATCGTCATGAAAATTTGTTTCTACACGAATCTTAACGTTCTAAGCAAATTTAAAGAAATCCATTTTGTCACCTGAAAGCTTACATTTTTTCGAACAAGAAGTATTTTTACCTTTGAAAGTCAATTTCCTTGAAAAACAAAATTTTTCTAGACTTTTAATTTTCATGGAATTTTTGTATAAATGTATATCTATATGAATATTCTCCCAGTCCCCTAGGTGAATGGGGAACAAATCGACAATCTGAGTCTATCAGGAATACACCCTGTATGCGATTTCACTTAACAAAGCGAAAATCAAATTATTGATTGCAAACCATTCCACTCGTGAATCTCGTTGAAGTTCATGAATGAGAAAGCAATCAAATATCGAACAAATCCATTCGAATCATTCGAGCCAAAAATCCTTTCGACCGAGGATAGAAAAACATTCCTGAAATGCGAATTATCTAGATTCCATAAGATTAATATTATCTTTTTCATCAATACTTTGTAAGAACGTACGAAAGAAGTAGTAACGGACATTTCCAGAGCAGAATAGAAGCCGTAAATATCGTCCCAATTAAGCCGTCTCAAATCCGCCAATTCTCAATAGAATCAACCAATAATAAAAAACTCGTATTTTGATGAGAAAATCACAATCTCTGACACCAAATACAGATTTTGAATAGAATCTAATCATAATCATGAAGTTTGTCCACCATCTTGGATCCGCCTTCTTGAATTCATGAATTTTCACAATAAATCAATCCCCGCCCCATAACCCCGTCACACCAATGTTTGATAGAAGCGGTCCGTATTCGAAAAGCCCCTCGACAAACGTGAATTCATGAATTTTCATAAGAGAATCATAATATTCGACCCCAAACCCCAACATACCAATTTTGACTGAAGTCGGACGAAAATTACAAATCTCGTCCAACACATTGGAGCCACCATCTTGGTTCATGAATTTCACAAAAAAAAAACATAATTTTCGACCCAAAAAACCTCCATACAAATTTTGAATAGAATTGGACCATAATCACAAAACCCGTCCAACACTTTGAAGCCGCCATTACGATTTTTCTCTAACAAAAATTCAATAATAAATTGATTGGCACCGGAATGATGATTACCTGCCAAATATAAAGTTAATCGGACAACCAGAATTCACTTGCAAAAGTTCACATGAAACTACCAATAAAACAAGGCATGTTAAATAAAAGATTGCAACATTTTCTGAGTTCTCTTCATCAAGTAAGCAAATGACTGCATCTCCCTACAAACAAATTTCCACAAAAAAACTTTTAAAATTGGCTTGAATACTATCTTACAAGCATAAGGTATAGGGAAATCAATAACCTCCTTCGATTCGCGCTGTTGCCAATACTTGGGCTGACCAAGTCCACAATAACATGTTGATGACTTCGAGAATATATATCCTGAGCGGTGTATTTAAATAGCGCCCCCTACAGTTAGCTACAGTGAATTGAGTGGTGTATAAGGTGGATGTGAATGGTACTTTTGGTAGCCCAGCCCAAAATTTGAGATAATCCACGGGGTACCTATATCTATTCAATTTCGATGATATACAGTGGGGTACCTTGGTCAGCCCGAAACTGGGACGACGAACGTCGGATCTGGCCGACCTTCGGGCTGTTTACATATCCTACGGGCTGCACAATGACCATAAACATATATATATATATATATATATATATATATATATATATATATATATATATATATATATATATATATATATATATATATATATTCAACTTATTTTTCAGTTACAATTAGTATCGATAATCGTGCCCCCCATATTTTTTTTTTGCATTCACTTCTGCCCTATTTATGACTTCAATATGTTGCTCGAAAACCATAGGTACTTTCAAAAATCGGTTGGTTCAAAGATTTGATATATTGCAAATATTGCAAGCATATTTAAATTTTTTATTTTTTTTTAATTCCCATAACTATATAAAAAATATTTCACTACGCATAACAAAAACAAAAAAGTTTGATATGTTAAAAAATTACAGATTGAACAATATTGGTATTGCACTATACATTTTGCTGTAGAGGGTAAAACATTTCGACTTCAAAAATTAATTTTGGAAATCAAGTTAACTTTTTTTGTGGCCATAAACTTCGGAGTAAAATTATTTCAATAATTTTGAAAATTGATTTTTCAATACATTTGGCGGATTATGAACTTGAGTACGAACTCAATATATGAAAAGTGTTTTCCACTAGACCACTCAAAGATAAGAGAAATATTTTGAGAAAACTTTTGATGAAAGAAAGTTCCGAACCACAAAGTCAAGTTGACCTCAATCAGTGTACCCCACTTATGATAATGAATGTTATGAAATTAACCACTCAGTAAAAACAATCAGGGATACAATAGGAGAATTTGATGGTACAGATCACGATTATTCTAATTTTGAATTGAAGTCACGTATTATTCACGTTGTAGGGAGTGTACTAGATTTGAATATTCCTAATGACAGGTAGGAAGGAAGTACTAGTTTCAAAAATGAGACATACGCTTCGTGTATACAGTGTGAGGCGGTACTAGATGGAAAACTTCAAATTACCAGTATTAATGAGTCTGTTCTCAATCAAACCTCAAATATAATTAATCCTCCAACACAAACAAATACAAGATGTTCTTTGGATAAAGGACCAATCTCTAGTTGGGGTATTGAATTCAATGGGGAGTCTAAGAATTTATTTTTATTTTTAGAAAAAATTTCAGAAATAGCAGAGTTTAGAAAAGTACCAGACGAGAAATTATTTTCTTCAGCTATTGAACTTTTTACTAACGATGCTTACTATCGGTATAGGAGTATGAAACATGGTGTTACATATTGAAAAACCATTGTAGAAAAATGAAAAATTTTTTTTTTAGTTTTAGATATTGAAGACCAATTTTGGGAACAAATTAAACATAGATACCAAAGGAAAAATGAGTCAATTACCTTGTATGTTGCATATTTAGAAACTCTATTCAGCCAATCATCCCGTCCTATCCCCGAATCCTAAAAATTCAACACATCAGACGAATTCTTTAACCAGAATACATAAGTCAACTTGCACTGGTAGATATTGCTTTGGTAGGGCAATTATTATCCTTATGTAGGAAATTGGAAGAGGCTTTCTATTTAAAAAGTAAACAATCCTCTCCACAAGTTCCAACTTTGGGCCCAAGTACTAGCTCTGACTTCAATATATTTTTTTTTTAATTTCAACAAAAATAATCAGTTCAGGTATTGAAATAATGAATACAGTCGAAATGCTAACAATTCTAATGAAAATACTAGTACCAATGGTAGCTATAAAAATAAAACTGTAAGAAACAATAATAATGGCAAAAATTCTAGAAATTTTGGTAATGATAGTACTAATACTCCTGGAGTAAGTACATCTAATAGTACAAGAACCACAACAGTTAATGTACCTAAGGCTATAGATAATTAGTTTGTTGGAACTGTTGGTTACCAAATCATTCATCTGATAATTGTAGAGCAACAAGGACGATATTTTGTTTTAAATGTGTTGAACCTAACGTTAAAGTTTCTAATTGCACAATATGTCAAAAAACGTGGAGGAGGCGTAATTTTTAAGGGTCAAAATTACACCCATTCTAAGATTAGACCCTCACATAAAGAAATTGGTATACTACAATCTCAACTACTTCTAGATGTTTCTAATTCTGCTAAAATCCTTAAAAATGCAGGCATTGAAAAACGTTCACTCTTATTTGTTGCTATGCCTAATGATAATAGGCCTCATATTGGTATAAAGATTTTCGAACAAAACATTACGGTTTTATCTGATAGCGGAGTGACAACATCAGGGGTAGGTAAAAAGGTAATAATATTTTGAAAACTTTGGGAGTTCATTCCAATAGAATAGGTCCAAAGAATGTTCGCACCGTTAATACTCAGCATAATATAACGAAAGTAGTAGATCTTCCTGTTCATGTTGGTAATGTGTGTAATAATATTTCTGCTTATGTGGTACCATCTTTACCCCATTCGTTTATATTTTGTTATGACTTTGCCAAAATATTTCATATTTCAGTAAATTTTAGTGAAAATACTTGGAGAATTCATGGTAATATTGACATTGAATGTGAGATTTGCGTAGTAGATTCAGATCATTACTCCAAACCACCGTCCTCATGTAGTCTTGTAGACCTGTCAACTATAAATCGCACGACAGCAGAGACTATTATTAATTCTTTCGATGAGAAAAGCAGTGACGATCGGTAAGGTCGTACAAATAAAATTCAGATGACCATTGACACCGAAGATTTCCCATCCTTTAACAAAAAGTCATTCATTTTATCACCTTATAAATGAAGAATTAGATGATATGTTGAGACTTGAAGTTGTTGAGCCTTGTAATGGTCCCTGGTGTTCTCCAGTTATGGTAGTTAAAAAATCTGATGGATATTTTTCTTGACGGTAGAACGCTCAATGAAATCATGAGATATGATTCCTATCCATTACCGAACATCATTAAAACTTTGACATCTCTCCGAAACGTTATGTTCATTTCATCAATTGACCTAAGAAAAGCTTTCTGGCAAATTCCCTTGAATGAGTCCTCGAATATTAAGACTGGTTTCTCAATTATAGGTAGAGGTACTTTCTGTTTCAATGTAGACCCATTGGCATTGTGTAATAGCGCTCAAACTCAACAGAGGTTAAAAACGCCATCTTTGGAGCTAAGTATGAACCTCACGTATTCACTCATCTCGATGACATAATAATTTGTAGTCCGGATTTTGACCACCATGTTGAACTTTTCTCGAGAGTCAAAAATGTGTTACGGAAAGCGGGTCTCAGAGTGAATTTAAAAAAATGCCAATTCTTCAAAACGTCATTGAATTTTCTTGGTTATGTAGTTGGCAACAACTCTTCAAGGGCAAATCCCGATGAAGTCTTGGCTATGGTGAATCATCCAAGACCTAAGAGAGCTACCGAAATCAAAAGGTTTACAGGTTCATGCAGTTGGTATAAAAGAATAATTCCAGATTATTCTACATTGATGTCTTCCATTAATGATTTAATGAGAGAAAAAAAGGAGAACCAACGTATCCAGAGGAATGATGATGCAGAAAGTTCTACTATAAAAATAAAATAGCTTCTAGTTTCGGCCCCTATTCTGTCTCAACCAGATTTTACTCAAAAATTCATCGTTCAGGCAGATGCCTCAAATACTGGTTTGGGAGTTGGTTGGTTGGAAGCTGACGAGCCGAAGACAGGGTTGGCACTTAGCTTCCCTCGACACTGCGACCAGCTGCGAGTTGCATCACTCTGTCGTTAGTGGTTTCTTATTCAAACAGGTTTGTGCCTTTAATTAGATTCAGAAGCCTGTTGTTAAGGTTTTTCGGATTCATGCTTGTTACCGCACTGATCTCTCCAAAGGTTCTGTGTCGCCTACTACTCAGGGCGTCACAGTCAAAGATAATATGAGAGGCTGTTTCCTCCTCTTCATCACATAGCCTACACTCCACGGTTTCCCTGTGTACTCCCATGGTGTTTAGGTGTTTTCTTAGGCCGCAGTGTCCAGTCAACAGACCTTTCATTATACGAGCCTTCGTTCTGTTCAGGTTCAGAAGGTCAGCCGTCGGGGTCCGGTTTGGATGCCCTACCATGACTTTGCTGTGTATTTGCCCGACAGTTTGATCCCAATATTGTTGGTGTCTTCTTTTTACCCACTCGTCGATCAGGGTAGGGTGGGGAGTAGTACTTACTCAAATTATTGAGGGTGAAGAAAAAGTTATAGCTCATACATCCAGAATACTTTCAAATACAGAAAGGAATTATAGTACTACAGAGAAAGAGCTACTTGCCTTGTGTTTTTATTTTGATAAGTTTAGGCCTTACATATAGATTCACAGCTATAACAGATCACTATAGTCTGTTGTATATATATAATAATATTTATTAGCATCAGCTCTCAATTATAAATTGTATAAATGAAATAGTATAACAAAAATAGCATAAATAAAGTACAGAACACATATAAAATACAATGCACGAACAAGTTAAGTTGTGGCTAAACAATCTTAAAAATCCCAGTGACAAACTCAGCAGATGGGCTCTTTGCCTCGGACAACATAGTTCCGATTTAGTACATAGGAAGGGTTGTAATAATATCATTCCCCCTGATAATATGTATAATTTCGACCAAACCCTAAATAAATATTTTTCTGTTGAATTCATTGCCTTCTGTGAAATCGATGTGGAGCAAGATACTTGGTATACTAAGTTTAGGAATGAAATCATCAAAAATTCCGACAAATATCCTCAATGGACAGTCGGGAATAAATCTGTTCTCAAATTTATACCTTCAGATACCCCCTTGAAACCAGATCTAACTGAGAGAAAAATATTAGAACCAAAATCACAGAGACGTGAAGTTATGAGCTCGTGTCATGATCCACCTATTCGCACATTTTTAAACTTTGCAGTTTGCAGGAAATCAATTAAAATCCTTATGTAGACAGTATGAAGTTAAGAATATCTGGTTTACACCATTTTATTCACCACAATGTAATTTTACAGACCGATATAATCGAACTTATGGAACCACGATTCGCTGTTATGTAGAGTCGCATGACACTTGGGATATTGAACTGTAAAAAATTCAACAAGCAGTAAATACAGCAAAAAATGAATCCACTTGTTATCCCCCATGTGTTTCAGTCTATGGACATCATATCATTCTTTCTGGAAAGTTTTATGATCTTTATCGTTGTAACCTATGTAATATTTCGTCAGATCTGCTTTGTTCCTGGTGATAAGGACTCTAATGTTGAAAATTTGAAAAATTTTAAAGATGTTTTTGCTGATGTCAGAAAATAATTACATGAAGCTTATCTTCGTTACTCTGAAACAGACAACTTGAGATAGAGAGATATATAATTTTTTGTAGGAGATAAAGTTTGGCGTAGGAATAAAGTTTTATCAGACGCAGCAGACAAGTTTTCGGCAAAGCTTGCCGCTAAATTCGATGTATCTTGATTGAGGAAAAGTATTCAAAGCTAGCTTACGAGCTTGATAATGAAGATGGGACAAAAAAGAAAAATGGCAAATGCAGGATCTAAAGCCTTATTATGATGTTGATTTCAAAGAATCTGAAGATGACCCAGTCTGATTAGTTTTGAATAACCGTATTTAGTTAGTTTCAAGTCTATTCGGCTTTTCCATATTGAAAGCGGCTATACTATTAGCCACTTAATTTATAATAATTATATGTTGGTATATCAAGATACTTAGAGAGCATTTATTTGATAAGACATACCGATTTTGACATTTACCAATAATGACCTACTGAATTTGTTTCCTGCTTACAGGACGGGTGATACACTTAGATATCAAAGATCAAATGAAATAAGTGGACAAAGTATACATTTTCTTTGATATGTTTGAATTTTTTTTTTGAATAGTCTTGCAATCCTATTTTTTATCGGAGAGAGGCAATGTAACGTTTTTACTGCGGAACAGTATGAGTTAAAAGTTGTTTCTGAATTGTTAAAACTACATATAAATATATAATTTTTATTATTCTCGTATTTTGGAAAAAAATATCTCAAGATGATAATCTTCCATCTACCTATTTTTGTATAAAGTAAATATAAATGGCCCTGTATTCTGTATTATATCTCTGGAGCAATTCTCCTCATTATATAGTAGACTCATTCAGAAATGATGATGACAAGATATCAATTCGTTTGTTGGACGATTATTGGCCACCAGCATTAGTGAGGCGTGTATCAGTAGTTGCCTATTGATGAGTTCTACAAACCATGTAGTTTTTCTCTTCTGGTAGTAGTTTTGAGAGAATACAAGTGTAGATTTGAGAACAGTTTCCAGTGGTTATGATATAATCCATCATCGTATTTTTGAGGGTTGCTATATGAATGCGATTACGCCCCTCACGAGAGAATGGAAGACACAAGCCAACTTTGATAATTGATTGATTCAAAGTGTAAATTTCTCTATATATTTGAGACACCCTTCTTTGATTGAAGGTAAGAAATTCATCCAATCCACAGAAATAATTTTACAGTGAAGATTTCAATATTTCATTGGTATAAACTCCCATGGTTTCTTTCACCTCTAGCAATTTCGATTCTGAGCTCGTTAACTTTGTGATACAGTATGATCATGAATATTTAAACAATATTCGATATGATTATCGAATATTAATTAAATATTCATGATCTTACTTCTTTAAATATTCTTAAATATTCATGATCATACTGACTTGATAGTCTAGAGCTACGAAACCAGGAAGTACAAATGAGTTATATATTGGTCAGGTACAATTCGTATAAATATTATATGGTTCTTGATTCCTGGTAACGGTCAATTGATAATGGTACTCACAGGCGAATTAATTCATGGTTCAGGACTATCAGGAAGTCGCGTATGGACGACTCAGAATGCTGATGAGTCCTACTGGAGGGCTGATTTGCTGTGTTGCTGTGGACATCCAGACTAGTAGCACTGTCGTATATACTTATTACTATCCCAGGATTGTTAAGGTCAGACTGTTCTGGAATATTTTTCGTAAATCGTATTGATTGAAGTGCTGGTACACATAACGTTGTTTCAAAGTTGGGAAATACCCATATTTTTGTTGTCAAATGTTTTTCAGGAACTACAGAGACCTATATTACATACTGTTCTTATTGATAAACCTTCTCAGCAATGTAAAATTGTATATATGATTATAGTACCGATACCGTTGTTTTAACGAAGTTGATGTTCACATGTCAACCATAATTTGAATTCGAGGAAGCGCCTGTATCGATACTATACTTCGAAACGTAACCCAATGATTTTACGGTAGAGAAAATATCGAAAACTTTTTTTCACCTGAATATCTATAGGTGATTCTTATAATGTGGGATACCACGGCAAAGCCACGAATAGAATGATGTATTTTTCCAAACCTGAAATTGGCATATCTGGTACAGAACTGGTAGAATAGAATATAATCCAATATTTTCAAAAACGACACAAGGGAACAAAGTGGTTGGTAACCAATCATGAAAATCTTGATTTCTGCCTGATGAGACTTTTCAATAAATATTTCGAAAAGAGACAAGATGCTCAATGTGAACGATTCTTCTCAACTGCTAATCACATTAGCAACACTTTGGCATGAAAATGTAGTAGAAGAATGTTCTGGTTAGTCGAAATACGATGTCTATGTGGCTCGAAAGGCAGCAAGGAAGGCAGGATCACAATTGAAATGGAAAAATAAAAATGAATTTACGAGCTTCTCCTGTGTCAACTTTGGCCAAACATGGACTGGAAAAAAATCAGTTATTCAAAATAACGGGCCATGTATCTGCCAGCTCAATTAAACTTCACTCGCAACTTGATCATCATGAATCATCATTGTTAAAGAGATGGGAGGAAAAATTCAAGAATTGTCGTCAAATGCCCCAGGAAGTAGTTCCCGTCGGAGACCACTTCGATAACAGAAAAAGTTCAGCCTATAACCTCAAATATGATTGATAATTGTGTTTTTAATTGTAATACCTCGTATTGTTCTAAATGGAGTTTATTTCAGATATTTTTGTAACATTTTATTCAGGAAATAATATAAAAACTATATTTCCTGCATGCAAAATATCTTGAAAAACTTGTATTCAGGTTTGTTGCCTTGAAGAAACAGCTTTCATTTATTTTAATTGCTTTGAAAAGTACCCTGCGGGTCAAATAACGAAAATACATTCAAACTGTTTCAAAGCAATGAACCTTCATGCACGATTCAGCAATTTTGCATGCAACTAACATATTATTGGAGAATATTACCTCAGGCAAATCAATAGCACTTGATAACGATTGTAACTACCTTCTTTCTTATTGTTCTCAGCGGAGAATATAATTTGAACAAGTAATGAGACAGATGAATAGTGATGAAAATTATAACTTTTCATTTTCTTATTTTCTTCCAAAAGACTAGAATAGTATATTTTCATATTTTGGAGATTCATAAATGGCGTCTTATCCACACAAACTCTCACAAAGGTCGAGAACCAACATCTGAAATAGTAGTCCAGAGTTCTTTTTCAAATTTCAATATCCAATGATCTGTTCTGGCATAAAATTGTCTCCTGAATAGGGGTCGCTTTTGCCAAAGTTGAACTGACATTTAAAAATATTAGTACAACATAAACGAACAGTGTCGATTCCACTCCTGCCAATATTTTTTCAAAACTATCTAAAATTCATAAACATGGAATCGAGCCATACTAACAGACTTCGTTGTAACATTTTATGTCAACTAATAGCATAATAAAAAATGCATCGTTGTTATCTCTTAAAATTACAAAAATAACAGAATTAGGTATAAAAACAGAAGAACGAACAAAATAAATGCTATCAATGAACAATAATAAACTGAAAATAACTTTTTAAAAATAGGTACCAGCCACAACGTATTGATGTGGTAAAAAATCGGTACTCTTTGTATTAAAACTTCCTATGTTTTCCTCCATATTGAGCTATCAAGCATCTTTTTTGATGCTGTGAAATTCAATATACCTTCTTGATCCTTGATGGAATCTCTTGGGCTGATATTGTAACAACAGTACAGTTTTAACATTATTGAGTTAGCTGAACAATATTTCGACACCAGTGTTTGACAATGGCAATATTAGCAACAAAATAATCACAACTTAAAAAAAAAAAAAAATCCAGAATAGGCGAGGTCACGAAAAATTATTATCGTTTCAAATATATTTCAAAATACATAACGTATACATAAATGTACCCAGAAAACTTTTTTCGAATGCAATTTCAATAAAAGCAGTTTTTATTCATTTTAGAAAAACAGCAAATACTTCAGCTACTAATATTGGCGCTCTTTGTGTCGTAAACGAGCGAGCAGCCATAGGCCCAATAGGGGAATCAATCATCCTGATACGACCCCTATCGGAGATGAACTGAACTGTTAAGAGTAGGGTTATTTATATTGCCGCCATAAAACTGTTGTGTTATTTTCACGATGTGCTGGGTAAATACTATCTAATAAGAAATTGTTTTTTTTATACCGAAGACAATATCGAAAGTTCGTTAGCTGAGCCATATATACCATTGTGCGTTTCGTTGTAATAGCAGGAGAAGCGTGAATTTGTAACCTCTCTTCTCACAAGTTTCCTGAGAAGAAGGAGTAGCCGTATATGGAGTCACTTAACTTGGACTCCGGGCAAAAATTGACAAGCATAAGGCTTGGATAAATAATTTAAACTAAAAAAAACAGGCTCGAGAGCGGCAGTGGTATGTTTACTTCATTTCGCAAGGGATGCTTTCATTTCACCAGGTGAGTACAACGAAATCCAATTGCCAGTATGCCTATATATTCATTCCAATGTATTCTTTGTGAAATATTTCATTTTTATCAACAGACATATAAATAATATGATTAGGATAACGGAGTTTTGTAAAATATGATATTTTCACCACTTGTAACTTCTGTCAATGTCTGAAATAGTGTCTTTTTTATACACTGGTCTGAAACTAGTTTTTCATTGTATATTAGGAATATAATTGATGGCAGTCATCTGGAGGAATCTTATTTTGTTTTTCTACCTCTTCATATAGGAATGAAATGAAGATAATGATGATTTCAGATTGTGCAACTCAAAAGCCTAGGCTGAAAAGAATAGCGGTTCCGAGTTAAAATTTGCCAAACTAGAAGGAGGGATCAAAGCGTATAACTCCAAAAAGAAGACCAGCACAGGAAAGAACTGATAATCTTCGTTCAAGTATAGAAACTTTAGATATTATGAAAGGAAGTGCCACACACTTGTGAATGAAGTTTATAGAGAAGGTAGGTTTAGTTTGAATAAAGGTATATTTCAATCTGAAGTGCAGACAATAAATATGCAATTTTCTAAATCCTAGTAGGATAGTGCTTTGGAGTTCTTTCAATAAAACACGTGTTTCATAGTTTTCAAAAATTCAACCCTGAAGCGGTTAAAATGATGGCCGAAATTTTGTATGGGTTAGTTTTTGAGTTGAGGTAATAAAAATGGGTATTTGAGGCCTTTGCTACAAATGAAGAAATACGTGTTTCTGTGTTTTTGAAAATTCAACCCCTGACGGTGTGAAATGGGGATTGGTAGTTAGTATGAGGGTTCCGTTAGTTCTTAGGTTAGGCTCATGTGAATTAGTATTTGAGGTCTTTGTTACAAATGAAGAAATACGTGTTTCTGTGTTTTCAGAAATTGAACCCCTAAAGGGGTGGAAGTTTGTATAGGGGTTCCGTTAGGTATTAGGTTAGGCTCATGAAAATTGGTATTTGAGGTATTTGTTACAAATGAAGAAATACGTGTTTCTGTGTTTTGAAATAAAAATTTGTATTTGAGGAGTCATTGTAACAAATAAAGGAATTCCTGTTCCAGAGAATTTGAAAATTCATCCCCTGAAGGGAGTGAACATTTGTATGGGGTTTCGGTTAGTTTTTGAGTTACGATCATGAACATTTTTGTTTGGCTCTCTATTCCAAATGAAGAAATCGTGTTTAACATAACTTGAAAATAATGTCCCTAGAGGGTTAAAAAGGGGGGAGTCAATTTGTAATAGTCGTCACAGAACGTTACTTTTGCTGTGAAATCAATTATGGCACCCAAACGAGATAAAGGCGTAATGGGAAACGGAAAGCATACGCTAGATGGAACAACACAAAAAAAAACAGGAAAAAATACAAATTCTACGCGGACGAAGTCGCGGGTACCAGTGTATATATATATATATATATATATATATATATATATATATATATATATATATATATATATATATATATATATATATATATATATATATATATATATATATATATATAGGTATGAATATTTATTGACTGTGAATTATCAAGGGAAAATGATTTTCATTTGGGAAGCAGTCAGGTATGTTAGTTTCAATGAATATTCTTCGTTTTTCCAGTCAAGCTTTCGATAATGTTTATTATCTTCATCAAGACTTCCCTACAATATGAGTGATTTATATCAGAACAATATTATTAATAAATTTACTTACTAACATGAAAATATTGAAAATTAGTTACAAAGGGTGACATTAGAAGTTTCTTTCATGAAGGAAAAATTGTTAGCAGTGTCAATTGACTTTTTACAATATGTCAAAATATATATACAGATGGAAATTTTTATTAAAGAAGATTATTATTTGAATGAAGTTCATTTTGTTTGTGAAAATATAAGTGTATATAGAGCTCAGATCATCAATATCTGTTCGTTTATTGATGATTTTATTTTTATTTTTGTTGATATGTACCATTTCTAAAAAAAGTCTTTTAGATGCGACATTTTCAAAAACTAAAATTTCGGAATTATTGTAATCAATACGATGATCCTCGTCAATAGAATGAATGGAGAGCGCACAAGATCTTATAAACCTCCTACAATCACTTTTGTGGCCTGTGATTATATCTTTAAATAATTGTTTTGTTTGACCAATGTAAACTTTATCACAATAAATACATGGTATTTTATAAACAATATTTGATTGGAATTCCTTTGGAATTGGTGTTTTCAATTCAGTATGGATATTTGAAATTGTTTTTATATTTGTTTTTGCTATTTTTATATTTGTTTTTGCTATTTTTGTTATTGATGACTTCAATCAATTTTGGAGTCAGATGTTGAATATGAGGTGAACTTTTATAAGTTATTCTATTTATGTTATTGTTATTGGGTGAATTCAGAATTGGAGGAATGTTATATGAAGAAGTACTAAAAATAATTCTATTGTCTAAGGAATTCGGGTATGAATTTTTGCGAAGTATGATTTTTAGTTCATTCAAACACTCTATCCTCAAAGAAGGATGGATTAATTTCTCTACTCTTGTTTTCATATTGGTAATAACATTAATTTTGATATTGTTTGGGTGATATGAATGGTCATTTATTAGTCTATTACTATTAATGGGTTTTCTGTACCACCTTCTGATCAATTTGTTATCTTCTGTTCCAATCAGTACATTCCTAGACATGAAACTAATTAGAACAGAAGATAACAAATTGATCACAAGGTGGTACAGAAAACCCATTAATAGTAATAGACTAATGAATTACCATTCATATCACCCAAACAATATTAAAATTATTGTTATTACCAATATGAAAACAACAGTAGAGGAATTAACCCACCCTTCTTTGAGAATAGAGTGTTTAAATGAACTAAAAATCATACTTTTCGAAAATTCATACCCAAATTCTTTAGTCAATAAAAGTATGTTTAGTACTTCTTCATATAACATTCCTCCAATTCTAAATTCACCTTATATCAATAACATAACTAGACTAACTTATAAAAGTTACCTCATATTCAACATCTGACTCCAAAATTGATTAAACTCATCAATAACAAAAATATAAAAATAGCAAAAACAAATATAAAAACAATTTCCAATATCGATACTGGATTGAAAACACCAATTCCAAAGGAATTCCAATCAAATATTGTTTATAAAATACCATGTATTGATTGTGATAAAGTTTACATTGGTCAAACAAAACAATGATTTAAAGATAGAATCACAGGGAAGTGATTGTAGGAGGTTAATAAGATCTTGTGCGATCTCCATTCATTCTATTGACGAGGATCATCGTATCGATTACAATAATTCCGAAATTTTAGATTTTGAAAATGTCTTATCTAAAAGACTTTTTTTAGGAATGGTACATACCAACAGAAATTAAAATAACATCATTAATAAACGAACAGATATTGATGATCTGAGCTCTATATACACTTTCACAAACAAAATGAACTTCATTCAAATAATAATCTTCTTTAATAAAAATTTCCATTTGTATATATATTTTGACATTTTGTAAAAAGTCAATTGACACGTCTAACAATTTTTCCTCCATGAGAGAAACTTCTAATGTCACCCTTTGTAACTAATTTTTAATATTTTCATGTAAGTATATTTATTAATATTATTATTCTGATATTAATCACTCATATTGTGGAGAAGTCTTGATGAAGATAATAAACATTATCGAAAGTTCGACTGAAAAAACGAAGAATATATAATATATATATAAATAATATATATATATAGTGAAAAGATATTTCACCCAAACTTGCTAGATTTTTCAAAACCATAGATAATATCAAAATAGCGAACAAAACAGTCCTTACAATTAAGTCTATTTATTCCAAAGTGAAAGACAAAGTTCCGATGTTAGACAGCAGAAATGTTATATATAGTATACTTCGCCAGGGTTGTGACAAAGTGTATATTGGTCAAACTGCAAGATTGTTAAAACAGAGATTGATATCCCATAAAAGTGATTGCAGGCACCATCCAGAAAGATGTGCTCTAGCAGATCACGTGAACAAATTCGACCATCATATGAACTATGATGAAGTTAAAATATTAACTAATGAACGGCACACTGCTCAGAGAACTTTTCTGGAAATGGCTTTCATATCACAGGAAAAAAAGCATATGAACAAAAAAACGGATGTCAACCACCTAAGTGGAATTTATTCCTTCTTATTAGCAATGGAAAATACAGAATTTTCCTCAAATCAATCTGAGCTCATTACTAGTTATTAATATAGCCTCAAGTTGGCTCAACTTCCAGTTGGTACTGACAAGAAAAGTACCAAAATACTTTGGCCAATAATGGCAAACCATTTCATATAAGTTGGTCCTAACCTCAGTTGGTACCAGTGACTGTCAAAGCATATGACAAGTGAATAAATAATTTTCCCATAATTTATAACCTATTGTACTTCTTCAAGACACACATGCTTCAGACTTTATTATTTTTAATATTTTAATTAGTAACGTTTCAATGAATTTCAATGTGTATAATTAGTTGACGATTTAAAACATGTGTTGCCAACTTCAAATTCAGAACTTATATTTCACCGTACTTTACATGAAGAACATTCATAAACAACATAGAAACTAATCTCAACAAAGATGTGAGTTATTAGTACCTTACGGTCCGAATGACACACTAATTTGTTCAAATCTTCATTGTAGTATCCCTGAAGATGGAAGTAAAACATTCCGAAAGCTCGGACAAACTTCAAAGAGTACACTTTTTCTTCTGCTGCATACCCCAATAATCAATTTGTTGTATATATATATATATATATATATATATATATATATATATATATATATATAAATTTTGTTTTCATGACTGAGCACATGCACAGTATACAGAATATATCAAAGAACTGTGTAATCCCCGAAATCACAAGCATCCTTTGATTGGCACAGTGGCATTCGCCAATGAAGGTAAAGGTTTAGTTTTTTCTATTTTTTCAAAACATTCGAAAATTACTCCATACTTTATATGAAAAATTCAACATGGGCTACCTCACAACCTCTGGTTAGTTTATCAGAAATATAAAGTGAAAATTGATTTTTAAATTTATTTTTTAAGCCTCTTTGATTTTTTATTAGAAAAGTCATAATATTGTTAATCCCTTGAAAAAAATTATCAAACTTTTTTTTTCATTAGTAGAAAAATTAGAGTCTGGTCCACAGTAAAATGCATTTATTTATAGGAAAGAAATTGGCAAGGCATTTTGGAAGAGTATTTTGCCATCTTCAGGCTCTCTAAAATATACATAAAATGATACAAGAGTGGCCATCGTAAAAGTTGATAACAAAGGTTATCGACTAAATTAATGAGTTGACATTTTAACTTCAATGTTGGTGTAAGTCAGTGATGTTATGTTTATTTTTGTGCTAAGTCTTCTACCAATTTTCACGATGTTCACCCTTGTATCATTTTCATGTATATTTTAGAGTGCCTGAAGATGGCAAATACTTTGCCGAAATGCATTGCTATTTTTTTTCCTAGAAATGAATGCTTGTGTCTGTGGAGCAGACTTAATTTTTTCTACTAATCAATTAGAACTCCACCTGGCATGGAGTACTTTCATAATCTTTTTTTTTTAATGTTCATCTAGCATCTGTACAGTTTACACAGAATGGATGAAACAACCAATTAATTCTTCAAAATGAAGTGGGGATATAAGCTTTTGTTGAACCTACCTTCATCCATTGGGGTATTCACCGAATTGAATGTATTATTGCATGTACCAATATATGTTCTAAATATTGCTGTATTGATATTTTTATAATTTGAACAAAATTTATGTTGTAGATATTCTTGTTGTTAGGATTTATCATTAATGTATCGAATGGATTATTGCATTTACCAAATATTACCTATTGTATCAATATTTTTATTCAACCTTTCTTACTAGATTTATGATGAAGATATTCTTGATGTTGAAATTCATCATCAATGTATTGGATGGATTATTGCATGTACCAATAGATATTCCAAATATCACTGAATTTTATACTCGTTTTAACGAAATTTGAAATGTAGACATTCTTGATATTAGTATTCATCATGGATGTATTGAATGGATTTTCGCATGTACCAATAAATGTTCCAAATATTACTATAACAAAACTTTTTTTTTAACTTTTTCACAATATGTACAATGTTTGGTGATTATTTAAATATTATCATATAGGCATTATACTATGAACTTAGGCTTTTTCTGTTTTTATTATAATATAAATAAGTTCATATTATGTACCTGTTATTGTTTCTTTTATGTGCCGAGTCAAATATTTATTAAGTTCGAACTACTGAAAATATATGTAATAATTTATAATGAATTGACTTGTAGTATACTCACACAGATTTTGTAAATTTTTTGCAAAATTGTTATTTATTTATTTTACACCAACTCTTCGTTGGTAAATATGTTAACTCATCCATATTTTACAAATACAAGTTTACATTTTCTAATCCCAAAAATTACCCTAGGGCCCTACTGTAGGACTTTTATACCCATCAGGGATGGCTTCGAAAATTTCCCTATAGTTACAAAGCTATAGAAAAAAAATTGATTATTGAAGATATTGTGTTGAGGGAAAAACTATGGCATTTCGTGTCATCCCTGTAGATACTTGGCATCAATGAAGAGAATGTGACAACAAATCTCACAAAACTTTGACATGATACTGCACATTCTAGTTATTCAAAGTATTTTTGAGTTTCAATCGATCAAGATTAATGGAACAAAATAGTTTTCAAAAGGGGAGAAAATCTCGAAACGAAAAATAATAAGCTATAAATTGGTATAAATCTTTGTTTTGGCATTTTAAGAGTTGGCTCAAACCTCTCATAAGATCTCGTGTCATCGTCTTGAGATATTCAAGGTCGAAAAAATCGGTTTTTCGTAAATATATCGCTTCATATGCATTAAATGATATTTGCATAGGTCATAGAGGTTGTAGAGCATGAAATTATCTGAAAATTTTGTTGCAATTCGTTTTTTATACATTCAACCGTTTTTGAGATGGAGGGTGAAGAGTGCTTACATAGTACGGCTAATAAAGTCAATTATTCATTTATTCGTTAGTGCAGCAGCTCATCAACATATGAATCGTGTCTACTACTAGATTCAAACTTGGTGAGGAAACGATTTAGAACCCCAGGAATGGGGTTGGGTACTACAAAATAAAATGCTAGAACCGACAACTCCACCCTCTTCCTCAAAAAAGGTTGAACGTATAAAAAATTGTTCCAAACAAAATTTGTAGAGAATTTTATGCTCTACATAATGAATGCAAATATCATTGAAAGTATAGGAAGTGAGATATTTACGAAAAACCAATTGTTGCGACATTTGACCTTTAGTATATTAAGACGCGGACACGAGATCTTATGTAGAGGTTTGAGCCAACTTATAAAATAACAAAACAAAGGTTTATAGCTTATTATCATTCATTCCGAAGTGAAACCCCTCACATGACTGGATTAGTTAGGCTTAATTTATTGTCAGAAGGAATGAATGTTACCGACAAAGTCGTTGAAGAATTACATATTAGAGCAAAGTAGAAAAACAATAAAAACGACAAATGGTCAGAATTTGTATAAGTTGAATAAATAAAATAAGTATGATTGATAACAGGGTTTGATGTTGAGAAATATTTTCATATTGAGAAGACTGGCAGGGTCTATGTGTGATTGTTTGAAGAAAGGTTGTAGATGTGTTAGTTTGTGAGTGACAAAAAGTTTCATGTGAAATGCAAAGTGAGGTGCTTAGAGTGGAAGAAACGGTAGATTGTACCTGCAAGTTGCTTATAGGTATATGAATAAATACAGTAATATAACATTCCATAAAAAAAATTATTGGAAAATCAAGTTTTATTTTTCATATAAACAAATTTCATTTTGTTAAAAGAAACTGTCTGCAACATTATATTGCTAAGCGTTTTATCATGCTTGATAACTATATTCAAAAAGTCTTTGGATAGCCATTCCCAGTTGAACCCGGCAATAATATGGATGCTTTTTCCTCAACGATAGCTGATCATTATCGATAATCAAGTAACTGCATTCATGAACGAATTCAATGACAGGTTTTTTTTTACCTTGGAAAAACAGTGTATTACGACACTACTCACACAATTATCGACTACTAACCTATGAAAGGGCACTTGATTTCCAGTAGTTTCACAGGTAGTCCATTTTTAACAACAATTCCTCTGAGAATGAGCCAGCCATGGCTGCTCTTTACAAATTTTCACAACAATTTCTTTGACGTAACTATTCCTCAAAGCATATGAGGCTCTTGCCTCTGATTCAGTATTGATCCCCTGCCTGGTGGACCTATTCATAAGAAAAAGGAATTGGGGTTTCCAAACAAGATTTTTTCATATATCACACACAAACTTGTTCTATGATAAGGGCTCAAAATGACCAAGAAAATTGTAGGTGTTATTCAGAGTTAGATTGAAATTGCTGAATAGAACAAAAGGACTCACTTATTTGTGAATGCTTTAGGCCAAAAATATTTGAATGCTTTTGAATGCCAATCACCTTCTTCATAAGCATTTAATTATCAAGTCCGTTGCTTCCCAAACAGAGGGCAAATAGTTCGAGACTTTGAGGACTTTTTTCTATAATGCCACACATGACAATGTGGCCAGCGTTCAAAACTGCCTGTCCTTCATAGATGAGTTTGGAGTTGTCTCCAAATACATGAACAACTTGTCTATTCCTAGGTAGAAATCCATGTTAATGTATCTAAAAATTATATAATATCAATAAATAAGATCGTAATTGATCAGTTATATACCTGCGAAACTCGAAAGAAAATGAATATCAAATTCAATCCACCAAAACTTCAGAACAAATCTAAAACCCAAAATGAACAGGATAGGAAAATTGAAAATTTCAACAAATGAGGGTATTGTCACGTCTTCAATCGCACAAATAGATCTCTGTTAAAAGTTTCTCAGTCACAGTATATTATCCACCACTTCCAAATGTTATTAAACGCACGAATAAAAATGTAAACACAACATTCAAATATTACTGGAACCCACTCATTGCCGCCATTTGTAGAAAACGGTGGCGCCCTCATCGGTCGATTTCCTTCCCAATAGGCGTCAACGCGTGAACGGATTGATTGTGACGTTAACGGCAAAGTTTCTCAAACTATAACTGTCAGAACAAGAACATTATCCGCAATGTCAAGCGACGATGGCGGATTTGAAGGGTGTTAAAACATTGGATCTATCATAAAACAATATATTGTCGATTTTACAGTACACATGAACCTTGTTATTTCTTAAATTATGAATCATTGTGGTCCTTTGAAAACGATTTCGGATGAAGAGAAAGCCAATCATTTATTCTTGCTATAGAGGCGCGGCCTAAGATTTGAAAAAATATGGTAATGATTGGAGCTGTCAACTGTGATATTGGTAGATCAGGTGATTACGTCAATAGCGCTAAAAAAATGCCATTCGATTTTGGCCGACTTATGTTTTTTAGTTTTAGAAAATTAAAGACGAAATACCAACAGAATTTTCACAAGCTGAAAAATACATTAAAAATATTACGAAAATTTCGTGTCCATCATTTATAAAATTGAAACCTCTGCCCAATATTTCATCTGGCAAATTACAATCTTGCTCTGAACTTGAATGAGCTAGTAACACATTACTTCTCAACTCGTTTTCTAATTCTTGTTTTTCTACAATTTGGTTCAAAAATTAAAATAATTAAATAATGACGTTGGCTCATATGTTTTTGCATAATTTGGTTTCAGAATATTAGTTCATCTTCAGAAAGCAAAAATCTCTATTATTTTTAAAGACAGTCTAATGTGAAATTTTGAAGAAAAATTATAGAAATCGTCAACTACCTTGGGGTAAAAGTTTGCGTCCTCCCTTAATTCCTGTAAAGATTTGTGAACAAGTATACCCAGATATATTTGTCCTTTGGGAATGAAATAAAATGTGTTTTTGTTACTCACGTAATGTTTCAATTCGTCTGAAACTCATTACATACGTCCATCAGAGGCGCTAGGGATACGTTTTTGAATGTCATGAAAAATGTTTAATTTCAAATTATCATTTTTCGAATACCTGAGTTTGTTGCCGGGCTTCTCAGCTGGTAATCTTCATAAGCAAAGAAAATAATTTCAGAAAAGGGACTCATCCGTGTTTCCTATTGCTGGTTGGAGTCTCATAAATATTCACAAAAATAACTGGTGGTACCTCTATCGGATTAGTTTTCTAAGCCCAACTAGACGGGAGCCTTGTTAGTGATTTGTCAGTTAACTGGTTACAAAACTTGTGAAATGCCGTTAGATTCAACAATGCGAGTTATGTTTTTGGAGTTTTCATAAATATAGTCGAACTTTTACTGGAAACAAATTTAGTCATATCTTCAATTAGTCTTTATCTTCGGGCAAGCTACGAATTTTCTCTGCATGGGGCCCAACCGTGATTAATTAATACAGAAAACCTAATTTGAGGGGCATCAATAATTTTTTTGTCGTTGAACTCCGAAGTAATCAATAAAAGCTCCAAAACTACGTGTTGAAATCGAATATTGTTTGACAATTCTGATTTTTTTTGAAATTATGAACTGGATGGTTCATTAAATCAGATGTGGAATTATCTGCGTCTGAAAGTTGAGCTTCAGTCACTTTTTTCCATGTTTGGAACCAGCGAGGACGTGCGATATTGGGATTTCTTGTTGGGCTACACGTTATCTGGTGATCATCAGCTCTAATAACTCAAGGCCAGCTATTATAATTATTTTTTCTTTGCATCAGTTCGATCCTCAAATATTACATTTTGTAAAAATAATTTCTAAAATCACAGCATTTTGTAAAAAATTTCAAATTTAGAAGTTTTCCTCAATTCAAACTCGATTTCACCTTCAGTTGAATAACAACCCCCAAACACTGGCGCCGACTGTAGTTGTTTCGGGAATATTGATAGACAATACTACCACTAACCCCAACATAAATTCAATTTTTTTTAAGTGATGTTTCAATAATAACTGAAAATACCATGGTAATGAAAATATTGGTACAATGCATAAACGAAGACAGATGAAATTATAATTGACAGTTCGAAACAACTAGCGGTGAAAGTTTGAACTGTGTGAAGTAATGATGTATACATCCATCAGAGGCGCTAGGAGTACTTTTTTTGAATGTGATGAAAAACTTGGCGTTTTGAATTTCGAATTATGAAAAATATAATTTTTTTTACGATGTCTAAGTTTGTTGCTGATCTTTCTAGGTCGTAGTCATTATTACAAATCAGAATATTTCACAAAAGTGACCCTGCGTGTTCCCTTTTGATATTTGACCTACTTCTCTTTATCCAATCAACTTGAAATTTGGCAGGTGTCGATAATTCCAGTGACAATGCATGATAACATTTTCATATGGAAAAAACACAAAATGATGGCTACAAAATGGCGGACGAGTTCTGTGAATTATGATAATGATTTTATGGTAATTCATGAATTATTGTAATGATTTTTCCTTCAAAATTCAAGATGGTGGTTTGAGAATCGTGGATGAATTTTTTCAACCTTCTGATACATGAAAGAAAAACCTATAATTCTAATGGAACATCATGTGATTCAGTTGTTGAATGTTGGGGAAGGAAGTAAATATTGGAATTTTCTTGAAAGTTTGGAGGTTATAAGAAGGCATCAAGAAAGACCTCTCTAGCAAAGATTTTGTGATTAATATTTCGATTCTATTCAAAATTGGTACTTAGTGGCTTTTGCAGTCGGAGACCATGATTTTTTGTCAAACTTCAAGAATTCAAGATGGCTGCTCTAAAATGGCGAACGAGTTTTGTTCTTTATGATACGATTCTATTCAAAATTGGTATGTTGGTTCAAGAGTCAGAGATACGAGAGTTTTGTCAGAATTAAATTATTCCAGATGGCGAATTTGATGAATGACTAGAAATAATTGAAGAAATAAAAATAAAAAAACTTGTTGAAAAAAAACTCCTATTCAAATGGGTCAAGAAAATAAAACAATTCATTTAGATGTGTAACATGGTTATTCTTTGAGGAACCGAATGAAAAGCTCGCCGCGCAATGGTTCCAGTTAGAATCGCGCAAGAATAGGTATTCTTGCGCGATAAGTTTTTGAATGTGTTACTCATAGAATAACCCACGTCACACATCCAAATGAAGTATTTTCCTTCATGTTTCATGTTTATGGGACCAATTCCTCAACCTCAACTTTGATAAACGCGTTCATTGTTCTATTGCCTTTCATTTGAAATATCACAAACAGTAAGTACCATAACCCACACAGCACATGTACGTACAATGGATGAACAATGGACGTTGAATATGGAAGTTCAAGACATCCACTGGATGTCCAGAATAAGTCCAATGTACATTCAATGGATGTTCAATGGACGGCCAGGATACCACTTTGGACGTACAATTAAAGCCCAGATAACGTCCAATGGATGTACATTGTGCGTATTTTGGGCCTCCATTGTATGTCCATATTTGGTAAAGTGGATGTCCAGAACATATCCAAATAACAACCACTGTGGTCATCCAATTACATCTTTATATATCCAAAATGAATCCAGAGGAAACAGATTATACAAGGTGTCTTGTAAATAATGGGCAATACTTTGAAAACATATTGTAAAGGTAAAACTAACACAAGTTCTCATACATACATTGTTCTTGTAGTGTGCCCATTTTAGACATTATTTCTACTTGAATAGAGAATCACAAAGACTCCACGATTAAGTTAATACAAAAATCTCGGTGATACAATATTCGAAAGGGAATAAGTACCAAGTGTTATTTTTTACCTATACCATATGTTAGCAAAAGTATTGCCCAATTCATCAACACCCAGTATAAATTACATTTCATATCAGAAAGTTGGCATTCGACTGTTAGAACCCAAAATTCCTTAGTGTTCTGGATCTTAATTGAAATGTTTACGAGCATGGTATATCAGGATAAATATTCTTTGATAAGTAATTTTTCGTGAAACTTTGGAAATATACATTTTTCAATTCTAAATTATAATTTATATTCCAAAAACTAACACTTTCAGAAAAAAATTGTAACAGAAGTTGTTTATCTTGAACCTATCAAACTCATGAACAATTTTCTCGGTACAATTCCAAAAATAGGTTTGAATGAAATTTGTCTTCTCATATATTTTAAAGGTTGAAATCCAACTAAAAATTGATACAAACAAAATTGAGCTACTAGAACTCTCTTATTTCATTCTTTTATATCTTGCACACTTTCAAATACTAACTGTTTACACATCATCCACCAAAGGAATTTATCAAATAACAACATAAATGTAAGTAGATTCTCTAAACAAATGTATAATAAAACAAAAGAATAACAACACTGGTCAAAAGTATAAATAAATAAAAATATTCTGAGAACGATTCATTTCCTTTCATTTGCTCTCCTCAACGATTTCATATTTGCCTGCTCTATTTCTTTTTTGTCCGTTTTCTCATCTGGATGTACTGCAGCACCTATATGTATATATTCAATAATAATCAACAATATATCTTTTGTTCCACCGACTGATCAGGAAGTCGGCCATTTTCAAATCCTTGGATGATTGTTTCATTTTCGACGTGGTAACTATATTGAGATGCGGGACCTTTGCTCATAAGTCGGGATGAACACCTTTTCATTAGCTCATATGTGTTCCCTCCTCCTGTTTTTGACATATAATTTGACTGAAAAATTAATAATCAACATAAAGGAATGAAACTTTGCTTCAAAGAGTACGTACAGGAAAGATTTGCCAAGTTTGAGTTTGTTATATATGATCATTACTCAAGACTACTTGGAAAATTATACACCTTCATTTATTTCACTATTGACAGGAGACACTTGAGAGGGATTCAATCCTGTTTTTATTGTAGGCTTAAATGGAGGTAATTCGCCATTAGCTTCAGTATTGACAGGAGACACATGAGAGGGACTCAATCCTCTCTTCATTGTAGGCTTGAATGGGGGACGTAGAGGTCATTTCCATTTGCTTCATCGGCCTCACTTTCTTCTGAAGAAAAAACACCCTTCATCTTTCTATATTTTCTAGACTAAGGATCATCATCATTCAGATCACTGCTGTATTCAGCCACTTTTGTTTTATTCCTTGCTTCCAAGATCTCGTTAGATAGGTTGCATTCCTGTTGAAACCTGCAGCACACTCATTTTCATCCGAATTACATTCACCACCATGCATCAGTCGCACTATCTTATAATATTTATTCGAAAGTTTTGCAGAACCCATATTAATAAGTAATGAAAAGTATACTTATTTATTACCATCGATGAACGAAGGAAACGGAGTCATAAATGGAGAGCAAAGACGCGGAAGCATTTACTTCACTTTTCTCAGCAACACTGAAGGCACGTTCCACTAAACGTTCGCGGCGCTCGACCCAAAAAAAATTGCCCGCGAATTTCGAAAATATTTCATAGGCGACAAGAAAAAATAGCAACCGGAAAAAAAAAGGTTTTTGGCACCGAAAACAATACAGTGGTTAGTATTGTTGAATTTGGAAGATGCGTGACGTACCCATAATACGTGACAATTTATTTGTTCATATATCGTTTATTATAAAAGAAATTCATGATTGTATTTGAATGGGACGTATAATGGATGTTAATTTTCGAATGTACAATGAATATCCAGAAAAAACTGGCCCAATAAAATATTCCATCACGGTTGAAGTTTTTGAATGAAGATACTTACGAATTTCAGTTTCATTTGAAACAAAAATAAGATTTTTAGGGATCAAACTGAAAATCATATAAATATTTTTGGACATTGAATGAATGTACAATGGATGAACATCTTTAACATCCAATGGACGAACATTTTTAACATCCAATGGACGGCCATATTCACACGTACAATGAACATCCATTCAATGTCCATGGACGTTTGGACTTGAGATAGACCCAAAATGGACGTCCAATGGATGTCGTGTGTTCTATGGGTACCGATCTTAAAGTTGGAGTTATTGAGGTTTAGGGGAATAGTCACAAAGTATTTGTCAAAATATTTTTTTTCTGAAAGAAATCGACTTATTTCAGGGATTTTCCAAAATATCATTTCCTCAAGTATTATTCAGCTGAATTGTTACAATGGATCACCATTCATGTAGCTGCAGGAATTCATTATTCTCTGCAGCTTTTATGTGATTTTTTTTCCAAGCAGATCCAACTCGGTGAGAGAATCATATATTTTTTGCTCGGTGTTGATCGGCACGGGTCGCTGCTGCCTTGAAAAGGAATGCTCTGCCATCTCAAGGTCGAAAACCAGGCAGAGGAAGGGACTCGAACTGCTGCAGACTATGCAAAATAATTCTGTTGTGTAACTCCAAACTCAATAGTGAAGATGAATCATTTTTTGAGTATACGTCGAGTAGACGCAGCTAATTCACATTACTTTTTATCATACTTAAGGGACAGAGGAACTTTGTTCTGTCCCAACAGTTCTGGTAATCATATCTGACAAAGCTTTCGCTGATAGTTACCGGGATAGTCATCATTTTTCATGGTAAATATTTCGGCATCCAGATAATCTAAGATGCATTTGAACATGTGCTGTTTGTCCTCTCCAAGGTCCCCGAGGTCTTTTTTCTTTAAAATGAACTTGTGAACATCCCGAATTCCATACCAATATCATGCGTGTACTGTTGAACCACCCTCAGGGTTTGATATGAATCTCTCTCCCGAAGCAAAAAGCTCAAGATCATCCATATGAAATAGAATGGTGACCTTTCGTCTGTGCTGGAACTTCAACTGTTCCCTGAGATATGGTGGATCAAGTGTTCCAGAGTGGTATCTCACTCCTAATAATATTATTATCATTCAATCCTGACACCTCTTTTTATTTTGAATGAAGTGATAATATACTGGGGGCATGTCACTCAAAATTTCTATTCGGTTGACTTTTCATGCCGCGCAGAGGTATCTATAAAATATACTTCCCTACCCCCCTCCAACCTTTTTTTATGTATGTCAGTGTAAATGTTTAAATATATCTTTAAATTTTTTATTGAGGCGGTTAACAATCCATGCCACCGGTTTACATTTCATCCACTTGGTTAACATTACCTCCATATATATATATATATATATATATATATATATATATATATATATATATATATATATATATATATATATATATATATATATATATATATATATATATATATATATATATATATATAATATATAATGGAGTTTGAGTTTCTTGGGGTTTTGGTTCTTTTTGTGAATGACAGTCTTCGTTTGGGAGTTGAACGTTCAATTTGTCGACCTTTCGACCGTGTCCAGGGTCTTTAGGGACTAAGAATAATTAGCTGGACCATTATTTAGAAAAAAGGAAAGTTTAAAAGTAGCTGATGATTTATTCATCGGCTGCTTTTAAAAAAAATTTACATATGTATAAATTCATTACTTTATAACACCAGTTGACTTCCATATACTGCATTTTCCTTCAAGTTGGCATCCGACAGTGCTGCTATATCATTCCTGATGCATTTATTCACGCAATGGGAATATTTCGAGATGGGGGCTATAAACGTAGTTTCTGTGGGTTCGTGAAATTGTATGTTTTATGTTGAGTCCATCACTCAAATCACCTTTATTTCAAATTCTGTTATATTTCTTGAAATGAAAAAAATAAATTGACCTTTATTTGTGCTTGTTATTTTTTATCTTTCTTCTTTTATTTCAATCCAGAATTGATGTTTCCTAATATTTGTTTACAATGTTTCATTTAGTTTCACCTATCCCGGTGACTGTCTGTCTGTCGCTAATCAAAGTTAAATTTGACCCAACTCTAGTTGCTCGATTAACGTGAAATTTGGCAGGTGTTCATAGTTCCCGTGTCAATGCATTAGGGAATATTTGTTAGAGAAAAAACAAAATGACGGCTCTAAGATGGCGCACGAGATTTGTGTTCATGGTCCGATTCGACTGAAAATTCGTATGTGGAGATTTTTGGGTTCGATTATTATTAATTTTTCAAAAATTATGGAATAAAAATTACGAATGCAAGATGACCGACGATCTGTATGATCATGGTCCGATTACATTCAAAATTGGTATGTGGGTGTTTTTGGGGTCGGAGATTAATAATTGTTAATTCAAAATTCACAAAACCCCAGATGGCGGCTCGAAGATGGCGGACGAGTTTTGTAATTATGATCCGATTCGACTCATAATTGGTATGTGGGGGTTTTGGGGTAGAAAAATTATGAATTTTTTGTCAAAATTCATAAAATAAAAATGGAGGTTCCACGAACGATCTCTGTGATTATGGTCCGATTCAATACAAAATTGGTATGTGGGAGTTTTCGGGGTTGAAGATTAGGAATTTTTTGTCGAAATTCATGAAATCAGAATGGTGACTTCAAGATGTCAGATGATCTCTGTGATTATGGTCCGATTCTATTCAAAATTGGTGTGTGGAGGTTTTCGGGGTCTGAGATTATTAATTTCCTTGTCAAAATTCATGAATTCAAGATGGCGGCTCCAAGATGGTGGACAACTTTTGTGGTGAAGGAGATTATGAATTTAGTCAAAGATTATGGATTTTTGTCAGAATTCATGAATTGAAGAATAGCAGCTCCAGGATGGCGGACGAGTTAATATTCAGATGGTCTCCTCATTGAAGAACTAGATAACTCAGAGCTAACAGGAAGAAGGTCATAATGACGAATCATCAACAAAAATTAGAAGATTAGGGCGTTCTTACGAAAGAGCACAATATAAAATATTCAATAAAAAAAACTTTCAAAAGACAAGCTTCTATTCAAATGCGCTAAATAGTAAAAAATAATTACTTCGGATGTGCGACGTAGGATATTCCGTGAGTTATAGATTCGAAAGCTTATCGCTTTTGTATCCGAACTGACACTTTGCGCGACAAGCTCTTGAATCTATAACTCACGGAAAAACCTACTTCACACATCCAAAGCAATTATATTTTACTTTTCAGCTCATTTAATAAATACTTTTTTTTTAAAAGGTTTTTTTTATTTATTTATTATTTTTTGAATAAAAATGCTTGTTTCCACTATACAAACAAATGAATAATCGCTTAGTAAAATGAAAAAAATGTGATGTTTCAATTTGGTTATTACAAATTTTCAAAAGAAAATAAAATTTTTGTTCAAGAGATAATATGATCCTGATTAAATTTTCTATCCGTTGATTTTTTTTAAAACAATTGAGTATATTTCAACCATCTTTTCTGAAAGCATATTTTTTTACTGTTGATTATTGAATTCTCCACGATTCAATTGTGCAAAACAAAAATAAATGAACATTCAATAATGAAATTTCAGCAGATATCAAACTCGTCAAAACATATAATAATAATAATAATAATGATAAATTATTTATAATTCACTATAATTGCAGCAAATAAAGGGCTACAGGTTCAGAGTCAGACTGAAACATAGTTGAACAATAATACAGAGAAATAAAGAAAAAAAATACAATAAAAAAAATGCTGGTTCCAAATGGATGGTGCTCCACTCCGTAATTGTCGTTCAGTAAGCGAAGCTTCAACTGAAATCTTCGAAGACAGATGGATTGGTAATAATGGACCTTTTCGTTGGCCCCCTAGGAATACCAGATGGTAATTCATTAGACTATTTTGTGTGGGGTTTCATTAAAAATATGGTTTACTCCAACCCAGTAACAACAATGGAAGATATGAAATCGAGAGTTAGAACTGCTTTCAAAAGTTCAACTCCAGACTCAATCAGAAGCGCTACACATGAAAATATTTTGAAGAGATTACATGTTTGTTTAAGTGGAGGTGGAGATGTGTTCGAACATATTTCTGAAATACACTGACAATTGTATCAACTTACTAATTATGAAATTATTTTCAGTTCGTGTGTCAGCGTTAATAAAACTATTGTTTGAAGAGAAGTTTCATTTGATGGTTGAAGAGTATTTTAACAATTATTATTTCATTGTATTATCTGTGACTGATGAAGAAACATCGAACGGAATCTATTAAATTTCAAAAATAAGTGATGAATACAAGGAAACCACGTCAGTTTCTGTTTGATACAGTTTATCTCGAAAACGGTTCGAAATCGAAATGGGATTATCAGAACTAAGTCAATCTAAAATTGGATGTAGAGCTCAAAAATGTGGAAATATACAGGGTATTCCCTTTGAAAAAATTGACTTCTTTTCATTTTTTCATGTGAACGAAGTATCTGCATTTTTTGAAGACCCTGTATGAGACAAATGAAAATATGACTCGAAGTAAAGATCATCATGGTATCACTCCACTTCATTTCGAATTTGATCATCTTAGTACCACCAGAAAGTTCAAGATTATCAGCGTTTATAAAAGTACATGTTTGGTAAAAAAAAATCTGATTTAATTTATATCTTCTAAACGGTAACAGATAGATATTGGGAAATAGAACATGAAGTTGTTGACAAAGTGATAAGAAATCATAATATGATATTACATAGAGGGTATTGTGTTTGAAAAATCAAAGTAGCCGCTACTTTATAGTAGAAGCGGCAACGCCGCATCGTCTAAAATATTTTAGGCGTGTAGATCACATTAATTTATGCACACTGTGAAATTTTCAGGTTGATCCGTTGTCTGGTTTGCCAGAAACGTCTGATTAATGCTCATCGTGAAAAGCCCTGTATACATGTAGTATGTAGTATGCAGCTGAGACAAATTAACGTGTAGCTTGACCCTCTATCCTTATCAAATATCCAATGATTGTGCTAAAGCAAAAAATGGAAAAAAAAACAACAAAGAAAGAAAAACACAGTTTACAGTTTACAATTCACTACAGGTGAAGATTATGATTGTAGTTTTATGAAGAAAAAAAAATAGAGTACATTAAAAATTCACCAATATATCTATATACAATGAGTACATATAATTTCATCAATAACTACAATATTTATTATGCAGTATGTATCATTTCCGACATTCAGTTTTAAAATCCGATTACTTTGAATTCAGGGATGATACTATCCTCATTTTCTATCTTTGAATTCGTATTCAATTCAATGTCTTCCATACGTTTTACTTTATAAGAGTCATAGATAGCTTCATGTTGAAGCAATAATAATTTGCTCACTTTAGCAGTCTGGTACACATGCTAAGTAAATTTCGATCTCTCTATCTTTTTCATTGAAATCTGGTATACTTCTGAAAAAAATTTCTTCATTGCTCCGTGGTTTCTCAATCATATTTTTTCTCTGCTTTGATTTTTTGTTCAATTTTGTATCTTGGAATTTATCACCGTGATTTCTTCCCAAGTATATTGAGAAGTTTTCAACTTATAGTTTCTTTATTGGAAGTAGAAAATGACATGGAAGAAGTTGATATCACCATACCACCAGTGTCATTTTAGGTCACCAGGTATACTCTATTGCACTTCAATTGCATCATCTCAAGGAAACAGTAGATTTTCATTAGTATTGTCTGTATTCTTGGAGAAATGTATTATAAGGCTTAATGGTTACAAACATATAAAACATGCTTCTATTTCAAATCCAGTTTAAGCTTCCAAACAACACATTGACAAACCACAGCGCAATGGTTTGTCAATCATATGTTTTCTCTGCTTTGATTTTTGGTCCAATTTTCCATCTTGGAATTGATCGGCGTGATTTATTTCTGAGTATTTTGAAAAATGTTCAACTTATAGCTTGGAATATAATCAATAAATCGCCCGTGTTCATTTTGGGATGATTTTCAAAAATTGGGATTGTCAGTTACCGAACCAGGAAGTTTCCGTATCGCTACCGATAATGGTTTTATGTGTAAAAATGCTCCCACTTTAAGATATGTCGCTGATCTGCTAGAAAATGCAATGGGAAGCTCCAACTGGATTTGAACTAGAAGCATGTTTTGTATGTTTGTAAACATTTAGCCTTATAATACATTTCCCCAAGAATACAGCCAATACTAATGAAAATTTACTGTTTCCTCAAGATAATGCAATTGGAGGAGTATACCTGATGACCTAAAAAAACACTGGGGGTATGGTGATATCAACTCTTTCCATGTCATTATCTACTTCCAATCAAGAATTTTTTGTCTCTCGGTCGAGAAGAATTTTGCAATTGAAATTATTTTTCTGTGATATTGAAAACCCACGATAACATACTTGAGTCGAATATGACCATAAACGACAAAAATTGGCAACGCTATTCCAAATTCTCTGGAATAATTCGTTATCTACGATTATGGAAACACCAGATATCACACAAAATCCGATAATTTTGAATTATCGAATTTTGTTTATGGATACTGATCCGCTAGCCCCATGACAGCCAGATACAATTCATTGATTGATTCGGCTGCCATTTCAACTCTCGACAATATCTAGAAAACTGGTAATCCGCAAACTTGAAATCCTTAGAATCAAACAATTCACAATAAAATTTGGCGGTGATTTTCAATTTTAAAACTTTTATGAACACATCTGAATATACTATTTTTTTAATTGACGCAGCCATTACTTGAAAATTAATTTTCACCGAATGATTTTCCCCCAAATAGGGTTTACAAATCCACGATACATTTTTCGCTATGCAGTAGCTTCTTCAGGTGGAGATTTTTCAGTGAAGTGAGTGTCTTTTGTTTGATCTTGGTTGGTTGGTTGGTTTGAGGCTGACGAGCCAGAGACAGGGTTGGCACTTAGCTTCCCTTGACACTGCGACCAGCTGGGGTCTATTGTATCACTCTGTCGTCAGTGGTTCCCCATTCAAACAGGTTTGTGCCTTCAATTAGGTTAAGAAGCCTGTTGATAAGGTTCTTCGGATTCATGCCTGTTTCCGGGCTGATCTCTCCAAAGGTTCTGTGTCGCCTACTACTTAGGGCGTCACAGTCGAAGATGATATGAGAGGCTGTTTCCTCCTCTTCATCACACAGCCTACACTCCACGGTTTCTCTGCGTACTCCCATGGTGTTTAGGTGTTTTCTTAGGCCGCAGTGTCCAGTCAACAGACCTATTATTATACGAGACTTCGTTCTGTTCAGGTTCAGAAGGTCAGCCGTCAGGGTCCGGTTTGGATGCCCTACCATGACTTTGCTGTGTATTTGCCCGACAGTTTGATCCCAATATTGTTGGTGTCTTCTTTTTATCCACTCGTCGATCAGGGTCCTGCATCGGTTTTTGCTAATCCCGTGTGCAGGTTCTGGCCCTGTGAATAGCGTTTCAGATTCTTGTCTAGCTAGCTGATCCGCTTTGACGTTGCCTTCAATGCCTCTATGACCTGGCACCCACATCAAGGTGACCTCGTTGTGTTTTGCCAGCTCGATGAGGTTCTGGAGGCAGTCCCAGACCAGTTTGGACTTTATCTGTGTAGAGTTGAGTGCTTTGATAGCACTTTGACAGTCAGATAGAATGTAGATGTGTTTTTTCCTATAACCACTTTCTAGATTCTTCTGAATGCATACCATGATAGCATGTGTTTCAGCTTGGAATATCGTGGAGCATTTACCAAGTGGTATTCTTGGCCTTACCCCATGTATTCCTGCTCCCGTTCCTTCAACTGTCTTTGAACCGTCTGTATACCAGACTATGTCCGCAGTTGATTGTGATTCTATACTCGGGCCCATCCAGATTCATCAATTCGTGTTTCGAATGGTTTTTCGAATGAGTATAGGGGTTGCATGTAATCTGAAATCATTTCGAGTTCTTCGATGTTGATTACATGAGTGATTCTGGTATGTCCAGTTGTTCGGATTCTCCAGTTTTTCGTTTGTTTCAGTCTGTATGCACTCATCTTGGCCTCTCCAATGACATGTAAGTCAAGGGGTTCGAGGTTTAGGATGATTTACATTGCAGCTGTTGGAGTGCTGTTCATTGCACCCGTGATGCAGAGACAGGCAAGCCTCTGGATTTTCCCAAGGTTGATTTTTGCCTGTCTTTGATTCGTTTTTGGCCACCATAAGAGTGAGCCATAAGTTATTCTTGGTCTTATTACCGCTGTGTAAAGCCAGTGCATGGCTTTCGGTTTGAGCCCCCAGGTTTTTCCAAAAGCTCTCCTGCAATCATGAAGGTTATCTTGCTTTTGTTGGTTACATGTTGAAGATGCGGGTTCCAGGTTAGTTTCTTGTCAAGAATCAGCCCTAGATATTTCACCTGCTCTACTACTTGTAATGTTTCACCGAATAGTCTAGGAGGTATGAGATCTCCCATGTTTCTTCTCCGGGTGAGGGGAATTAGTGTTGTTTTGTTCGGATTTGCCCTTAGGCTCTCTCTGTTACACCATTCCTCTACTGTCCTCAGTGCATTTTGCATTAGCTCTGAGGTTGTTCGAGTATTCTTTCCCTTGATGAGGATGACCAAGTCATCTGCATACCCTTGAGAGTAATACCCTTGGTTATTCAGAGAAATTAGCAGTTCGTCTACAACCATGTCCCACAGAAGGGGGGAGAGTATGCCCCCCTGTGGGGTACCTCTGGAAATTTCAACCTGCTCTGTTTCTTCGAACATGTTGGCTTGGACCAGTCTATTATGAAGCATTGAGTGTATCCACCTGCAGGTGGTTTCGTCAATGCCTCTTCGAGTGGCCGCAGAGACCATACTTTCAAAGGAGGTGTTGTCGAAGGCTCCTTCGATGTCTAGAAAAGTGCATAGTGCAATTTCTTTGTTTGCTAGAGACTCTTCAAGCTTGAAACAAGCTGATGAAGTGCTGTCTCGCATGATTTTCCTGTTAGATAGGCATGTTGGTTTTGATGTAAAGGCCGTTCTACAAGAGCGGTTTCCCTTATGTCTCTATCTATCAGTTTTTCTAAGCCTTTCAGAAGAAACGACGATAGGCTTATTGGTCTGTATGCCTTTGCCTGGTCATATGAGTCTCGTCCAGGTTTCGGAATAAAGACCACATTTACAGTTTTCCAGGTTTGAGGTAGCCATCCCAATGCTAGGCTCAGCCTGTACAGTCTGCACAGTTCTGGTGCTAGATATTCAACTCCGCTCTGAAGTAGTATGGGAAATACTCCATCTGGGCCCGGAGACTTGTAAGGCTTGAAGGAGTTTATTGCCCACACTACTTTTGAATGAGTTACCGTTCGCTTAGCCACTTCCCAGTCCCCTTTTAGCCCTCAAATGAAGGTTTGCAGGGATTTCATATCTGGGGTTTTGATTTGTGGTGACAGTGGATCCTGGGAAGTGTGTATGGAGCAAGAGTTCCATAGTTTCCTTCCCAGTGTTGGTGTAATTGCCGTTGGGTTTTTTGAGAGTCCCCAACGGATTGATGGGGTCTTTGGAGAAAGGATGCGGTGGAGTCTTGCTCTTTCTGAGGTTTGTTCTATGTCCTCACAGAACTTCCTCCATGACTTTCTTTGTTCCCCTCTGATTTTTTTGTTGTATTCTGTGAGAGTTTTGGAATAATCCTACCAGTCACCAGTTTTTTTCGCACGATTGAATAGTTTGCGCGTTTTATTTCTAAGATATGTGAGTTCGGTGTTCCACCAGCTCACTGTACCTTTAGTGGTGCTGCGCTTCAAAGGCCAGTTATTATGATATGAAGTTATTATGGCCTCCTGTAACATTAGGGAGGTTTGCTCTATTTCATGAATTGTATTTGAGTTAGGTTTGACATTTTTGAAATTTGTGAGATTTGCCCTGAGCTCCTCCCGGTACCCCGGCCAGTTGGTTTTCCTGGGATCCCGACACATAACTGCAGGTTCATTGGCATAGCCAATCTCCACATTTATGTGTCGGTGATCTGAGTTTGAAGGTTCCTCAGATACTGCCCATTTGCCGACGTGCCAAACCACCAAAGAAGAGCCCAAAGTGATGTCAATGATTTCCCGTCTATTACGGGTTACGAAGGTTGGCTCATTGCCTCTATTAAGTACTTCCAGGTTACTGGAGACAATAAATTCAAGCAATGACTCACCTCTTGTGTTCGTGTCGGTGCTCCCCCACACTGTGTTATGGGCGTTTGCATCGGCTCCGATGATAAGCTGGAGTTTGTGGTCCTCACAGTGTTTAACCAAGGCCCTCACTTGTTCTGATGGTGGAGGGCTTGTTGAGTCATAAGGCATGTAGACGGAGGCTAGTACTATGTTCCTCTCCACTCCATCCTTGATGTAGGTCGTCTTGATTGCTGTTATGTCCCTGTAACAGAATTCTATCAGATTCAAGACTTTCAAATCATTCCTGGCAATAATGCAGGATCTGGCGTTTCCACAGTTTAGATTATAAATAAGCTTACCCTTGGATGTTCCGAGGCCTGATACTCGCCCTTTGACCAGCCATGGTTCTTGTATTAGGGCCACGTCGGTGTTGCCCTGTGCAAATATTCTGCACAGGGTTGCAGTAGCAGCCTTACTATGCTGCAGGTTGGCTTGAACTGCCCACAGCATCAGGAATGTTCCTGTTCCGGCTAACTAGCTTGAAGTTTACCTGCGTTAGCCCCATGAATGCTTTCATTCCCCTGGCTTGCAGGTTCTTCAAGGAGGTCTCGTCGATTTGAAAGACAAGAGTTAGACCCGAGGCCTTCTCTTGTCTCTTGATGACAAGCCATTCTTCAGTATATATCCCCATGTTCTGGGTTTTGATGAGCTGAAGAATCTTTTTGGTTTCCATTTTACCAAATGGCTTTGGAATCCATACCACTACCTTGGAGGTATTCAGGATGTCCTTGGCTAGCCCTACTTTTAGGACAGCCCCCTACCAAGGTATCAGTCCGGGGATACTCTCAAGTAGCCAGGATTTAGCGGTTTCATCCGAGCATGTCAGGACCAGCACGCCCTTGTGGACGTAGCTGTTCCTGAAGTTCGGACCCTTACCCGGCTCACACTTGAAAATTTTCCCGGTAATTGCTTCCTGCAGGAGAATCCCTCGGTCGTCTGATAACTGGTGATCTGGATAACTCTCCAGAGCAACAGCCATCTTCAGACCTCTTGTGACCTCCCTATAGCTGCCCTGCTCAGTTGGGTTAACTTGGGCAGAGACAGCCACTGGTTGGTCCGATCTAGGTTTCTTCACCCTTGCAGTGCTCTCCGTGGAAATGGGGGGGACTTCTCTGTGAGCGGTCCCTCTTCTTGTTCGGAGTTTCTGGCTGCCTGCTGCTTCCAGCGATGCTGGAAGTTCGTTCAGTGAAGCCAGTTTTTGCTTCTGGGTGTGGATCGCGTCGGTTGCTTCGGCGTTTCCTGGGTTTAATTTCTTCCCCAGCTGCCTTGGCCTCCGCGATCCGCACCTGTCTTCTTGCAGCTCCTGAGAGCTTTTTACGCGCCAGATGTAAACGATTTACATCTGACGCGCGTGTCTTAGGGCAGGTGTTTTGGAGGTTTAGCGGAACTGCCGTGCCTCCAGAGAGTTTCCTGTTTCCTGTTTCCTGGAGTTTTTCAGCAGGTGTTTGACCATCTGCTGATCCCTCCTCGGTTTCGTTTGCGGTTTCTGGTGCCGAGTGCGATTCGACTGGAATCTCTTCGACTTCCATACCCGCTAGCGGTGTTGAGTTTTCTTCAACTGGAAGTTCCCCAGGGTTGTTTTTCGTTTTGGTTTCCATTTTTGTTCCCACGAGTGCGGGGGAAAGGGTCGTCCACACCTGCGGTGCCCCCTGCGCAGGTGTAAGGCAAATTACTCTGGGAGGTCGCCATGTATCCCAGAGGCTCCGTTTGTGATACCTGACTGGCTCAGGTATCATCCATCCCTCGGCAAGGGTCGCTTGACGCCTTGGATTAAGCCATGTTGTGGTGGCATTTGGTTTGAGATTGACTTAGAGATCCGCAGGCTTTGACCATTTCTGGTCATTCCCACTGGATTTTCCTTGTCAACCCCGTTATCCAGCGATACCACTTGGAGGTAGCCACCTAAGTTTCCGCAACCCATCTTCATCTCTCGTAGGAGGTGAACATGTGTTGACGCAAACTACTGTTTGATCTTAATATCCATTTTTACTCGCATCGTACCACAAATAAAGACTACAGAGAAATATGTTGATAAAATCTATTTTTCCAGTTTTGATATTATGGTGGCGAATGGGTGAAGGGTATTTTTTATATTATTCTCATTCTTCATTGCTTGTGGTAATGTTATTCATTATGGTTGTGTATGCAGTGATTTTCATGCCATTTTTTCTATTAGGAGTTGATATGATTAAATAAAGTTAAAGAAAAAAAAAATTCTCTTTCGAACAACATATAATGACAACAGTGTGAAAATATTTCATAGTTCAATTTTGGCTGACAAACTAAATTATATCAAGACCTAGTTTTCCTTCAACTTTTCGTTCAGAGGTTCCTCAGCGATTTCAACGAAAAAGTTATCGACGTCCGCCGTGAAAGTAATAATTCAACTTCAAGTTAGAAAGAAAGAAACAATGCAATGTGTTTGAAATCACATTGAGTTATTGTGACAAATTTTTTCAACAGAACTTTCTTGAGATTTTCTTGTGAAGATTTAATTTTCAATCTCAGATTTTTTTTTGTACAGAAAATATGTAATTAAACATCAATATCCATAAAAAAATTTACCTTACACTAAAGTAGGCCTTTAGAGCCATCTTCTATGAAAAATACATAATTCTGTGATAATTAAAACCAAATATAATTTGCTTATTACAGGTGAATAGAAAATAATAGTAAAGTTGGATTGTTGAACAAAAATATATAAATATGTCATCAACAGGAACTGTAGTCTGAGAATGATCTCCTGTGAATAATAGAAATTGGGTGCCGTCTGTGACCCATGAAATCTTCATTCCGATTTTGAGTCGACTAAGAACATAAATAGACCAGGGCTGAAGCCTTTGAAAATGGTAAAAGGTGAAATAAAATAATAGTAGGATGAAACGTATTGGAAAAGAAAGAGAATATGACAAAAAGGAAAGGAAAAATAATTTACGGGCGATCTGAGGTCGGGAAGTGGAAGGGGGTGAGTTTTTAAGGGTAAAAAACGGTTTATTTCGATTTCCGGCAAAATTACGAGTCCTATGGAAAAAAGAATCTACACTTTTTCCACATAACCTCAAAATTCAGGTGAAAAATTCAAATAACCAAGTTTTTGGTTTTTTATTTTTATCTTTCCCAAAAAAAAATTCCACAAAATTTGCTGAAAACTCACCTTTTTATGTCCCAAACACACTGTAATTTTTTTGGATTTAAAATATTTATCTTTTCACCTTATTTTGACTTAATATCAAAAAAGCACCGTAATTTTCAATCAAAAATTCTCCCTTCAAAATATCAGCTTTTTCAAAAAGCTTGGTGAACTTTTTGTTCGTTGAAATCTCTACTTTCTGATGGCATAAAAAATATACAATACTATGGTAAATGTTCTCAGAAAATGCAAAGAAACGTAAAGTTAATATTCAATAAGACATCTACAATATTTTGAGAAAGTTGTAGAATCTTTAAATTATATGCGTAGATGCCTATTTATTGCTATTTTGAGATAACTTATATATCTGAGTGACCTACGGAAAATTTTAGCTCATCAAAACCACGAAAAAAAAAAGATTTTCCATCATGATTTAATATTCAATCCGAATACAGCCCCGCCGTATATACATACATACATTTGAATGTATTTCGTAGTCGAGACAAATCTGCATCGCGCCAAAAAATGTGATTTTTCACTTTAAAAAATTTATAAAATATTTATACAAAATTATTCCTAGGTATATGAGATTGATTTATTCGATAACCTCGATTTGAAGGATTACAGGAATAATGGTGAAATTTTATGAGATGAATATAAGATATTAATAAATCGTCATCGTTTTCTAACCCAATTTGTAATGAAAATTCAATAATAACACCAACGAACATTAAACTCATCAACACATAAAAAAAAAATTCGGAATAAATTCTTATTAAACGGACGATTTTTCTCAAGAATTTATCATAGAAAGAAACTTCAATTACTGGCTAACTTTTGTTACGAAAAATTTCAGGCTTTTAGAGTGTACCTGGTGTCCTAAGAAGATACTGGCGGTATAGTGATATCAACTTCTCCCATGTCATTATCTACTTCCAATACAATAATTTTTTTTCTCTCGGTCGAAATTTTCCACCTAATATTCTTATTCTGTGATCTTGAAAACCCAAGGTGAATCAAGTCGACTCAGATCATAAACGGCAAAATATGGCCTACATTTTCAATTATCAAATTGGCTCCGACATTCCAAATTCTCGCAAAAAATTCGTTATCCACGATTTTCAATCCCAAATTCTCAAAAAAACTTGAAATCTTGATTAACGACCTCCAAGCACCGAAGAGTTATTTCAGCTAACAAAGATTACTTCAACAACAACAATGTAATGTGTCTGAAGTCACATTAAGTTATTGTTCCAGAAGAATTTTCTCGGGATTATCTTGTGAATATTTAATTTATTATTTTACTTCAAAAAACATTGTACGAAAGTTTGTTATTAGATATAATATTATTAAAAGATGTAACCTTATACTGAAGTTGGCCTTCAGAGCCATCTTCTACAAAATAAATGTATCAAAGTCAATGGAATAAGTTGATTAGTCCCGAACATGTCTGACCAAAAATATATAATTCTGTGATAATGCAAACCAAAAATAATATGCATTTTTCAGGTGAATAGAGATAAATGATATAGTTGGATTGTTTGTTTTTCAATATGTCATCAACAGAAACTGTAGTCATCAATACTTTGAGAATGTTCTCTTGTAAATTTTCTAAATATTGGGATCGTTTAGTATGTGACCTTTGAAACAACCTTCATTTCGATTTTGAGTCGACTTGAAACATAGATGATAAATCTGTTCACAATATTGACATCGTCATTCGGAATTTCCACATTCTCGCAAAAAAATCACAATCCCCTTATATCGTTTTTCTAGAATCGCTCAAGAATGTCTAGGTACTTTCTCGGAGCAAGTTCAGACCCCCCAAAATACGCTAATCTAGTATTTTAGTCTGTTGCTAAGCAACGAACTAGGCCGTCAAACCCTACCGGTTTTTCATATACATTCAAGACAGTAAATAAATACACGCAAACAACGCACTCACATATAGAACGTTTATTATAACTATTTTGGTATATTTATAGTAATATTGCAGTTTGTACAATTATTAAACATAGTCTGAACTCTACCTGAAAAGTCATTCTCTTTGTCTCTTCCCCCTCTAAATTCATCTGTTATGTTACCTGAATAGTCAGCGACATTATTGCTGATATTTTTTGGCAATAATACTAATAGTATTAGCAGATTTCTCTGACACTTCCCCCTCTGAATATTTTATCTTCTATGAAACGACGGGGTAAAGGTTAAGAATATGAGATCACCCAGTATCTTTACGAAATTTTCACAGGAGCTTGAAAAGACGATGAAAATAGCAATCGAAAATTTAGCGCGGAAAAGATAATTTTAGGAGATATGGGCCCCAGAAGGTCCATAAATAGAGGTTATGGAATATCACTTTTGGAAACTGCAAACTGATATAAAGAATGGCTTTTTGCACTAAACTATTAACTGTACACTCATTTAACGTTAAATTTATATTAAAATCACTTAATGATCAATAAAGACATGAAAAAACTCCGATTATGGACATGCCACGTTGCCAACTATTCAAGTGAATTTGGCCAATCCGGATTTTCGCAATTAATTCGATCGAAATTTTCGCGACCGGAGCGAAGCGTCGCTTTATAAGGTTGATTAGCTTGCATTCAACTTGGATAGCAAGGTTAGCCAAGTAAGGTTAGGTTCTGTTCCTTGTTTTTTTAGAAATTGATTTGATCGAAATGTTCGCGAGCGGAGCGAATCGTCGCCTTGTAAGGTTGATTAGATTGCATTGAACTTGGGTAACAAGGTTAGCCAAGTTAGGTAAGGTTATGTTCCTTCTTTTTACGTAAGAAATTGATTGGATGTTTTCTTGTATGCCTGGCCGAGACACGCCGAAGACGTGTCTCGGCCTGGCATACAAGAAAACATCCAATCCAAATGCGTTTCTTGGTCCAGTTTAAAATTACTTGAAACAAAATAATCTGGAGTCACATTATTTGATGTTTGGTAACTTTCTTAATGTGGCACATCATGCTTAATTTTCAAAATTATAATTACTATCAAGAAGCGTGGTGAAATATACTTTGCATTTCAAACACAGATATCAGATCGTTATTTCATGGTGTTATACTTATCATTTATATGCTCAATATGTATGACGCATTGAATTTCAGCATTTTCTTTTCCCCTTTTGGAGACATAGGTAACGTCGCATATCAATAAACTTCAAGTTTCGAATAATCATAACATTTGATTTTTGACATTTCTTCTGTAAAATTATATGAAAAGCAATCGGAGTTTTTTCATGTTTTATCGAAAATTTGTGATTTTAATATTACTTAAAGGTAAAATGTGTGTGCAGTTACTATTTTAGTGTAAATAGAAATTGTTTATATCAGTTTATAATTTCCAAAAGTGATATCCTATAACCTCTCTTTATGGACCTTCGGGGGCCCATATCTCCTAATATTATCTTTTCCGCGCAAAATTTTTGATTGCTATACTGTTTTTGCCATGTTTTGAAGCACATGTAAAAATTTCGTGAAGATACTGGGTGATCTCATATTCTTTACCTTTTCCACCGACGGAAACAATGTCCTGTGTATTCATGTGCATATGGCAAATTTTAAAATGTTGCGACAATTTGAGGCATTTTGCCAAACTGATGTATTTCCACTACTTGCCTGCAACCTTTCCCATTTGAATTTTTAAAGAAAAAGCGGCAACTTTAAAAAAATTCTGGACGACATACAACATATTTTCTGTACAATGGCATATGGTATAAGTTTCGTTAATCACAAATGATCTTGGTTTGTTCGTTTTATTATCGGGTATTTTAGTCAAAAGCTCAGATCCAAAATCTTCTATATCATTAAAATTTAATTGATATAGCGACATGCACTGGCAATAGCAAACATCAGGGAAAACTAAAAAGTAAACACCACATAAATATCTGGGTAATTTTAAAATTCTTACATTCTAAACGTACCTTAGTCATTAAGTATATATAATCTGGTGCTTAGGTAATGAATGTTTCAATTTGATAATCTGACAAAACTTTTGACTTCTTTGGTTTATAGTTGTCACTTTGACGTTTCAGGAATGCACGTAATTTCGAATATTTTGTAATATCAATATCTTCTATTGTACTAAGTGTAGCTCTCAGCATGGAGCAATTTGACCATAACCTATATGCCTTTAACTTTGTGGATAAATTGGAAAAGTATGCAAACATGACATTCTCAGATCGGGAGGTCGTCTTTTTTTTCTTGGCAATAATCCATGAAACGTTTGTAAGCGTATTCATATTTTGCCTTGGATTTATTTGGCAATGAATTCAAATGACATTTTCAGCAGCATTCAATAACTCTGGTGGTGTCACTGTCCATTTTGAATATTTTTAAATAGTGATAAGTCGGTATTGAAACGAAATGGGTAGTGAATCTCTGACTTTTTCACAACAATAAAAAACAGTGATTGTCAAGGAAACGATTTCATAGGCAAAAGATGGTTATCAAAAATTGTTATGCATTTATAAAAATTTCTCAATTTATGAAAATGTTGATTGCGATTTCAGAAAAAAATTTATGTGAACCTCGTACTAAAAGCGCATTCCCAGACATTAATGTTTACATTGTCGTCCGGGAATGTAATGCTTTCACTACTAGATACACAATGTACTATTTTGATAGAAGCTCAATCATGAATAACTAAATACACCGGCGTTTCTAATTCAGAAATTTCAATAGATTATGTTCCTGACTTTTCTAGAAACCAATGGAAACTTTCAATTCAAATCATTCTTGTACTTTTTGGCCAATCAAAATAATTTGAGGTATTTTGTTTTTATTGTCTGACATCGTTTATTTATAAACCGGTTTAGTATATTGTATCATTATGCGACGAAATGTGTTTATGATCCTCACATAAAAAAATTATCATATATAATATAGCAAGTGCCGATAAAATTGCCGATTATTCTTCGACTTCACTTGACGAGTTATCATAAAATTTGGAAATACGAGTGCGTAGCACGAGTTGTATTTCCTAAAATTTTATGATAATCAGTAATTATGAAGGAGAATAATATTCAGGACAATTTTATCCACACGAGTTGTATTTTGTCTGAGAATTCCAAAAATTTTCCTTTTTTCTGTACTAATAATTGGAACTAGAATTATTTATTTCAACTCATTTAGATACATAGAAAACTACAATTCATTACAATTGAAATTCCAAACATTGAATGAACAGTTCTGAAATACTATTTTTGAATTTGTTTGCTCATTTGTAACAGTTTCTCTATCTATTGGATTCCATTTCTTGTTGGAATCACCTACTAATATTTCGAATGCGAAACGATATTCAAACGTCAGTTATGCGTCAGAATTTCAGTTACCATGGAGCTCGTGGTATTATCGTATATTAATTCGCTGCAGGAGAAAACAATCAACAAAGCTTCAACCTCATTGGATATGTTTTATCATTAGGAGCAATTTCATGGGGTTTTTGACATTTCTAGAAACAAATGAAAAATTTCAAATAAAATCATTCATGTACGTTTTGGCCAATCAAAACATTATTATAGTGAGAATAATGTACCTAGAAAATTGCCGCGGTAATAATTTGAGGTTTGTTTTTCTAAAAACCTATATTTTTAATTTGACATCTGTCATCAATACGCATGAAAAGTGAGAAATGACTCGAAATCGGTTCAGTTCACTATTTCATTTTGCGAGGAAGTGTGTTTGTGATAGTAAATTCAAAAAAGAATCTACATAATATCACACGAGAGTTCTATAAAGTAGAAGATAATTCTCCAGATTTCTTTTTCAAACTTATTGCCATTTGGCAATAGCCACTTGAGCCCGTCGGCCTCTCGTGTCTATTGCCTGGCAACAAGTTTTCGAAAATCTGTCGAATTATTTATACTTTATTCTCACTCTCTTGTGGTATTAAAACTGAGATTTTGAGTCGAATCGTAGATTAAACAATTGTTTTTCATTCAATTTTGAATTGATGCGGCCAATACATGATGAAAGTCCATATTGAAGCAAACGAAAGAAACTCATTCCAATAAATGATTTTCACTAAAATGGGTTGACAAAACCACGTGTTTCGCTAAGAGATAGCTCCTCCAGATGAGGATAATACTAAATCGACTACACGATGTGTCATGTTAGATAATCAAGGCAGGTAGTACTAGGTACGTGAATATAATTAAAAATATTGAGGATAATCTGATACGTAATTAATAGGACTAAGTGAATTGGGGATTATATCCATTATCTGTTCGATATTTAGTAAAACAAATTCAACAGTTGGGAATTATTCATGTTGATCTGGCCATGAAGCATTTAATAACTCCTAAACTTTCTAGAAGGTAGAGTTTAAAACTTTCCTTTTCCTAATGTGATAATTCGAAATCGTTAACGACACAAAGTTTGTCAGTAGTAAAAGTTGAATTTGTTTTTCCATTGGCGAACAAGCTTCTATGATCTGATAATCATTTTTTAAATGTTCTGCCTGTTTGGTCTATGTGAAAATGAATAGGTAATTCTATGAAATCATTAAAATTAACCATAATAAACATCAGTACTGAAATAATTTTTAAATTTCCATTGCTCTTTATATAAAACCATCAGAATACACAGTACCTTTACACATCCATACCAACATTAATTAGCCGCTTATCATTAGTATGATACATAGACTGATAATATTCCCCTTTCAGAATTCTTTTTATAGAGAATTGAATATATTTGATCAAATTGCAATTATAACGGTTATAATTCAAACCTGATGGAAAATATACTTTCATGAAAAACCTTTACGAGAAGTGTTCCCTACTCAAAACGAAAAATAATATAATTTTGAAATTATTATATATTTAGGCCATCCAACAAAAAAAGTTTCTACTTTCTCACGTGAAAACAACATAAATATTGCATAAAACATAGATAATAATTCAATTAAATTTATCAAGAACAATTAAGATAGAACTGAGAAATCTGATAAAATCTGGAGAATATAAATGAACTTGTGGCTCTTGTGCTAGTTTTAACATGGGCCAAACAGGCACAACGTTCAAAAAACTATTATCAGAACAAAGAAACTTCAACTTTTGCTACTGAAAAACATTGTTGTGTGAATGATACCAGAATATTACATTTGGACAACAAAGGTTTTGAACTCGACCTTCTAAAGAGTTTACAAATTAAAAAATGTCGCATTATTTGCTTAGTGACCAGATACAATTGAAATAATTCTCTTTACTGAATTTGTTTCACTGAAGATTAAACAGGTAATCGATAGCAACTTCGCCATAGCGAAACCCGTGTTGTGGTTTGTAACTACGGAAACCGCGAAAAAAAAAATATTTTTTCCGTCATGATTAAATATGTCGAAAATAATAACCCGAACCACCGAATCCAATGAAGCAACAGAAATGTCCCTCAAATATGGAAAAAATGTGAAAATTACTTTTTCATGAGACAGAACGTATATAAATCAACGTTTCTTGGACTAAATAACATTTTGAATGCACTAATTATAAAAATATTATTTTTTTACAAGCTTTTAATTCAACTTGCTTCACTCGTATTCATTCTGTCATTCTTTCCGGTTCAAAATTTGTAATCCATTTTTGGAGCACTTGCTGACAAAATTGGTATATCGTGGTTTCTGCGGTCGGAGATTATGAATTCAGTCGAATTTTATCGATTTTCAGTTAAAATTCGTAAATTGAAGATGGCAACTCCAATATGGCGGATTAGTTAATCTTTAGATGGTCTCCTCATTGAAGGACTAGATGGCTCAGAACTTACAGGAAAGCCCTTATAACGATGCTTTAACAAAAATGCATAGATTGATGCGTAAGATTCAAAAAGCACAAATTAAAATAATCAATAAAAAACCTTTCCAAAGACAAGCTTGTATTCAAATGCACTAAAAAGTAGGAAATGATTGCTATGGGTGTGTGACGAAGTTATAGATTCAAAAGCTTGTCGCGCAAAGTTTTCAATTCGAATACAAAAGCGACAAGCTTTTGAATCTATAACTCACGGAATAACCTACGTCACACATCCAAAGTAATTATTTTTTACTTTTTATTGCATTTGAATAAAAGCTTGTCTTTAAAAACGTGTTTTTAATGATTATATTATATGAACCTGAATTGTGTAAGAAATGTGTATAAATGAAGTTTTTAGGGACTGAAAATGACGTGTCAGAAGCATGAAAATTACAAAACACCTGGATGGAGCAAAAATATAAAAACAAATTATGTGGTACAAAATAGTTTCCGTATACAATAATTCACAGAAAATGTGGAGAACTTTTTTCTGAGCTACAAAATGACACAATGTTTCCAGAAACAACCATATGTGCAAACCACTTATCAACAAATTATCACATGTCGTGATTTGCTCTTATTATACCTCTCATATCGCTGTAACCTTGATGCAAAAACCCTTCCTGTTTCAAAATAACAACACACCTTCGAACACATACAAATAGAATACAAATTATTCTCTCTCTGTTATACCAAGAATATAGAAAATTCATAAAAATGAACTTTTGAAATTCTACCTTCAAAAATTAATTCTAAACGTTGATGAATCAATCAGCCTTTCTGCTAGATAATCGCCACTGCTCAATATACAGGGTGTTAGTGAATAAGTGCGACAAACTTCGGAGGGTGATTCTGCATGAAACAATAATGACAGTTTGCTCTATAACTTTTGTCCGCAAATGCTTCGTTTTTCGAGATAAGGGGTGTTGAAGTTTTTCTTAAAAACTGACTATTTATTTATTGCCCTGAAACGGGTCGTGGTATGCAAATGAACTTTGGTGAGTTCTTATTGCGCATTTTTTGACATGCGATTAAGAATTTTATGTTCATCATTGGCGCGCATACGGGTAATTATCTCAATTTTTTCAAAGAAGAAAATGGTACGGATATTTAAAATTCAAAATCCATATTAAATTTCTCCTTCAATTTGTGACAAAAATCTCTCTTGTCTTTTTTTCGTATGGGGTGCCGTTTTTAGGCACAAAAATTAAACACCTCAACGCGTATTTTTCATTTCTTCAATACATTATCTAGAACTATCCAATACAATTACGTTAAACCAGAACAATAACAGAAAATAACACTAATAGATAAATTGGCGCAAAGCCACAACAATTATTCAGAATGATTCCTCTCAGACGTGATACAAGATTCAACTCTTCGCCTCATTGATTGTCGTATTCGCGCAAATATTCCTGGTGTATTTCTTATTGTCTCACTGCCGGCTATAATTCGATTCCTTAGGTCTTCAACATTTTCGACGGGAGTGGAATGAACCAATGACTCAAGAAAACCCTAAATGAAAACATCTAGAGGATTTAAAATCCGGAGATCGAGCAGGCCAATGTTCCGTACCTCCCTTAGCAATCCAACGATTTGGATATACTGTATCTAAGTGAAAACGTACAAGAATGCTAGAATGGACTGGTGCACCATCATGCATGAACCAGAAGTGTTGTCTCAGCTGTAGAGGAATTTCTTCAAGAAGAACAGGTTACTCTTCCCGTAGAAAATTAAAGTAAGAGTAGCCTGTCGTTGTGGAAGGGAATATGGACCGATTGAATGATCATCAAGTACCTCAAGCCACATATTCACTGGAAACTGATGCTGAAAATGAGCTTCAAAGATTCCATATGGATTTTCGTCAGCCCAGAAGTGATTGTTATGGAAATTTCGTATTCACTGTCTTTCAAAATTAGCCGCGTCAGTAAACAAAACGCTATTTGAAAAATCAGGAATTTGAGCAATTTGATGAAGAATCCAATGGCAGAAAACTAGGCGCGGAAAAAAGTCTCTAGGTAGTTGAGCTTGCACACGTTGGAATTGAAACGGATAAAATTGGTCTTCTTTAAGAATTTTAAATACAGTGAAGTTGCTTACATTCAGTGTGTTGGTAATTTTTCGAGTACTTGTTTCAGGTGACTCCGCAATTAACCCGAGAACTGCTTCTTCTAGTTGCACAGTTCGTACTTCTCGAGGGCGCCCGCAGTCAGGCGTTGGTTTCTTAAATGAACCATTCTCGCGCAAACGTTGGTGAAGACGAGCAAATATTGTGTGATGGGGTACCCTACGTCCTGGATACAACTCAGCATACAATCGTGGAGCTTGCCGACCATTTCCATAACTTTCACCAAAGACAAAATGCATGTCTGAAAATTCCGCATTTGTATAATTTTCCATTCTTTTCGATAAAAGAGAAATTAATTACTTATTATCATTAATGTTATACCAAACTAAAAGTTCGAAAATGAAGAAACGCTCATTTGACATTCCGTTGAAATATTCGTATTTAACAGAATTACTAACATCGCTACTAGATAATATATTGAAATAATGACAAATACGCGTTAAGATGTTTTATTTTTTGCATAAAAACGGCGCTCCATACGACAAAAAGGCAGCGGAGTTTTTTGTCATGAATTGGACGAGAAATTCAAAAATGATTCTCAACTTGGAATATCTCAGTGGCTTCATTTGAAAAAATTGAGATCATCACCCGTATGTGCGCCAATGATGAACCTAAAATTCTTGATTGCTTGTCAAAAAATGCGAAATAATTACCCCTTGAAACTCACCAAATTTCATCTGCTTATCTCGAAAGGTTTCAGAGCAATAAATAAATAGTCAGTTTTGAAGAAAAACTTCAACACCCCTTAATTCGGAAAACGAAGCATTTGCGGACAAAAGTTATGAAACAAACTTTCATTATTTTTTCATGCAGAATCACCTCCTGAAGTTTGTCGCACTTTTTCACTAACACCCTGTATATATTCAGTGTATATATATATTCATAAATTATTGTAACACTCCGCCCGTATATTTATTAAAAATGTTAATATTGCCTTTTTTACAAAATAAAAATAAAAAAGAGGGTTTACCACACGATCGGCTGCTACAACGGCTTATTTCTCATCCAGATTCATTCGTAGTTAAGTTTACTTACCTTCAACTACGTTCGATTCCCGTTCGAGTGTTTTCGAATAGTTTCAAAGTTTTTCGACATTTTTGCATTGTGTTTGTAGAGTTGTATACGTATCTATTGTGACAGTGTGGTACAGTTAGTGCTATAATAAGAAGTACTCCCCTTTCAACTTGTGATAATAGTTGTTATACTGAAATGGCGACACCATCACATCACATCAACATGATACAGCAACTGACTGACGTTCAGTACACACAGACGTCGATTTTTTTCTGATATTGGCAGAGTAAGTATTCTATGTAGTGTAATAAAAGCAATATTTCATCTCGATTAGAATTTAAAGTATAAGTGGATGAAAAGGGCTTTAAAACACGCGCGATTTTTCGAGCACGATGGCGCAGCCGGAGTGCTCGAAATAGAGCAAGTGTTTTTAAGACCAGTTATCCACGAATACTTTACGCTATTTTTTTTATTGGTGCACTTTGAAATCATATATACTGGTATTATTACTACAAAAAATAGAAATAAGAACTAATAATGCAAGAAGGTTGAATTCGTGATGTAACATCAGTATACCTTTCGTTGTCATGGAAATGAGAGAAACATTCATTTGCAATTTGTTACCAAAGATCAATATTTGTTGTCACCAGAGCTCAAAAATGAATTATTCTAATATCGATTTTTTGAATAGTGAGGCAGAATCGCGGTCAATACCGCGAAAATCCAGTGATATATATAAAAAAGAATATGAAAAGTTCATCAAATGGATGGAGGAGCACATATAAATGAACGAATTGTGAGTAATATTTCATTTGACGTGACAAGGTACTCCTGTCAGATCAATAATAAAAAATTTGTCATTTAGACTTCACGTTTTTCGATTTGTTGATGTTGTCATGGTAACCTTTAAAAAACGCGCGTTTTTTAAAGTTTGATTTAAACACGCTGGGGCGTGCTTTAAATGGGTAAAAAGGGGCACCAATAAAAAAAAATATGTTATATACTACTTGAACAGACAAACGTTGTGTTCCCCAATGCTGAGTACAGATGATAGCTTTTCGCGATTCAGCTTATAGCGTTTTGCATTCTGATTGGTTGCAGTGACAGAAAGTTCCTTTCAAGGTCACTAAGTGAAAAGTTCAAATTGTTAGAAGATTTTATAGGAAAGGCTGATATTTGTCCGGTACATAACCTTAAAATATAAATTATTTTATTTTTTTTCGCTTTGAAAATGGAAAATAACGAAAATCTGTTCCATGTTGAAGTTTTCAACAAAACAAAAATTATAACTTGACTACAAGAAAACGAAGCCAAGTGTCACGATCAGTATCTGACGCTGACGTATTACGTATTTTTTCTCTCTGTGCTCACACTCTGCTCTGAATTCCTTTTTCGCATGTGAACAGTCCCCGCTTTATCATTCGGCTTTCCGCTGTAAGCTATGAGCTGTCATATGTACTCAGCATAATTTGACAAATGTCAAAAGTATCAAAAATTCCAAAAATACTTTAAAGTCATGAAAAATGTTGAAGTTCCAACATATTTCAAAGTGTCGCAAATGTTAGAGTATCAAAAATTCCAAAAATACTGCAAAGTCAGGAAAAATGTTAGAGTACCCACATATTTCAAAGTGTCGACAAATGTAAAGAGTATGAAAATTCCAAAAATACTTCAAAATCAGGCAAAATGTTGAAGTACCAACATATTTCAGTGTCGACAAATGTTAAGAGTATCAAAATTCCAAAAATACTTCAGAGTCATGAAAAAAGTTGAAGTTTAAATATACTTCTACTTATAAATATTTCAAAGTCAACAAGGGGCGCTTTCCTTGCTTCGTTATTCTAGGAAGACTCAAGTACTTATGTCTACCCTTGCATACAGCAGATCACTGGCATAGGCCGTCCTAGCTTGAGACAGTGGAGGAGCAGAAGGGGTTCACAAACAGTTCTAAATAGCTTGAGCGCCACAGGGTTTACTTTACCACCCAGTGCCTGTTTTTGTTATAATTCTCTCGTGCCTTTCGCAAAGCCAAGAAACTCAATGACTCGTGTCCACAATTTCAATGGGTAGAGGGTAGGTCTACTGGAACCAAAATATCTAGAAGCCACTGATACGATTTTTTTTCCTTTACACTGCTGACATTCTTCCTCTCACAGTGGACAAAAAATATTTGTTGTTGCTTGAAAAACCCCCACCTGACAAAATCAAGTGGAGTGAACTCTGGCGATCTGGGTGGCCAGGGTCGTTCCATATTACGCCACTTATATGTTAACGTAATAGTTCCCACATACATTGCTCAATTGGCGATGCATCACATTGACACAATGTTTCTGTGTTTCATTCAGGGACGTGTCATCTGAATGGTTGACTTTTTTTTCAAAGCTGCCTGTAAGTCTCTATAATAAAAAAATGGGATAGGTGGAATATGGGTGAATCACTCTGATGTTTCAACCACCACATAGTACATTTATGTCGACACATCTATCACATACCATGAGTTTCATCGTGTCCACCACCAGCTACAATTTGTTTTGAAGTGACTACCCCAATTCGAGGTACAATTTGGCCCGTCTACCCTCGTCTACCCTTGAAATTTGACGACGAATCTTTGCGTTTGACTCTTTCGTCCTTGACATAGGCAGTGAAACAAAATATATGTGGAAAACCAACGGTATAAACTGAACTTCAATCTTATGGCGGACGTCTCATACACCAGAGATATGGACCAAACATATTCCAATAATTAGTCGGGATAGCAATACTTCTAAATAATACGGAAATTCCAACGGTACAAATTACCTTTTCATCCGAGAGTAGTTCCAAAACTTATGGATACAATAATGTTTGCTGAGAGGATCAAACGTACAATCACTTGGGGTAACAAGCAAAATATGTAGACATCCTATAACTTATGTGAAACTTTCAGATCATTGACAGCATTCCAGATGCCTGACACGTTCAAGATTAGGTACGACAAAACTACGAAGTATTGTTGCAACAAAATTGTTACATATTATTCGTCAAAGGTACGGTTTTCAATACCATCGTGAATTCAACCTTGGCGGCTCAGGACTGCATACAACATTCGGGCTGATATCAAGCGCTTACTTCCGCCTGCCCGTCGTAGCGAAAAACATTTTCCTGAGAAGCGTCATGCAGGCTGGCATCGACAGTCTCGATGGTAACAGCAAAACCGTTCCGCACGGCGTCCCACACGCAGACAATTTGGATGGCAGCCAAACATTGGAATTATTTGCCGATGACTCGCCAACCGTTTGGCGCCGTGCGGACGTTCACCTTAGAGATAAGAGACGGTGCTCCAATACCATATACGAACGATATGTTAACGCTGCGGCCACCGTCGCCACCGCCGCCACCGCCACCGACGAAAATTTTCCTTACTACCACCTCTGCTTCATGTACTACCGGTCTTAGCTTGGCATCCTTGCATCGCCATCAAAAGTACTGTTACATCTGAGTGCACTAACGTCTGGTGATATGAACGCTAGTCTGCTGATACAGTTACACTTCGGCACAGTAGCAGACCACAAAGATGAGCTCCCGCTGTTCCTGCACCTCCTGACGGCCACTCTAAAATTTTCCAGTGGTCTAAAGAAGACTTCATACCGGTGTTTCAACACATAACTCGTTGGGATTCTTTCAGTAACAATTCTCCTGAGATATCGTATTTCCAAACATACGATCCAACCTTCCACACAGTCCTTGGGCAGCGTAAGGCCAACATGACCTTGAATACTATATCCAGGGATCACAAGGCAGGCACTCCCTACATGAAAAAACAGCATTTATGAAAATTTTTAAAGACTTCCATAGGCACAGACTGAATCAATCAGCAAATAATCTGCGACTACGCTTCGAAATCGTTGGCAATTTTGATTCATATGTCGTAAACGCCCTCTCCCAGGACTCCGTCTACATGAATTAACTTGCAAGCCTTTTCATCGTCAATAACGACAACGAAAATCACGATGTAACCTTTGCAATTCTACGGAAGAATTGGCATTATCACGTGACTGCTACCGGCATCACGTACCTCAATAACCTAGTCACTGCAAGACAGGCTTAGCAACATTTGACGAATCTTTATGCCTCCCGCCGGCGTTACGATGCAGAAATCAAATTATGGTATTTCAACGAAGGAACTACCAGGCAGCACGTTGATTATAACCATCTCAACAAGATATTAGGTGACCACTTGCTGATAACAGCCATACAAATGCCACAGCACGCCGGTAATAGCATGTACATATTTTCGACAATTTTCAATGTCAACTATAAACGTCACTGACTGATGAGGTATATTCACAAGAACGTCAATTTTTTTTCCGCATTTCCGATAACGAAAGCGTTGGGGTCAATAACTGAGTGGTTCAAAGTTCAATTACACGTAAAAGAGGACGACTGGGACGACGACGTGGATGCCGATAACGAGGACAACCAGCAACAAACAACAAATTCCACCAAGAAGATCAAGAACAGCATTGATACAAGAGCACATCGACCAATCATCGTCATCATCAACAACCGGGACCATCATCTTCGTCAATCAACCCCACGTGGTGATTTTATTCATCCCCGCATTCTCCGCACACAATAAAACAATACAACAATAGAAGAACAAACTGACCAATCTTCTTCAGATCGGTAATAACCAGGACCATTATATTCGTCGTCACCAAGACGAGTACGGCGTGAAAGGCCTGTTCTACCAAAATTGATAGTAGTAATCAACCGAAAGTCCATAGCAACTCCACGTGGCGATTTATCTCCTCTCCTGCATTTTCCTCAAACACCATCAACAACAAACTCACCAATCGTCTTCATTTAGGTCGGGAACAACCACGACATCATCTTCATCGTCACAAGGCTGAGTACGGCCAAAACTGACTATACCAACCGAATGTCCATAAAGACGACCTGGACCCCTTTTACCACACTATCACCATCCCACGTAGTGATTTATCCCTCCTCCAGCATTTTCCGCAGACACCAACGGAGGAGGAAGTAGCACAAAACGATTCAAATAATATCTCTATCCGGTGGTTTTAGCCGGTAGAATCCGGCACTGGTTCGCAATAGACAGTTAGAAGCGACCTTTGTCTATGGTTTCACCCAACCCAAAACGACGAGCTTTTTTTTTGGAATTATCGAAAGTTCGACGATCATTCAACGGTATAAAATCCTATAGGACTTCAATTCTCGAAATAAGGAAATAACAAAGTTGATATATTCTTTAATTGGGGGACATTGTTGAAACATCGACTACTAATCCAAAGGTACTAACGAATTTTTTCTATCGAACATCGAGTTCATAAAATACGGCAAAACAAAGGTTCAACAACAAAATTTTGAAATTTGTTGGTATAATGCAATAATTGCACCAACGACAAATCCAACGATACCAACGAATCTTCCATCGCACGTACTGTTCCCAAGATACGGCGAAAACAAAGTTCTAGCGACGAAATTTGTCATTTTCTAGGGGTGGGAATTGTTGGAAATCAAACTTTGAATCCAACGGTACGTACGAAACTTCCATCGGACGTCCGGTTCCTGAAATACGACATAAACAAAGTTCTGGCGACGACATTCATGTTTTAATTGGGGTGACAATTGTTGCAACTTCAACTACAACTCCAACGGTACCTACGAATTGCCTATCGAACGTCTAGTTCTGATCGGCAACAAACAAAGTTTTAACAACGAAATTTTAATTTTTTTGCGAAAAATTGTTTGCAATCAGACGACAAATTCAACGATACCAACGAATCTTTTCAGCGATCATCTAGTTCCCGAAATCGGCAACGAAAATTTTAGCGACAATATTTTCAAATTGTTATGGTGGCAATGATTTGAAATTCTTCAACAAATTCAACGGTATCAACGAATTTTCCATCGGACTTTCCTTTCATACAAAATGGCATATATCTCAACCGAGTCATGGTTTAACAAAAATTCCACCCGGGCATATGAATCGTCTGGATCAGTAATACGTCTATGCCAAATTTCATTCAAATCAGTTCACTTACCTGTCCTTATTCAGCTTCAAAAATAGAAATATAATAGAAACATACAAAAGTAGATATTCATTCCCGAAACATCACAATAGAATAAACAGCGACACACGGCGAAACATCGTTCACTCAGCCACCCCAATTTCTATCAGACCACTCCTACTCTCTAGCACACCACGCCTATCTCAACGAGACCACGCCCATTTTATAACACACCACGCCCACTTCATTAGGCTACGCCCACAACACAGTTACTAAATGTCTCGCATAGATCACGTTTTTTGTACATACTTTCACCCACCCTCGGCCCATAACTCACTCCGATCTCGCAAGTGTGTTGAATGATGAAAAAAATATAAAAAAGAACGACAAATATGCACAATTGGAGACAACGAAGGGAAAAGCTATCAAAAACAGGAAAACATGGAAAACCAACAGGAAACAAAAGGTCAGCCAATTATTGCATGCAGCAGGAGATAAAGAGGAGTGAATAATTATAAACCGCACCCACCTTGACAAGACCACACATTAATTCTAACATACCACGCCCATTTTCCAACATACCACATCCACTTTTATAGCAAGGTACGCCCACTTCAAGAAACCACGCCCACTTAAGTCCAACAAATTGTCTCGCATACATCATTATTTTACGTAGTTTCTTGAGTACAGTTAAAACAATAAATTTAGAATATAATAGCTCCTAAATCTTGTGCAGAAAGAAAAAACAAGAAAAAACTGGGAAAATAGAGAAAAACCGAGTAGGAATTGCAAAAACTATACAAAAATTGAAAAAAAACGGGCTCCCAATTTCCTGCCGGAAACAAGACTCTTTCTTTCCACCTACCTTCTGTGGATTGGCCACTTTTTGGTTCATGGCATATTGCGCGCATGCGCGTGGAGAACATTCCTGCAAAATTTCAGCCATTTTCATTAGGTAGGGTGCCTTCACTAACCTTCAAAATCAAAAATGAAAAAAACCAATATTACTAAAATTGGGGCAGAACGGCATGGATACTCGAGAAAAAACGAAAAAAATGCAAGAAAATTTTTTTTGAAAAAAGGGTAGAAACTTGGCAGAAAAAATTGAAAAAGTTGCGTTATCGCGGAGAAAACAGGATTTTTTTTTCATAAATAACCAAAACCCTGGTTTCTTACTTTTTCATACCATTGAAACCGTGCCCCCGCCCTCCGCCTCAAAACAAGACCCTTTACGTTCAATCTAGGTTCTGGACAAAAGGGCAGTAATCTCGGCCGGCCGTGGCTTCGCCAGAATTCTTTTCGAAGCATGTTAAGCGCCGTAGTACGTAAAATGAAATATCAATGGAAAAAAAGGAGGAAGGTCCAAACAATTGCATCAAGGAAATTTAAAGATAAAACATTTAAAAAAAAATACAAAGAAAATGAAAAAATACAAGAAAGGAAAGGGGAAAGGATAGAAGAATAACATAAAAAAACAAAAAACGAAAAAAAAAACCCACTCCGCGCTCCCATCGTCCACCCCAAAACAAAGCCCTCTACCTTCCACCTATCTTCTATACAAAAAAGCACTAATCTCGACGGCCCGTGGCGTAGCCAAAATTCTGTTCATAGCATATGAATCGTTTTGATATTTTAATTAAAAAAAATCCCAAATCCGTAACATCATATGGACAATGCAAGTGTTGGGACATCAAATTCCAGTGATGGGAATGACGGACACATACCTCGAAAACTATTTTGCTGTTATTGCAATATCGATTATTGTAATATTGGTGTTGATAACAAGCAAATTGAATTGGGACACACAATGCCACCAAGGAAACGGGAAAAATTATAGCACATGGTTGTGAACAACAAAAAATGATTTGTAATCATATGAATGCAATCAGTCACGTCACGAAAGTTCGAGCTACAATCTGGTGGATCCAGTGTCTTGAATTGAAACAAACATCTCGATATTTTTTTCCATCCCTGTACAGAAAAACCATCCAATCAGTATTATACGTGACATAAAAATACCAAGTGGTGCATATGAGATAGAAAAAATAAATGCTGTTATCCAACGAGATTTTGAATTGCAAGTTTTTCATGGCGCGAAACATGATGACACCTCATTGGATGAATTGTTCAGCCTTCGAGCAAACAATAATACATTCAAATGTATGATGCAATCAAAGTATTTGGTGGACCTGAAACATAAAAACTCAGTAGTATTCCTGTTGGGATTCAAGGAAAAAGAATTCATTGCGAATCGCATGCATGAATCCACATATTGTAACGAATTTTTCGTTACTTCCTTATACTTAACCAATTTCTCATAACGTTTCCGATTATCTTTACGGTGGAATGGGTCAGTAGTCACTGCTCAGGTCGTGGAGAGGGCGCCTTTGTTGTCGTCTCGTGAAAATGGTATCGTGACAGTTGTATTCATGTCGTCAAGCTGTGTTGTTTCCAAGTGTTTTTCAATAGAGAAAAACCAAGAACAGTTTGTGAAAAAACCCAGGTAGAATTGGTGATTTGTTCGAACCGAAGGAATAATCGATCTCTTTCTTGAATGGAACGTCGAGATAGGCAGGTGTACTGAGTGAGTTGGCTTTGATTTGTACGATCTATATGTTAAATGAGTTTCACTGCTGGAGTTTAATTGAGTAATATTATCTCTCTTTATCTTTCAATTAATGTTGTAGCTGATTAGCATTTTCTTCTTTTTCCTTAGGCTTGTAATATTAGAATTCTTGGATATACCGCATGGTAATTTTTGAAGGTTAAATATAGATATTTCGGCCATTTTGACGAATCATTCATACTACATATTGTGGCTAACGTAACATCTGTTCCGAATATTGGAAACTGATTTTTTTCATTGGAAATCAGTTCTACGCTTTTGCATTTTTTAGGTACCAAGTAATTGGTAATTCCGAATGGACTAGAGCTGACCTACCTCACACGACCACCGGTTTGTTCCAAGGATTCCAATTGAAGTGAAGGGTGAATTCGATTGTTCTGGGACAGTGACTAATAGGACGGCTCTCTGGTAAGCAATTTTCTTTATTTCATAACTATATGTTTATGAGAGTAATTTTCTTTTCTCTTGAGAAAGAATTGCTTACAGAGAGAGTTGTACCTCTGGCCTAACGGTCTCAGAACACTCGATTCGATTCAATATATGCCTCAAGCGTAGAGTTGATTTCTGTTTAATAAATTTCTTATATCTATTACTCCATTCAATTCCCAGTGTGGCTTATTTGATTTTGGATCGTTGCAGAGTCAATTCACTTCAGTTACTACCTTATCGCCAAGAGCAGGGAGATTCACAATTTTTTTTGAGAATCACCTGTTTATCGATTTGAAAAGGGAATTGCCGCCCTATTTCAAAATTATCTTTATCTAAGAGAGTTGTGCCCACTGAAAGACGTGAGGTCTCCCTCTTCAGTTTATCTTTAAAAATTCTTCAATCAAAAGAATTATTCAACATTATCTTTATCTAAGAGAGTCGTGCCCACTGAAAGACGTGTGGTCTCCCTCTTCGGTTTATCTTTGGAAATTCTTCAATAAAAAGAATTATTTATCTTTATCTAAGAGAGTCGTGCTCACTGAAAGACGTGTGTCTCCCTCTTCTTATCTTGGCTGAAGAGTATACTTTTACTCTGACTATTATCTTGGTTTAGAAACCCTATATTTTTGTAGCTTACTAGAGTATTTTGGTTATAACGCTATATTTTCCTTTGGCACTTGCTTTACAATAGTATATTTTTGTACTGGCAACCTTTAAATATTTTGATTTAAAATAGTAGATTTTTTCTCTGGCAATTTTATAGTGTTTTGCTTTGAAATACTTTATTTTTTCTCTGGTAAAATTTCAAGGAAATTTTAATATTTCTTTTGGAATACCTTTCCTCATTAATTTTTTTTACCCTTCTGGTACATAGAATCATCTTATCAAAACTTACTTGTTTCAAAACTCAACTGAATTTGAACATAACGTTTTGGGTGAGGTTTGTTTTGTTTGATTTTGAATTTTGTTCATTTTTAATATTTTTTTAAATTATTAAAATTAACTTGTAAATTTAACTCCAGAATAGCAGATTGGATTGCTATTTATTATCTTTGTTCTTTCACTGTAACTTTCCAGTCTTTCCTATAGACTGAGATTTTTATTGTATGCTATCATTTGCATCTATCTTTTGACTCTCGATTAAAATTTGAAACATAAAAATTGAGGTTCAAAGGATATCCTTCGTTCTCCCCTTCTTGTACATATATTGATTCCTATCATCTTCTTCGCATGATATATACCACGGAGGGAACCCATCTACGGAGACAGAAGGACTAGTAACCTGGGAGGTCTTACAGCACATCAATATCAGCACTGGTCCGTGAAGATCAACTAAATTCACGCCGATAAGGGGGTCTAAAACCAACTATAGAACCACCCACGACCATCTTCATCGTAACCGCTGAAACCAAGTTCCTCCTAGAACCGCTGAGACCAGCTTCAAGAAACTAGCCTTCATCTCTCTCACTCAGGAACTCCGAAGGTATACCCGTGTCACCAACAACTGGAGGAATCATATCTTGTTAATGTTCAGTTTTGATCAGAGTCGAAAATATTTGTTTTATGTAATTTTTCATTCTTTTTAAGAGAAGTTCAATACTCTCTAATATTGTCCAATCATTTCAATTCCATCTGGAATAAATTTGTCAAGTTGATTTATTGCATATTTATTTGCCTTCCCATACAAGCTAGGTAACATTTATTTAATTTTATTTATCTTTGACTTTTGTCTTTAGCAAGTCTGGCGCCCAACTCTGGAACTAGTCAAGTTAATTAATGTATAATTTTTTTAGTGGAAAAATTTGATTAACTAGGGAAAGTCATTAATTGAACCTTACTCACGGCCTAACCGTATCCATCTGAGCAGCCTATCGGCAAAGTGATTTCACCTTCTTGAATTTGAATCATATAATTTAAAATCTGGGGTTCAGAAATAAGGGGTGTTGCAATATCCTGTGAATATTGTACCCGAGAGACTCATTCGATTGGATTGCAACATCGTTTCAGGATCATACATGAATACGAAGGGAATCATATTGTTTTTTCATTCGATGTTGATGTTGAGCCGGGCTATAATATAACAAAAGAACCAAACAACATTATTCATATGCCCATCAGCCCGGAAGGACGTCAATTCATCGACAACATTACTCTGCGCATATTGGATCATCGAAATGTTTCCTTTTTCAACGAAATAATCTCATTGTTTCGGTAGTGTGGGAGAGATAGTCGTCATATTGGAATTGAAGAAATTGCAGTAAAGAATGTAATGGGTTTCTGCTACAACAAACAACAAAACAGTGAATACGAAATATTTTCACCAAACAAAGGTTGTCGTCATCCATCGAATATCGTCGAAAAGAAAAGCTTTACCAGGAAGAAGGTCATTCCACAAGTGTGTGCTGATCGGCAGAAACGATTATAAGAAGAGCATTCTGATTGCAAAACAAGAACTGATTTTGATTATAGCTCGCTCATTCAAGAATTCATATATTGGAGACGTTGATGCCACTTTGGAAATAACAAGTATTGAATGGAAAATAAGACATGTTGTGCCTGATGACAAGCAGAAGCTCAGATGATTCAGTAGAAAAATAAGAGTGGTCAGAATTCAAAAATTAAGTTGGTTTATCGTATGAGGGATCTTAATGAATTATCTTCATTACGTAGCACATCTTCGGACCTATGGGCAATAAAATCAACCAACACTTTGGAAACACATCGCTTCATGATTACTGGTTTCCAAAGTACCAACTCATTCGAAAACAGAATACTGGATGTGACAAAATTCATAAATTAAGACATAAATAACATCCGAGTGTATTTGAACTCTGAAGTCTACCCATATGAGCGTCGAAACCTGGACTTCGATAGGAACCTATACTCGTCAGCTTACTATGCATATGAGGACTCCCAGCGTAGTTATCATGACAAAGATATGAGTGAACCTCTCATGGACCTTGAGGAATTTCAACAGAATCCCCTATTCATCATTGATTGTACAAAATCATCTACAGTGGATATCAAGCAGGAGTTCGAAACAAGAAAAACTAAATTTCCAGGCAACACCAAAGTCTATGCACTCATTACACACGACACCTTCTTGACTTACAATGCATTGGATGGCTCTGTTCGTAATTCATTTTGAAATGTTCAATATTTTATTTTTCTATATCCGCATTTCTTCAAGTAAATCAATTATGTTAATGTGTAATGGAAAAATAAATAAACAAAATTTTGTAAATATATGTTTTATTTCATGTCAAATATCTACATGATCATATTCATCATCATGTTTATCATATAGTTGATATTTCTCGATAATGTCATCGGGCAGGAATGGTAGAAGGGTGTGTAGAAATTTTTGCAGATCCAATTTGACCATTTCTTCACAAATCTGTGGTATGATGATGGCGCCTTGACTGAATTCCTCACAAAGTACCCTTGTCGTACTCCTAGGATAAATGTGCGCATCTTTGGATTTCATCTTCATCGAAGCAAACATACAAATCATATAGCATAGAGGGCATCTTCAGCCAAAGCATTCAAATAGGAACGTAGTCTCTCGATGGCTGTATTGATGTCGACGGCTTCCACCCAATGTTGGCTGGTATAGTGCATCCACATGTTCGAGAATTGGAAACTGAAACTAAAAAAAGAATTGTTAATATATGCCATTGATATTCGATAGCTATTTGTGTATTGAGAGCGTAAAGTAATACTTCGCCTCTTGAGAAAGAAGTTTGACGCGCGACGCGAAGCGGAGCGTGGCAATGTTTCGGAAGTGGCAAAGTTTCTGCGCTCGAATTACACACAAGATTTCTTCTACAACCGCAGATTTTACAAAATATTTGGTAAAAATTCATGATTATTGATAACCTCAAATTTGACAGTTCATATTTGAAAACGTGCGATCATTACTTTGCGCTACACATGTGTGTTATTGTGGAAAAAAACAATAGAAAAATACTTTAATACCAATTTAATTAGATATTTACAAATTATGGATTGATTGATTTATGTCTATGTGTAACAATATCTAAATGTTTCTGGAATTCTTCTAATACTTCTTTCCTCTTTAGTAGTGAAAAACCAGGCGAATTATTACTCGGTATTAAATGTCTGTGTTTGATAACATATATGTAATAATAATAATAATAATAATAATAATAATAATAATAATAATAATAATAATAATAATAATAATAATAATAAATATACTTTAATGTCAGTAAGAGTAAATCTTGTGGACAAAGCTTGAATATAGAAGTATTACTGATGATTACAAGATTTATAAAAAATATCTGAAAATAAGAGTTGTCAGTATTGTTAAAAAATATAAAAAATATATATATACGTACACACACGCCCATATATATACACAAAACATATATATATAGACATGTATATACATATAAACACGTAGATGTATAAACACATAAACAATTTACATATAGACACAAACACATCTACAACTTAGTGACGTCAACTTAAAAACTTACATGGATTCAAATATGCACCCTGTCAATCAAATTTATCATTGTAAAACTCCTGCAAGTTGTATTAGGGTCTATCTGCCAGAAACTTTTTAATAATTTTTCTAAAGTTTGTAATGTTCATATTCATATCCGCCTCCCTTATGTGCGAGGGGAGGTGATTGTACATCTTAACTCCATTGTAGTAAATCGAATCTCTGATCATGTTTGATGAGGGAATTGGCAATTTCAACATGTGAGAGCGGGTGTTGTAATGACTACCTGAAGCCTCGAACATAGACACATTCTTGTATATGAGACAAACTGATTCTAGAATGAATAACGCAAATACTGTTAGTATTTTTTCTTCAACAAATATGTTTCTGCAAGAATCACGGGGTTTTAGTTTACGCAAGTACCTTAAAGCACGTTTCTGCAGTACCAAGACTGATTGAAGTGCCGATGAGTTGCTAACACCCCAAAAAGGTATTCCATAACGTAAATGGGACTCTATTAGTGCGTAATATACAGTTTTGGCGATTTTAGATCCCAAATTCGACGAAGTTACTCTCAGTGCATAGCATCCAGCAGAAATCTTGCTTTTGAAGGGATTTTATTCATTCTTCTCCTGGGAATATTATTATATTTGGTCGACATTCGTAGTTGACTTCTCTGAATGTTGTTGAACAAACCATTTTTCGACAGATGTTGGTCGCAGTTTCCAATTAGCGCAGTTAAGCATATTGAACTGGAATGGCGTACTTGGACATGGCACAATTCTTTAGAGAGAGTTATACTTTTCAGAACTTTCCATTATCAGGTCACTATCACAATCAATTTATTGAACACAAATAGGTGTTTCTAAAAATTGTTGATACGTGAAATAGTTCATTTGTTTATTTTTCTTGACAACAGCGGCAAGCATGGCCTCCTATCATGTCCAAACATAATACTCGCCTGTGGTATGCGAAAGTTATAAATATAATTATTTTGAATCAGAAAAAAATATATTTCTACCACCTTTAGTTTGTTAAAAAATAGAATAACCACCAACCACCAACCAATTTTTGTACTGTTTTTCGTAACTAAAGTTGGTAGTTCTGTATTTTATTTGACGGGAAAATTTGGGCATCAATGTAATTTATAGATAATGTGAATTATTTACTGAATATACATTTATACCATCTTTAGTATAATGAAAAGTTTAGAAAATGAGAGTTTATAATCATAATAACTAGTTTTTATCCGGTTTCTTCAACCACAGTTTGTAATTTGCTTCATTTATCGCTCTATTCATCGTAATATACATAATTACATGATGTAGAATCTAAAATTCAATTACTTATAAAAAAGTACATTTCTACCACCTTTAGTGGAAAAAAACTCCCTCAGAATGATGTATTAGACATTCCGAACATATACCTTTGTTATTTTGTATAACTTAAGTTGGTAATTTGTATTTTAAAACTATTAAACGTTCAACGGAACATGCAAAGTGTAGGTGAAGTAGTTGATAAAAAAATATTAAATAAAACCGTGGCTGATATACCAGCTTATTTTATTATAATAATTATCATGTATGTTCATTAGGATCTTAATTTCAGACAGATTAACAGATATGTAAATAACACAAATAACATAATAACATATTAATGTTTTTTTAATACAATTAATACCTATATTTAAAAACTATCATTTTTCTTATTATTCACAATATTGAAGGTAAATGTGGAATTTTCATAATTTTTTATGACAATTTCACATGAAGTTGCTGGTGGTGAATGAACCGGATATTGTCAGAGCTTCTTGCTTCCACAATTATTGGGGGTTCATTTAGCGTTGGCGTCGATGTCGGTCCCAAAATTTTTTCACATGTAGAAATTTTGTCAGTAAGATTTTCATCTATATAACCTTCTGCTATGTTAGTACTCTTCCATCTTCCATGTTTTTTCAATTGCGTGATATCGGCTCCTCCATTAACTTAATGAGTGGCAGAAGTTCGCCTGAAGCAATGGCCTGTATTCTTGCATGGTTCTGGAAGTCCAAGATACTGCGCTATATTTTTTGGAACTTTTGCAATATAATTCATTCCAACTACTTGATTTTGGCATTCATCATTGGAATATTTTCAAAATAGTATATGTATTTTACAATTTTTGGGCCTGATGTTGATATATTTCTGATAAATTGATATATAGTTCAGTGTTGCATTATTTGTGACAGTAAATGTTCTACTAGTGTATGTCTTAGAATCAAGTATTTTTACAATAAGGATTGACTCCTTATCTTCAATGTCGTCCATTACCATCTTGACAAGTTCGTCCCTTCTACACGCTCCAGCGATACCGAAAATGAAGATAACTCTTTGCAGTAGATATATCTCATCAGGAGCGTCTGTTAAAAAGGTTTTGACTTCAATAAAATCCAAGGTATTTGATTTTATTGGTTTGTGGCCAACAGCTTGACGTTTCGGATGAGCCAATTGTTTTTTTTATTCGCTGATGTTTATATCATGTTTCACTGATATCGTAGACCTCAACATTGAGTATATAGACCAAAGTGTAGAGGATTTCATGACCTTGGTTTTCCCCGCAAAATACGCAAGTAGAATGTTTTCTAATATCTTCTTGGTTCCTTTTGAATCGCACCATTTACTGAAAAGTTCATACTGCTTTTCGTACTTGCTTCTCGACTTTTCTAGCAGTAAATTAAGAGCAACTGATTTTGCAGCTTGAGCAATCTTCGGTGGAGTGCACGAAATTTCACTAATTTCATCGATTTCCATTTTCCATTTTTTGAACATGTTCAAATATGTCACGTTCAGATATTTTCTAACGAGAACGTGAAATATTCCTTTAGAAAGTATTGATATCTTGAATCATCCATCCACGTTGTTCCGTAAACAGCGATTATATTTATTTTTCAGATCAATCAGATAATTGATTATATATCTATTTTTCCAAATTAGTTCAGTTGGAATCATGAATATCACATGTAACATATCGAATTGAATCAAGATATCAGTGTTCAGTCTCATCCGATTTGAGTGCTTTCTCTGACAAGGTTTATGGTTCAAAGAGGGTTTCTCAAATATATGGTATCACTTACACCGCATTAGGATATATTTTTAATGTCAATCACAAAAAGTATGATATAATTGAATATTATATATTTTTCATGATCTTTTTTTTTGTTTGGTATTTATACGAGTGTGTTTTTTTTATATATATATATATATATATATATATATATATATATATATATATATATATATAGGGTTGATAAATTAAGTCGGCACCATTGCCAACTCCGTTATTATTGAAGCTACGATTTTGGTTGGATGGGCAAACTGGTAGCATTTTTAGTGGCCTTCTCGATGCTGAAAACAATCGCGTTGTCATAACATTTTATAAAATGATATTTTTTTCAATGGAACACCCTATATTTTTCCATCCATTTCGATTTGTAATAACATTCTCAACAACAAAGCTCATATAACTTTTCTTCCTAAAGTGGAAAATGAGCGACTTATGTGGAAATATTTATTTCTTTCACTAGTACAAAAAATTCCTTTGTTTTGGCGAATAAAACCTCATGATTGTCCAAACACCCATTTTTTGTACTTATACGAATGACAATATTTTGTTACTGATGGCAAAATAAGACAGTAAAAAGAAAACATTGTGCTGGGATGTGAACTCGTGAAACCCGTGATCATCATGTCGCACCACTCAATTGACACCACTAAGCTATTTGGTATTAATGTACAAAACGATAATTCCCATCTCAAAGCCATTCCGCTAGTCGTATTTATTTTGTGAATTAAAATATGTCTGCTGTAATGATAACTTTGAAGCCGTTTTTGTACAGAACAGAAAATACTGGAGGGTCATATGAATGTGGTTGGAAAAAATGTGTTTGATTCGATAGAACATAATTATTATGAGCAATCAAGTTGCCTTGAAACTTTGTTGAAATTCTATTTGTCAAATATTCTCAAGTATGTCATGACAATGTCATAAATTATTGTAACTGTCAACTACTCTTCGAATATTTTTCAAAATGCCGTTTTCCCATCAAGAAAAATGTGATATGTTAGAATCCTACTTGGTTTGCCAGAAAAATAGCGTAAGAGCACTCCAACACTACAGCAATTCGTTCCCCGATCGTGAATTATCTAATCGGCGTTTTTTTGCTGTGCTTCATCGTCGATTCAGGAACAATGAAAAAGTTTTTGAGAAGAGGAGAACTAAAAAACGTTTTGTAATATCTGAAGATACAGAAATTGACGTTTTATCCTACTTTGAGGTATATCCAAATAATTCCATCAGAGATTTATCTAGAAAAATAGCTGTTCCACTGTCTGGTATTTAACGAATTCTGAAGAAACATAAGACCAGTGCAAACACTAGAACCTGGTGATCCTGAGAGACGATTGGGGTTTTGTCGGTGGTTTATAAATAAATGCAGACAAGATCCAAACTCCAATAGAAATATTATATGGAGCGATGAGGCTAATTTTTCAAATCGTGGGATGTATAATAGGAAGAATTTTCATTATTGGAGTAGACATAATCCATTTCTAGTCCATCCCCACAATCTGCAAAGACGATTCAGTATTAATGTTTGGTGTGGTCTATTTAGAGGCAGAATTATCGGTCCATTTTTCTACCATGGTTCTTTGAACGGACCCCGTTACATTAATTTATTAACAAGAATGTTGGAATAGTTTTTCGATGATCTTGATCTGGAGGCTCGTCAGATGATCTATTTTCAGCAGGATGGAGCACCACCACATGATGTCAGTGGCGTAAAACGACTGCTGCGAGGCTATTTTGTAAACAGATGGATTGCTACAAATGGTCCTGTTAAGTGGCCCCCTCGTTCACCAGACATGACACCTCTAGATTCTTATTTTTGGGGATTTCTGAAAAATGAGGTGTACAAAATAAAACATAATAATGTAGATGAAATGAAAAATTATATTGAAACTATAATTAATAGAATTGATGGCCGAACTGTGTTGAATGCCACACGTAGTGTCAATAAAAGGGCCCAAATATGTGTTCAACAAGAAGGCGGTATTTTTGAACATTCACTCGATATTTTATAGCGCTTTATCAAACCTGTTTGTTATAAATGTTTCCTATTAATACAACTGTCTTATTTTCACCTTTACGAAAAAAAGTCAAATGAGCTTTGTTGTTGAGAATGTTATGACGAATCGAAATGCATGAAAAAATATAGGGTGTTCTATTGAAAAAAATATCATTTTATGAAATATTATGACAACGCGACTGTCATTTTTTTTTGTTTTCGTCGAAATTCACTAAAATGCTACCAGTTTGCCATTTAACCAAAATCGTAGCATCAATAATAACAGGTTGGCAATGGTGTATGGAAAAAACGAAAATTTAGGAATACCCTGTATATATATATATATATATGTCTAGCATAATATAATAATAACCAACCATATATATTGATATATATATATGCCTTAACCTTATATATGCTATATATATATAACATATATATATATATTATATAACGTAGCTGTATATATATATATACAGGGTGTTCCAAATTGGGAATCGGCGTAAATATACTACGTCTGACAACATTTATTACCAGCACAACAACGGTCGCGTTTGTCATAACTATTAGAAACACCCGTACAAATTCGTCGCCTTTGACCTCAACAACAGCGTAAAAGGCTGAACTAGCAGAAAACATTGCAACAAACGAGGACTGACGCTATGTTAATCGACAAAAAGCCGGCAATAACTTGTTGAACACATATTGAGCAGCACTACGTGTGCTATTCGGCATCAATGTAGTACTGGTTCAATATTTCATTTCATCTACATTAACCATGTTTTGACACAGCACGCCTCGACTCGAAAATCTAGCGAACGAGAACTTTGCTAGCAGGGCCATTTATTTACAAGCACAACTCACGGCTGTCGTTACACTACCCATTTCCTTCGTATTGGCACCATCAGCAGGTGACGGCTGCGGGCGCGTCGTGGCTTATTCCAGCTACATTCTTATTAACCAAGTAACGGCGAAGGCCATTCGAAAGATCCATGGCGAAATGGACCGTGGTACCTACTTCACGCCAGCTGACAACTGGCGTGCGCGGCAGTAGTGAACAGAAGCGTTGTATTAACGGCATTTAACTGCGACCAGCATATGGCGGAGTTGACAAACCGACAAAACAAAAAATAAATTCTAGTGTTTGCTGATGCTTATGTTTCTTCGGGTATTTCCGAACGTGGAGTTTATGCAGATAAATACTCGATGCCGGACTTATACCTGGTAGACAAAACATTTCTGTCGGGTACGGTTGCTCTAACTGAAATACATTTGATGGCTAACGCATTTTTGATCGAGGGCTTTAATTGCTGTTAGTAACTCTTGCGGCGGCCTGGCGAAACGAAATTGCGGCGACTGTCGGCGGGCCGGTACAATTTACCCGACATTGTCGACATGCGCGAGGCGACAAAATAGGAATTTCGGCAATCGAAACGGCAGGCCCTTTCGCCAGCAGTATGTTTTTTATCATCAAACACATTTCCAACCATTCACCGACCGCGTCGGCCTGCATTTAACGGCACAAAATTATGGGCCAGCAACATGGCTGGCAAAACTACATTAGCGAACTGGCATTAACACCAGCCAACTCGCAGTTGCACATCCCCAGCACTGTTCTTTTTGCTGATGTATTTTGCCATCCCCACATTAACAAAATATTTGATAAAATTCGTATAGTACAAAAATGGGTGTTTGAACAATAAAATTTTTATTCGCCGAAACAAAGAGAGCATTGCCCACTGGCCGCTTGTGAGAAATAAATATTTCCACGCCAGAGCATTTTCCACTTTTAGGAAAGAAAAGTTATATGAAGCTTTATTTGACGAAAATATTGTAAATCGAAAGATAGATGAAAAAAATACTCAAATTGTTCCGGTGAAAACTGTCATTTTATAAACTATTGACAGCATTCAGCATCGAAACACTATACCGGTTAGCCAGCGAGTTGGCACAATAATGCCGACTGAACACCTATATATATATATATATATATATATATATATATATATATATATATATATATATATAGGTCGAAGCAAAATCACGCTCTGTGATAATCGTAAAACCGCGCAAGGCCTTATCCAAAAGATCGCGAAAAATATATTCCAGTATATCGCCGTGCATGGCTCCCCATAAGCTGTCGCTTTGCGGGCAGGCTACTGACTTCGAGGCCGGCTATAACGCCAGCGACTATTCTGTAAACTGAAAAAACTCGAGCCATCTGGAGCCGATCTGAATAAATATAATCATGTTCGTTAACGATATTAGATATCAATAAAGGTATTTCACGTTCTCGTTGCCAGAAAACATACGAACGTGATATGTGGCATGTTCAGTAATCGATAATTAATGCGCGAAAAACCCAACTGCAAAAATCAACAGTACTGCCCCGTCACGGCGAAGAACCGATATAAAAACACTGCTGCACAGCGTACGCACGGTCACCTGTTGAGTCACGACATCGGTGGCTATCGGCGAAACCGTGGCATCCCGAAACGTCGAAGCTGACCGCAAATGTGGTAAAATACCTTGAACACAGTCAAAACGCACAGCTGAACGCTTCCTGACTGTCTACTGCAAAGAGACGTACAGTACTGAGGCTGTGAAAGAACATCGAAACAATAATTTTATTAGTAAAGAATCACCAATGTGATTCGCTACTGTCACAAATATCTGACACTGAAACATATATCAATTTAAACTGTAATAATGTAGATGAAATGAAAAATTATATTGAAACTATAATTAATAGAATTGATGGCCGAACTGTGTTGAATGCCACGTAGTGTCATTAAAGGGCCCAAATAATTTTCAGCAAAGAGGCGGGTATTTTTGAACATTCGCTCGATATTTTTATAGCGCTTTTATCAAACCCGTTTTGTTATAAATGTTTCTATTAATACAACTGTCTCATTTTCACCTTTACGAAAAGTCAAAATGGGCTTTGTTGTTGAGAGAATGTTACATGACGAATCAGGAAATGCATGAAAAAATATAGGGTGTTCGATTGAAAAAATATCATTTTATGAAGAGAGTATTATGACGACACGACTGTGAAATTTTTTTTTTTTGTTTTCGGCATCGAGAGAGAGGCCACTAAAAATGCTTTACCAGTTTTGCCCATTTTAGCAAAATCGTAGCATCAATAATAACGGAGTTGGCAATGGATTGCCGAACTTAATTTGGAACACCCTGTATAGTTATATATATATATATATATATATATATATATATATATATATATTATATATATATATATATATATATATATATATAATAATATATATATATATATATATATATATATATATATATATATATATATATATATATATATATATATATATATATATATATAGAATTATCTTTGACCAATCGTCAATAAATTCTTCATTAAGTTTTTCTGTATGATAAAAAATTCCAAACTCCAAGGAATATATATATATATATATATACATATTTATTCCTTGGAGTTTGGAATTTTTTATCATACTAGAAAAACTTTATGAAGAATTTATTGACGATTGGTCAAAGATAATTCTTATAAACTTACTCTGGATATCATTGGAATAGAAGTCATTTTCGTATATCAAATTCTGATTTTATTCTTTATGAAATATAGTCTTGGCTGATCAAGATCAGAACAACTTCCCTTTTTTTATATAGAGCGATGAAAAATTTCAGTATTGAATAGTAGTGACAAATCTCAGAACAAGCTGATTTGTATTTTCAAATTATTTCAAGCAACCATCTCCCAATGAGATCACACTCAACTGTAACAACCGTGAGTTGAAAAGTGTACTGAGAAATTCCAAGTTCCAAGAAGTTGAAATTTCAGTAAAAAACAAATTCTGACGAACAAAATTGTTTTTCATGTGGTATTGCTGAGAACAATTATTCCATGGACAAGAAGCTGATGCTTGTATGTTCCACCTGATCGGTCGCCCAGCCGCTATAGGTACCCCCCTGATTGCGAGCCACACGACTACGTGGAGTCTAGCTACGAACTACACAACTACGGGATGCTAGGTATCTCACCTCCATTGATTTGACTAAGGCTTTCTTTCAAATTCCTTCAGAGGAGTTGTCTGGACCCAAGACCGCTTTTGCAGTATATGGCTCTTTGAGTTCACTCTCTCTTCCTTTGGTTTTAGCAATAGTCCGGAACTTATGGCATGTTTGATGGATATCGTTATTGGACCATCTTTGGCTCTATTTTGTTTCGTTTATCTTGATGACATCATCGTGGCCACTCCTAGTTTCGATCTTCATGTCGAAACTTCGAAGGAGGTGTTTCGGCGACTTAAATATGCTAACCTTACGGTTAATTTGGATAAGTGTGAATTTTGTAGACCCCCTCTTGTTTACCTGGGCTTTGTTGTGGACCAACAAGGCTCAAGGACAGATCCCGAGAAAGTTTCTGCTATCGTTAACTATTCCACTCCCAAAAATACCACTGAAATAAAAAAGTTGATAGGTCCCGTCAGTTGGTATCGTCGATTTATTAAATATTTTTCTTCTATTTGTTCACCCATATCTGATCTTCGTCATGGTCGAAGGAAAGGTCAACCCATAACTTGGATACCAGAAGTGGAGGAAGCATTTTCAGAAATTGAATCTCGTCTTACTTCAGCTCCTGTGTTAGTTCGTCCTGATTTCACGAAGCCTTTTGTGATTCAGTGCGATGCCTCAGATACGGGCGTAGGTGCTATTTTGTACTGAGAATGTGACGGTGTCAAATATCCTGTCGCTTATGCAAGTGAGACTCTTACTACTTGTCAGCTTAAATGGAGAGTCACTGAAAAGGAGCTGTTGCTGTCATTTTAGGTATAGAAAAGTTCCAAAGCTATATCGAAGGAACCAAGTTCACTATTGAAACTGACCATGCCTCCCTTATCTATCTTCATAACTTATCTTACCCTTCTGGACGTTTGACTGGATGGGCGGTGAGACTTTCTCAGTTTGACTTCACTATCAAGCATCGGAAAGGTTCCTTGAATGTAGTGGCAGATGCCTCATCTCGTTCGGTTGCCGAAATTTCCGTTATCGATGTCTCTTCTTTCCAGCCGGATGCATGGTATACTTCCATGATTCAGAAAATCCAAAAAATCACAGAAGGTTATTCCTCATTCCGTGTCAAAAACGGTATTATCTACAAACATATCTTTCCTCACCACAATCTAGTTAGTAATCTAACTGATTGGAAAGTAGTTGTACCTTCTGCCAATCGGCAAGAAGTTTTTAAATTTTATCATGATAACGAAACTGCTGGCCATTTAGGGATATCAAAAACTTTTTCTCATATCTTGGAATTATATTACTGGCCACAAATTCGCAAAGATGACTATGGTGTTTTGATAAATGCCCTGTTTGTGCTGCTTGCAAAAGTTCGAATTTACCTCTAGCGGGTCATATGGGATCTTACAAAAACGTAAGTTTTCCTTTCCAATGTGTTTCTGCAGATTTGTTAGGTTAGGTCCGAAAATGGTTACCAATATGTTTTGGTTGTCGTAGATTGGTTTATCAAATATATCTTAGTTCATCCAATGTCTAAAGCTTTCTCGAAAAATATCGTAAAATTCGTTGAAAATAATGTATTTCTTATCTATGGTGTGCCTCAAACTTTTATTGTGGACAATGGAAGCCAATTCGTCAGCAAAGAATTGAAAAAGGTAATGACAGATCATCGAGTTCAAAAGATTTGGTACAATGCCAAATATCACCCTCAAGTTAATTTTGCTGAAAGAGCTGATAAGGTGATAGTCACATCCATTCGCTGTTATATTCATGATAATCATAAAATAGGGATTCCGATTCCTCTATCTATAAAGTTGCTCAAGCTATCAATTAGCAAAACATGAGGTTACTGAATATTCTCCAGCTTTCTTAAATTTTGCTAGAAACATTCCTATCACAGGAGATTTTCATGGCAAAATTTCATAAAATGAAAATAACATTGTTACTATCACTGAGAAATCACAGCGAATCGATGATATTCAAGAACTTCCAAAATTGTTTGTTGATGTTCGTAAAATGTTACATCAAGCCTATTTTAGGAATGCTCGTCATTATAACTTGAGAAAACGAGGACTGAAATCTCAAGTCGGTGACAGACTTTGGAAGAAAAACGTAACTCTTTCTTCAGGTCCGAATAACTATTCCGCCAAATTGCTTCCGAAATTTAAACCTTGCATTGTTTCTAAGGTTATTTCTAACTTGGTTTATGAGTTCAAAGACATGGATGGCGAGGACTCAGGACGTTGGCATGTTAAGGATCTAAAATCCGCTTTTGTTGATAACGATTCAAATTTATCTGATGAAGAATATTTTAGTGCTGGGTCCGATGGTTCAGGCGACTGAATATTTTTCTCATAACTTTTCGAGAGGGGGATACTCCTTCTTCATCTTTCTTTTTTCTGTGGTAGTATTGATATATCTTATCTATTCCTAGGGCTCTGTGAGAGGGGTCTGAGAATTATCCCACCATGGCATTCACCAGATGTTGAGTAAAAGTCTCAAAACTGGCTACTAACAAGAAAATCTTCCAACTTGTGTTTTTTATTCTTAGGGCTCTGTGAGACAGGCTTAAGAATTTTTTTGTATCTTTTCGGTTTAGTACTCGTCTATTATTTAGTTGAGTATCCCTTGGTTTTTGAGAGATATATCGATACACCTTATTACCTTGCCTTTTTCTTCATATTTGCAGTGATTTATCGTTCAGTTGTCAAAGTCAACCTTTGAGGAGAAGTGTATATGTTGATCTAGAACGTAGCAAAAAGGGTCGACCAAGGTTGTACTTTGAGGAAGTGTTTATCTTTTGGTAATTCCTGATGGAAACTCTGTACTCCCTAAAAGGACTCTGTACTCCATAGGAAACATATCGTGGTTACTGTAATGACGCAGCTAGGGTGCTGATTCCCATTCATTGGTTGAGTTTGAATCTCTCATCTGCTTATTTTATCTTATCTATCTTATCTTTTCAATTATCTGTTTATCTTATTTCTTTATCTTATCTGTCCCTTTTCCTTGACTAATTTATAATTGAATTGGCTCCAATTCAAAATTTTTAAGGGACTCCCTTTGATTAAGTGCGTGCATAGTTCGGTCTGGCTGTGTTTTTTTCACAGGATCTTTAGAAGGGTGGGTATTAGGGGGTTGTATTTGGCTTGTCGTGAGTCTACGGGTAATCATGACTTCAGGTCTCAAAGGTGACGGCAACTACGTGCAACTACTGTGCCGACCTCAGTTCGACAGGTCTGCTTAGGCTGAGGACTTGCTCGCAGTGGCAAAAACGGAAACATTCCCGTCCCTTTTTGCTATTTTGTATCGTGAACCATAAGTTCATTTTCAGTTTGGTGACGCTGTAGTTACTCCAGTTGTAGGTGACAGCTGGTAAAATCAAAATTGGTTATATTTCGTATTGGTATTATTTTGTTTCACCAGGTTTTGTGCTGAATGGGGCCTTCCTTGTCCTGATTCGGTAGGATCAGTGGTTGTCTCGAGTAATCTGGGGGCGAGTGGTTATGGGTATTCCTCAACGGTGCATCACCTAATACCTTGCAGTGACTAGGACACTTTGGCTGGATTGTTTGGAAGGACTCCGATTACACAGTTTCTGGGCCTGGATGTCGTCATTCATCGCAACCTTTTTTTTTTTCTTCGTTCATTTAGTCTGTTGTGGAAACAAAGAATTGAAGTTTCAGCTTGGTGAATGCTACCATTTACTCATTTGAATTTTTTCAAGTGTATCTTTTCCTTCACTCATTTAGTTTGCCAGGAGTGCAACGAGTAGAAGCTTTAGTTTTCTAAATGCTATAATTTACAAATATTTTGTTTGATTTGAATACTTTTCAACCTCTCGCCTGTCAGTACACAGGGCTGTTGAAAGTTAGGGTTGGGTTTTGAACACATTAGATATAATGCCTATCTAATTTTTTTTCTGTTTACAACCTTCACCTTGTTTCTATAGAGTCAGTGTACTTGGGAAATTATAGCGTTTCAGAATTCTTAATAGTTACTTCCAATACATGGTTTCAGTTGCAAAACGATAAAAATTAGTAAACTTTTAGGTTTCCAAATTTTTACACCAGGTTGTGGTGGTGTGTAACGAATTTTTTGTTACTTCCTTATACATAATCAATTTCTAAAAAAATTCTGGTTATCTTTACGGTGGTGCGAGTCAGTAGTCACTGCTCAGATCATGAACTATGAAACAGCGCTCTTCATTATCGACCCTTGAAAATGGTATCATGACAGTTGTATTCATATCAAGTGAGCGCTTGTTTTTTCCATAAGTGTTTTTAAATAGTGAAAGAATCCGAGGATGGTTTGTGAAAAAACAGGGAATTGGTGATTTGTTTGAACCGAACCGAAAGGATGGTCGTTCTCTTTCTTCGATTGAACCTCGACATAGGCAGGTGCGCTGAGTGAATTGATTCTGGTACGTTAGGGTTTTTAAATTGAATGGCTATCGCTGTTGATATTGGTGGAGTATAATTATTTTCTTTATTTTGTAATCAATGTTGTAGTTGATTAACATTATTTTCCTTCATATGCTTGTAATATTCGAATTCTTGGATGGTAATTTCATGGTAATTTGGAGGTCAAGTATAGATTCTATACTGTCAGATTTTTGTCACTTTTGGATTATCAGTGAATTTCCTATTAAATTATCTTCATATTATTTTATATCTTACATATCGTATATGATCCTCCCTTTGGCTGATTTCTTTCAGGGTTGATTTGTGTTTTGGATTTAAGTAAATAAAAAACAAAAAAAAACATAGTTTGGCCATTTTGGCAAGTTTTTAACCACACATGTCTATGTGGCTGACTAGTATCCGTTCAGACCATTGTGGACTAATTTGTTCTTGGAAATCAGTTCCACGCTTTTCCCTTCTTTAGGTACCAGATAATTGGTAATTTCGAGTGGACTAGAGCTTACTTCACAGTACCAGGGAATTATTCCAAGGATTCCAGTGCAAAAGGTGTATTCGACTATTCTGGGACAGTTATGCAGTTTATCTTCGAGGACAGCCCTCTGGTAAGCAATTTTCCTTATTTCATAACTAGACGTTTGACATTAATTTTGTTTTCTTTCGAGAAAAAATTGCTTCTGGAGAGGATTGTACCTCTGGCTTAACTTGTCTCAGAACACTCAATTGCCAATATATTCCTCAAGCATGAATTTTGATCACATTGAACAAGTTCCTTTTATCGTTTTACTTCATTCAATTCATAGTGAGGGTTATTTGGTTTTTGATCGTTGTAGGATCAATTCATTTCAGTCACTACCTTGTCGCCGAAAGCAAGAAAATTCATTTAACTTTTCGAGAATTACCTGGCCTATCGATTTGAAAGGAGAATTTGCCGCCCTATTTCGAAATATCTCTGAAAATTCTTCGATAGAAAGAATTATTTAACTTTATCTTTATCTAAGAGAGTTGTGCCCACTGAAAGACGTTTGTTCTTCCTTCTCTTATCTTAACTGAATAGTATAATTTTGCTCTAGGGCCTGATTAATATTTACTTTAAAATAGTATATTTTTTCTCTGGCAAAGTCTTAAGGAAATAATATATTTCTTTTTGAATACATTTACTTATTCCATTTTATTTTGGACTCTTCTGGTACATTTGATCGCATTATCAAAGCTTACTTTGATTCAAAATTCAACTGAATTTTAACATAACGTTTTGGGTGAGGTTTGTTCAGTTCTGTTTTGAATTTTGCTCATTGTTATTATTTCAAATGATTAAAATTAACTTGGAAATTCAAAACCAGAATGGCATATTTTTTTGCTACTTCATTTGTTCTTTCACTGTAATCTTGCAGTCTTATATATGGACTGAGGCATTTTTGTTGCACGCTATCATTTGCATCTATCTTTTGACTCTAGATTGAAATTTGAATCATAAAACCTTGAGGTTTGAAGGATATCCTTCGTTCTCCCCCATTTTGTTCAAATTTTGATTCCTATCATCTTCTCTGCATGGTATATACCACGGAGTAAAGCCACCGACTGAGACAGAAGGACTGGTACCCTAGGAGGTCATACAGCACACCAAATTCAGCCTGGTCCGTGGAGATCAAACCAATTCACGCTAACAAGGGGGTCTAAAAACCAATAGATAACCACCTGCGACCAGATTTGTCGTCATACCGCTGAAACCAGTTTCGTCGTCGTACCGCTGAGACCATCTTCGTTTCCCTCCATTGAAGACCTCCGCGGGTATATACCGTATCACCAACGTCTAGAGGAATCTTGACATTTGTCCTGCATATTTATTCGCCTTCCCATACAAGCTAGGTGACATTTATCCAGTGAATTTTTGTTTATCTTTGGCTTTTGTCTTAAGCAAGCCTGGCGCCCAACTCTTGAACTAGTCAAATTAATTGATGTGTAATTTTTTTTAGTGGCCCAATTTGACAAAATAGGAAAAGTCATTGATTGAACCTTACTCACGGCCTAACCGTATCAACCTGAGCAGCCTATCGACAAAGTGATTTCACCTTCGTGAATTTGAATCAGATTTTTCAAATTTTGGGTTCAAAAATAAAGAGTGTTACACATTACCATATAAAAAATATTATAATTCAGTGATGTTGAATTCTACTAAGGTCGAGTCCTTGAACCCCCTGATACTTGTGGACTCTGACCCATATGTTATTGTTTATTTGAAATCTGAAGCATTTATGCAATTGACACTGACCACATTGAATTCATCTGAAATACTTTTTGACAACCATGATTTGAATAAAGTATTATTATCATCACGTAATGTCATCAGAATAGATCTACAAAATGAGTGTTACAAATCGTCATTCAAATTATGTTGGAAGTTTCACCGATGGGTAATGATGATATTGCTCTTTGTTCAAAAACTCCCACCGTCTTCCATTATTGAGGAATTGAGTCTCTTCAAATCCACTACTTTTGGAAGATAAGACATAGTGTGACTATATGAAAGAATATAGATTATTTCCACTGATGAAAAATACACTCACTGAATTGAGACACCACTTCTCGTTCTCTGTAGTCACTCTAATGACATTATCTAACTTATGATTTCTCAACACACATATTTATAAGAGACATCTCCACCCCATTTTTAGTATATGAGAGTGTGGTGAGTGAAGGTCATTGCGCACTTGACCATCAACACACTCATCAATACTCACAGTTCACTCTCAGCTCTCTCACACGTGAACTTCCTCGCTTGGAGGATGCAAGGATTCATGAAGGTCATGACCTAACAGAATGATTATGCCTACGCCACAACTTTAGTCAAGGTCGAACAAAAAAACTCAAGGTCAAATCTCAAGGTCAGAACTTGAGGTTATGAATCTCAAGGTCAAATTCAGAGTCAAAACTGAGGACGAATGTCAAAACTCAATGACAAACTCCAAGGTCAAACACACACATTACACACCTGCAATCATTCAAGGTCACACGTGACGTTATAGTGGTGGGGGAAGACCCATAACCGGCTTTAATCTCCTACTGGTTTTCCATATGGATTCGACATCGGTCTTAGTAGGACTAAAGTTTCTATCCATAACAATAATTTCATAGTTGTTGCCATGTTTCTCCATCATTGATGAACTATAATGATGATACGCAGATGACACTGAGTGACCCTTCTCGAAAAGTTCAGAAATACGATTCTTTACATCCAAAGAAAGTAGTCGTTCTCTTAGCGCAGCAGCCAAATTTATATTACGATTATGCTTATCCCAAAAGTCCAGAATACACGGTTATTTTGGCATATAGATATCATTATATCTCGACTTTGTGTCTGGAACATATATTTCCATATTTATCGATAATTTTGCTGGACAGTCTATATTTCGAAAAGTTATTTTTCGACCACTTTCATTTTTAGTTTTTTGTTTTACATCAAAATGATAGTGATATAATCTTTTGAATATTTGCAAGGCTTCTCAGTACTAAGCTTGAAGGTTTCTGAAACTCTTCAAGTTCATTTTCCAATTCAGTCAACCATTTCTGTTACAAACAAATGTCCGGCGAGATTGAGGTTCTTTTCAACATTCAACCGTTACACGAAATATATATATATATATATATATATATATATATATATATATATATATATATATATATATATATATATATACAGTGTGACACATAAAGTTCGCAACATATGAAAGTTTTTTTTATTAAGAAGTATAATGAAAATTTGACTTCGCAGTTAGTTTGTGCTTGAAAAATGAGTGAGAAACAGCTTCTTTCCTTTTGTCATGTGCTACTCTAAACCTGTCAAATTTTTCGAATCTTTCTCTCTACCGATTCGAACAAAACATTATTCAAATTTCATAGTTTTGATGGACACGAGACTCCAATATCATATTCTGGCCAGAAAATACTCACATTGGCCTGTTACCAGAAAAAAAATAAATGCACGTCCAGAAATTCGTCATTGTTGTTGCAAAGTTCATCTAGTTTTTTCATTTTATTGTGAAACTGATTCGGATTTTCGAAGTATGGACGCTAATATGTCAGTATTCGAATAAACAATTTTTTTTTTCATTCTTTTACACTGGTATTTTTTTAATAGATTTTTATCCAGTTTAATTATTTTTCTGACCAATAATTCAGTTACAAAGAAACCCGAAGTATCATACTTTTCTGTAAACTAAACAATGACCTACAGTTTCAGAACTATTCAAAATACTTTCGTTCTAGCGATTTTACCTGAACATGATATACAATTTCCTGATTTTAAACAATACAAGACTAATGCAAAATTTCGGAAAAAAAATTGTGCAATTGATCGAAACAAAATGAAATTTTCCCTCAGTAGGCTTTTGAAACAAATTTTTGTTTTGGTTATTGTCAAATAATTGCGTTTGATGAATCGAGTTGTTTTTTGTGAAGATTTTCCCACATTTATAATTCACAAATAAGTTTTATGTACAATGTTATCCACACAAGACAAAGTGGAAATCTTTTTTTTATGTGGTGAGAATGTGCCATATCCAGATGTTGCTTGTATTTTCAATCACCAGCATCCAGGAAAAAATATTCACTTCAGTACCGTGGGAAGGATATTGAAAACATTCAAAGAAACTGGCTCTGTGGACAATCGTTTCAACAAACCACATAATCCAATAAGGGATACACACTCTTGAAGAAAGAGATTTCGATATTCGAGCAGGATTTTCATTTTGGTTCCAAGGTGAGAGAGAAAATTATATTACATTTCCCTACAGGATTTTATGGACAGACGAAGCAACTTTTACGTCGAACGGAACAGTTAGTTCCCAAAATTGTCGCTGGTGGTCCAACAATATTCCATTTTGTAATAGAATGCCGTGACCAATATTCATTCAAGACAAATATGTGGTGTGATTTATCACATAACCAAATAATTGGACCATATTTTTTTAGAGAAAATTTGAACGCAGACATGTACAGAAATTCATTATGAATCAGTTGTCTGAAGTTTTGGATAATCCGCCTGTGACGAAATTTGTGGTATCAGCTTGACGAGGCACCGATTCACCAAACGGTAGAATTGAAACAGTGTCTCAGTCAGATATTTAGGGGCAAAGTGATAGGACGAGATTGGGAAGATTATTGGCCACCAAGATCACCGGGCTTATCTCCAATGGACTTTTTTATATAGGGTTATCTGAAACAAAAAGTGTATAAGCACATACCATTTGCAAACAAATAACATTTAGAGAATACCATTCGGGAGTGTTGTGCTAATATAAATCCCCTATTTATTAAAAATTCCACAGAGTCTGTGAATGAAAGGACTATAATATGTATTGAACGGGAAGGACGGCATACTGAATGATGAATTCGGGTTCTTTATGAGATTATTGAGATAAATCAATGGATGTTACAATGTTTCGTTGTGAATTTGGTAATAATTATTTTGGTTTAATGTTTTTTACACATCTAATGGTGAGAATAAAGAATATGAGATTTATGAAATTAATTCAAGAAACGTTGCAAAAAATTATTATTTGCTCGAAAATCACATCAAACAGTCACACTGTTGGGTGTAAACTACATCAAAATATTTCGAACTCATCTGCAGCTAACGGGATACAAATCTGTTAAAAAAAGAAATACGAGTGTAATAAGAATGAAGAGGAATTCGTTTATTCGATTACTGACATATTAACGTCCAAATATTGAAAATCCGAATCGGTTTCACAATGAAATGAAAAAACTTGATGAACTCTGCTACAACAAAGACGAATTTCTGGGGGTGCATTTATTTTTTTTTCTAGTAACAGGCCAATGTGGGTATTTTCTAGGCATGTATGACATTGAAGTCTCATATTAATCGAAATTATGATATTTGAATCATGTTTCGTTCGAATCAGTAGAGAGAAATATTCCAAAAATTGAAGAAATTGGAAAAAAGTCTAAGTGATAGTAGACAGCTCAAATTCGGAGCAAAGGTATAAAATTGGAAATGAGCAACTTTTTTTTGGCATTTTTCGACATTTCCAAAAAAAAACAGATTTTTTGAGGATTTCGAAAAAATGTCAAATTTGACAGGTTTAGAGTAGCACATGACAAAAGGAAAGGGCTGTTTTTCACTCATTTTTCAAGCACAAACTAACTGCGAAGTCAAATTTTCATTATATCTATTAATAAAAAAACTTCCATATGTTGCTTACTTTATGTGTGACACTATATATATATATATATATATATATATATATATATATATATATATCTCAATAGCGATAACACCTCAACTGTTAGTCCCAAACTGAAACTTTCGTGACAAAATATTCTGAAAACGTATTGCATGCCCACAGTGCACAAAATATTGTAACGTGGCGCGAATATAGCATGAAAATAACCTAAGTAATAAAAATCAACATATCTCAAATTCGTCTTTATCACTCATCTGTAACCTAATCGTATTAGAGGATGTATTTTCATAACACATCTTTGGTTATGTATTTGGATCCATTTAGCTTCAATATATTTATTATTACTTTGAATCACTGTTTGTCACAGCTCAAGAAAACTAGACAGCGAAAAGAATACATGAAATGTAAGTCACCGACGCATTGGTCTAATATGTCGGTTCTTTACGAGTCATTGATTCGCTACACCCGAATTGTTCCGAGCGGGTAATGTGTCGGCGAATTCCAAATAAGTGCCCTGCGGGGCCTGGAGTAGCTTCTCCACCCTAAGAGCTCTGCTTCCAATATATCTTGTTTGTTGTTCATCTCATATGTATGCCTTATTTCAGTTGAATCCGCACGCCTATGCGTGATCAGTTGTTCTTCGTCGATCTAGCGGCGATGTCACTGCTGTTAAATTGAGAATTGACACTGAATATCTACTCTTGTCAACGTAAGAAATTAAAAAAAAAATTAGTTTACACAACGTGTAGTGCTGTCTTATTCAAAACCTCATTTTTGGAAACAAGTTACCACAACTCGTCGATCAAACCAACGCGGACGAACGTCCCACAAATACATGGTCCTAACGAGCCGCATCGAAATACTAGCCGAGACGAAGCAGTGAAACGAGCCGCCTAGCATCAAGCGAATTCAGCGCCCTACCAGTGTAGTGAGTCACCCTCTTCCTTCCTCTGACACCATCTTATTCCAATCTGTATTGCTTTATTTGTAGAGTTGCGGTGTGTGAACGTTTGAATCTCTTATTTATAAAAATGGCAGATTTAAATGCACTGAAGTTGAAAAGAGGCCAAATTAAAGCTAGGGTCATCCGATTCCAAAGTTTTTCAAACGCTTTCAACCCGGAAACGAATGATATAAATGAATTGAAAACTAGGTTGGAATCACACGAGCCACTGTTAGAGCAATTTGAATCGATTCAAAATGAAATTGAAGCGATAGATAACGTTATTCAGGAGCAAGAACGAAAGATGTTTGAGATTCGTACTTCAAGACTATTGCTCAAGCGAAAAGCATAATTATATCGGAATTCAATGAACTCGAAGCTCGAAATATACACACTACAAATTCGTCCTTTAGCCAAGGAGGAAACGGTGTTAATATTATAAGTATTAGTGATGATAATAATGCACAAGCGCAGGGTCGCATTAAATTGCCACAACTAAGTCTACCCGATTTTTACGGTCATTATAATCAATGGATGGCTTTTAGGGACACCTTCAACTCATGAATCAACGACAATGAATCGTTATCGGACATACAAAAATTTCATTATTTGCATTCGTGTGTAAAAGGAGAGGCCGCGCAAGTCATACATTCACTCGAAGTTACCAATGCGAATTATTCAATAGCCTGGACTATGCTGAAAGAACGCTTCGAGAATAACAAACTCATATAAGAGAGAGAGAGAGAGAGAGATAGAGAAAGCTTCTCGACAACTTCAACAAAAATCTACGTGCCCTGAAGGCATTGAAGGAACCTATTGAAAATGGGATACTCTTCTCATATACATTTATCATCGAAACTTGATCCCATTAGCAAAGGGGAATGGGAAGCAACAGCCATTGATTCTCCAAAACTAGCGGGATTAACAGAGTTTCTGACGAAGCGCTGTCAATTACTAGAGACGATTGAAAATAAAACAAAGACTCCAAAACCGGGTGTATCGAACCGCGAAGAAAAAACTCACTCGAACCGCGAAGAAAGATCTCACTGTCACTTATCCATGCGAAGAATATCTTGTTCTTTTTGCAAGCAACCTCATTTCAATTCCCAATGCAATAAATTTGAAAAAATTTCCATTCCTAGTAGATACGCAGAAGTAAAAAAGCTAAAGCTATGTTCTAATTGCTTGATGCCAAATCACTTCCAACAAAACTGCCGTTCATCCAACTGTCGCTTCTGTAATGTAAAACATCACTCCCTTTCACACTCTCCGCACGCCAATGGCACCGCGCGTTCAACCGACAACAATGTACAGTCGACATCTACCGGTGAATCACGACAGCTAAGCGAAGGCGAGCACGGTGAAACTATGCAAATGCAGCATTCGCTGGCTTCCATGAAAATCAAAGTCAGGGGTGCATTTGTACCAGTCTTTGAATCATATCCATCGCAAGTATTACTCGCCACAGCCATTATAAATGTACGCGACTTTGAAGGAAATTCAGTAGCGTGCAGGGCGATGTTGGATAGCGAATCTCAATCGAACTTAATATATCGAACAAAACGGAAACCTTCATATATTCAATCGACGGAAAATACAAAGCTGGAGAAACTTTTTTAGTAATCGATGAAATAGCCAAGAATATGCTACAAATATCATTCGACATATCGACAATAAATTTACCGAAAAATATAATTCTGGCAGATAGCACCCCCAATGAATCGAAGCCAATTGATATTTTGTTAGGGGCTGGGGTGTTTTTCGACATATTGTGTGTAGGTCAGATAAAGACAAATGCGAGCAATCCAATCATTCAGAAAACCAAACAAGGTTGGGTAGTCTCCGGACATTTAAATGTGGAAAATTACGATACGCGAATTTCATGCAATATTGCCATAAGTAATAACGAATTATACGAACAGCTACAAGCGTTCTGGAAAATAGAAGATGTAAAAACAAAAACCCACTACACTTTGGAAGAACTCGAATGTGAAGAACATTATGCTAAAACATTCCGGAGAGATGATCAAGGTCGTTTCGAAGTAACTTTACCGGTGAAGGATGAGCTTAATCCATTGGGCGAATCCGAGAAAGGCGCGATCACCCGATTTTTCTCGATTGAAAAACGATTCATACGCGACTCAGAATACGAAAGGGCGTACGTGAATTCCATGAATGAGTACATTCAATTGGGACATATGACGGCAGTCGATTTAAAGAACGATGTTGCAAATATCAAATGTTATTTTCCGCACCACGGGGTGATAAAGAAAAGTAGCATCACTACTAAACTTCGTGTCGCTTATGATGCATCCAATCCAACAAGCTCCGGTTTATCTTTGAATAATGTTTTGAAGGTAGGACCAACGATTCAATCGGAACTATTCTCAAATTCAGAAAGCATAACGTTGTATTTATTGGTGACGTAAAAATGATGTATCGACAAATAAATTTGAATGAAACGCAACGCGATCTTCAAAGGATATTATGGCGTTCTAATCCGAGCGACGAATTGAAACACTACCGTCTTAACACTGTGACGTACGGGACGGCATCAGCTAGTTTTTCAGCTTGTCGTTCGTAAATGCAATTGGCGTATGAATATGAGAATATTTACCCTCATGCAAGCAATGTAATTAAGCAATATTTTTATGTTGACGACCTAATCACCTTCGCATCTGCTTCTTTCCCACGTATTATCGCATTACTTTTATAGATCACAAAAGCATTTATTCCAGTAAAGTTGAGAAGTCCGTAAAAATTCACCATTGGCCATCTACTCGTATTCCTGGCAACATTATTTTTAGAACTCAGTTGGTCCACAGTATCAACCCCACTTTCTGCGGAGTTTCAAAATGTAATTATCTCTGGTTTGGTGTCCTCGCCAGAGTTTGGATCGATAGAGTTGTCATGGTGTAGAGTGGACAACAATATTACATTTTTGTTTCTGCTTTGCAATGTAGGAAACAATGGTTTTATCTTCTGTAAAACCAAACATACTTGTTTTCGGTGGTCTTTCGGCAGAAAAATCCAATGGTATTTGCTTTTTATCTTAACGTAGTGTCCTGACTATTGTTAAGTCATGATTCTTCAGTAAATTATTAGCAGCTGGAACAGACGTGAACAAATTGTCCATTGTGATATTTTTCCCAGACATTGAAAGGGGAAAACACATTCTATTCACTACATCAGTGGTAGCATTTCTAACTGCAAATGAACCTACTCGTTGTGTGCCGCAGTAGACTTCCATATTGACTATCAACTAAAAAAATATCTTTAAAGACAGGCTTCCATTGAAACCGTGTACTTTTACTTATAAAATGAGTTCAAGTCATCGCTAAAAATGATTTAATTATTTTTTGTTGAATTATTTGGTTTCAAAAACCTTGTCGCGCGAAGTGTTCATCAAAGTAGGTACCTATCAATTTCAGTGGACCATGATTGGTTGGTAGGTACCAATTCGTCAAAGTATTAAATTGATTACAATTCGCGCGACATGCTTTTTGAAATCAAATAATTCAACAAAAAATAATTAAATCACTGTCGGCGATGACTTAAACTCATTTTATACGTTTTAGTACACGACTCAAATAAAAGCATGTCTTCAAAAAGGTTTTTCATCAGTTATTATATTTTTTGCTTTTTAGTTAGTTTGCCTTAATCTGTTCATTTTCAATAGAGCATCGTTATTAATTACAAGATATCTCCCCTGTAAGTTTTGAGCTGAAAAAAATCATGATCTCCGACTCTAAAAACTCCCACACACCAATTTTGAATAGAATCTGACCATAATCACAAAACTCGTCCACCATCATGAATTTGTGTATGGATTTTGACAAAAAATTCATAATCTCCGATCCTGAAAACCCCCACAACCCAATTTTAAATAAATATGACCATATTCAGGCCGCCATCTTGAATTTATAAATTTTGACAGAAAATTAAATTATCGACCGCGAAAACCGCCGCATACCAATTTTGAATCAAATCGGACCATTATCACAAAAATCGTCCACCATCTTGGTGCGGCCATTTTGAATTTATGAATTCAGACAACAATTCATAATCTTCGACCCCGAAAACCCTCGCATTAAATTTTTTGAATCGAATTGGACCATAATCACAAAACTCGTCTGGCATCTTGGGGCCCCCATTTCGGAATCATGAATTTTGTCGAAAATTACATAATCTCCGACCCCGAAAACCCCGCATACCAATTTTGAATCAAATCGGACCATAATTACAAATCTCGTCCGCCATCTTGGAGCCGCCATTTTGTTGTTTTCTCTAACAAAAATTGCATAATGCATTGTCATCGGAGTTATGGATACCTGCCAAATTTCAAATTATTCGGAAGTCGTTCAAAATTATCTTATGAGATTTGACCCTAACGAACTGAAGAACGAACGAACAAGTGAAACTAAAATAAAAGCTTGTAAAAATTAAATCTTTCCAAAGCCATAGTGGCGGAACCATCTGGATACCTGTGCTGTCAATGGACCGACATTCAAAAATAGATATCCTGCCAGCACGATATATACCAGCGAGATAGAGTAAGCCAAGCAGAGCTCCAATTTCTAATAGAGTTACATCGGATTTTTGTGCATATTCGGTCTTGAAGGGTCTCGATATACAGGGTGTGAGTGACTCTGCATGAAAAAATAATGTCAGTTTGCTATATAACTTTTGTCCGCAAATGCTTCGTTTTCTGAGATTCGGGGTGTTAAAGTCTTTCTTAAAAATTGACTATTTATTCATTGCTCTGAAACTGGTCGAAATATGCAAAGGAAATTCAGTGATTTCCAAGAAATAGTTATTGCGCATCTTTTGACATGCAATTAGGAATTTTATGTCCAACATTGGCGCGCATATGGGTAATGATATCAATTTTTTTAAAGAAAGAAATGGTACGCCTCTGAGATATTTCAAATTATTATTTTTGGATTTCTCGTTTAATTTGTCACAAAAAATCTCTCCTGCCTTTTTCCATATGGGGCGCCGTTTTTATGCAAAAAAATAAAACATTTAACGCGTATTTTTCATTTCTCTAATACATTATCAAGAACTATCTGATACAATAACGTTAAACCAGAACAATAACAAAAAATAGCATTAATAAATGAAGAGGCGCAAAGCTACTATAAATGTTCCGAATGACCTCCCTCAGACGTGATACAAGATTCAACTCTTCGCCTCATTGATTGTCGTATTCGCGCAAATATTCCTGGTGTATTTATTATTGTCTCACAGCCGGCTATAATTCTATTCCTCAGGTCTTCAACATTTTTGGCGGTAGTGGAATGAACTGATGACTTGAGAAAGCCCCAAATACAAAAATCTAGAGGATTTAAGTCCGTTGATCAAGCATGCCAATGTTCCGTACCTCCCCTACCTATCCAACGATTTGGATATACTGCATCTAAGTGATTACGTACAATAATGCTAAAATGGACTGGTGCACCATCATGCATGAACCAGAAGTGTTGTCTAGGCTGTAGAGAAATTTCTTCAAGCAGAACAGGTAACTCTACCAGTCGCATGTTAATCGTTGTGGGAGGAAATATGGACCGATTAAATGATCATCAAATACCCCAAGCCATACATTTACTGAAAACTGATGCTGAAAATGATCTTCAAAGATTCCATGTAGATTTTCCTCAGCCCAGAGGTGATTGTTATGGAAATTTCGTATACACTGTCGTTCAAAACTAGCCTCGTGAGTAGGTAAACAAAACGCCATTTGAAAAATTAGGAATTTGGGCGATTTTTCCATACAATTGCTGTTCTTTGAGAATTTCATATACGGTGGAGTTGCTAACATTCAGTATGTTGGCAATTTCTTGAGTACTTGTTTCAGGTGACACCGCAATTAACTCGAGAACTGCTTCTTCTAGTTAAACAGTTCGTAATTCTCGAGGGCGCCTGCAGTCAGCCGTTTGTTTCTTAGATGTACCATTTTTGCGCAAACGTTGGTGAAGATGGGCAAATATTGTGTGATGGGGTACCCTACGTCCTGGATACAACTCAGCATACAATCGTCGAGTTTGTCGACCATTTCCATACAAAATGCATGTCTGACAATTCCGCATTTGTATAATTTTCCATTCTTTTTGATAAAAGAAAAATCAATTACTCATTTTAATTAATGTTATATCAAACTGAAAGCTTGAAAATGAAAGAACGCTATTTGACATTCTGTTGAAATATTCGTATTTACCAGAATGTTGACAGCAGCCTACTAGTATCGCTACTAGATAATGTATTGAAGTAATGACAAATACGCGTTAAGGATGTTTAATATTTTTGCTAAAAATCGACGCCCCATACAAAATTAGGCAGGAAATTTTTTTTGTCACAAATTGAACGGGAAATTAAAAATGTTTTTTTATTTGAAATATCTCAGTGGCGTATCATTTTTTTCTTAAAAAAATTTGAGATCATTACCCGTATGCGCGCCAAGGATGACATAAAATTATTTATTGCATGTCAAAAAATGCGCATTAACTACCTTTTGGAAAATCACCAAATTTTATCTGCATATCTCGACTGGTTTCAGAGCAATAAATAGTCGGTATTCAAGAAAAACTTAAACACCCCGTATCTCGGAAAACGAAGCATTTGCGGACAAAAGTTATATAGCACACTGTTATTATTTTTCATGCAGGATCATCCCCTGACGTTTGTCGCATTATCCACAACACCCTGTATATCATAAGTTCAGTATAAGAATAAGTGGTTTGGTAGAATTGTCAAGTCATCGTTAATCTTGTTGCATAATATGGAACCATTGGCCGATGTGAATGCAGAGTAGCGAATGATTTTGCTACGACCCTGTCCCTTCCATATTTCAACAAAATTAATATATCTTTCAATTTTCCAAAAACAGGAGAAGGTTATCTAGTAGACGCTTATTATTTTTTTTTCTGTATGAGCACGCATTACTTTTCAAAGAGTAGTTCGATTTCAATGACATTTTTGTCATTGAATAGGAAATCCCCGAAATTGGTCCCATTTGGATTTAAAAAAAAATTCACCCTCAAGGGTAGAAAAATAGGGGATATTCATCGCTCACCCACTGGATGTTTGAACGTTAACCGATTCTACCACTATCACTGGGTTATCCGATTAAGATCATTATTTTTTTATTGGATAGGGTATACTTCAGAGTTGGTCATACTTGAATTTGGAAAGGAATAATCCACCCCTAAGAGTAGAAAGATAGGGGTTGATTGATTTTTCATCTGTGAACCGATTCTGTTGAAGCATACATACAGTGCTTCTCAAAAGTCCGCTCCCCCCCTCTTATTTTTGGAACGATCATACATAAACAAGTGGAATTTGGAAACTAAATATTGAAGGTTGTAAACTTCCCTACTAGTGATGGTAGATGACGAAATCGTCAAAGATGACGTCACAAAGCCATTGTGACCAATAATTTTAAATGGAACCCTACGGCAAGATACACCTCTTTTAAAAGGTATCGAAAAAACCTATTCAATGATACTGATTTTGTTTGTGTTTATGGCAGTTTTGGCAACTCGCTTTTAAAAACTGCAAAGCTGTTATGGATTAAATCAGTTGATACTAAAATTCCAAATTCAAGCTCCGCCTCTGGATAGTTGTCAAATAAGCTGACGTTTTTGTTAGTGAGCCTAATTCGACGTTTTTGTAATTGTCCAAGTTTTTGTACATTTAATGATTTGTGTATTGTTGATCGAACGTTTAACTGTTTTGGCAGCTTTTGGTACTTTTAATATTTTTGTACATTTTGATAATTTGTTGAACTGTTGTGAGCCAAACGTTTAAGTGCTTCAAGAAGCGAAATAGTACGTGCTTTAGGTGATGAAGTATTAGCGATCCTAATTCTTGGTGAAACTGGACAAAATATTCATGCAGCAGAACGCATTTTTAATGAGAGGTTTCCTGATCGCCCCGTTTCGAGGACTTATTTAAGGGAGCTTCTTCGTAAGTTTGGAACAACAGGTAGTATTAATGATGCGAAACGATCTGGCAGACCAAAAATTCCTGATGAGAAAAAACTTTTTAACAAAAAATTAAACCGACGAAAAAATCAACTGAAAAGCAAAAAATTAAATAAATCTTCCTAGTCTAAATGATGATTGAGCTCCTAAACTAATGTGAGTAACTGATTTTGAGTCGGCGCCAATCAAACAATTATCGAAGATCATTATCTATGAAAGAAGTCATAAAAACGCAGCCGTGCATCTCGCTGCCATCATTTTACGCTTCACCTAATTCAATTGCTAGTTTGTTTGGCGCCGACTTAAAATCAGTTACTTACTAGTTTAGGAGCTCAATTATCATTTAGACAAGGAAGATTTATTTAATTTTTGCTTTTCAGTTGATTTTTTCGTCGGTTTAATTTTTTGTTAAAAAGTTTTTATTTTTTACTTTTCAGTTCCGTATTTCGTCGGTTTAATTTTTTGTTAAAAAGTTTTTATCTTTCAATTTTTTGTGCCTAAAATCTACCAATTACTACCTACTTGTTTTTTTATTACTTCCAAAATACTTACTTACTTACCCACCTCACTTCAACTATTACCAGTTAAATAATATGATTATCTACTTTTACTATTTGTTGTAATATGAATTATTTTCGTTGTTCTGGTTAGTTTATTTCATAACTTTGTATTTCATTCCATCCTCTCATAAAATATACTGATTTTGACGGAACAAGAATAATGTCAGTAGCGATCTGTCATTGTCAACTACGTATGTGTGTGCTAATGTTCACTAGTGAAAAATCAATTATCCCCTATTTTTCTACCCGTAAGGGTGGCTAATTTCTTCCGAAATCCAAAATAAGGTATACCCTATCTATTAAAAAAAGAATCATCCAAATCGAATAACCCAGTACAAAGTTATGCCTGATAGAATCGGTTAACGGACCAGAATTCAGAGGGTGAGTGATCAATATTCTTCATTTCGCTACCCTTAGGGGTGGATTTCATCTTTTGAATTCAATGAAACCAAAGTCGAAGTACACCCTATCCACTCAAAAAAGAATAATCGGAATCGGACGCCTCAGTAAAAAGTTATGCGTGATCATACATAAAAAAATATGATGGAAAAACATAAAATATATGGGTCGAATAGAGAACCTCCTCCTTTTTGGTTTCGTCGGTTAAAAAATTGATATACTGGCAGAAGTAATAGTTGATCCTACTTCTTCAACAACTCACGTTGCATCTACCTGTGAAGTCAGTCGAAGTACAGTACACAAGGTGTTGAAAAAAAACAAATTTCATCGTTACAAATCAAAAATGGTTCATCAACTCTCAGACGACGACCCAGACCAAAGACTAGAATTTTGTGAAAATATGGAAACTAAAATCAACCAACAGCCGGACTATACCAAAACAGTTTGTTTCGGTGACGAAAGTACTTCCTATCTAAATGGAAATGTAAATACACAGAATGTGAGGTATTGGAGTGACGCAAATCCTCACCTGTTTCGTGAAACACATACCCAATTTCCCCAGAAGGTGAATGTTTGGGCAGGTATCCTGGGAAACCACTTCGTTGGGCCTCTTTTTTTAAATACTAATTTCGGAAGATAATCCAGATGAATTCGGCAATTTGGAAATAACATTCCAACAGGATGGTGCTCCCCCAAACTATTACGGTGCAGTAAGACGGTATTTGGATGAGGAGTATCGTGCTAGATGGATTGGACGACGAGGTTCAACGGAATGGCCAGCTCGATCACCGGACCTTACACCTTTGGATTTTTTTCTGTGAGGGTACCTTGAATCGAAGGTTTACACCACTGAACCTGACAATATTGACGTTTTAAAACAACGTATTGTTTCAGAATGTGAGGCTGTTTCCGCAGTCACATTTGCAAAAGTACGAGAAGAGTTTAAAAATAGGATATTTCACTGCCAGGAAGTAGATGGAGCAATTGCTTTGAGTAGCAGCTGATTCTTAAATCTGTAATGAATATCATACTGAATGGAATTTGAATTTTAATGTTTACTAATGAGCTATTGAAACTGCCATAAACACAAACAAAATCAGTAACATTGAATAGGTTTTATCGATACCTTTTAAAAGAGGTGTCGCTTGCCGTAGGGTTCCATTCAAAATTATTGGTCACAATGGCCTTGTGACGTCATCTTTGACGATTTCGTCATCTATCATCACTAGTAGGGAAAGTTTACAACCTTTAATTTTCAGTTTCCAAATTTCACTTGATTATGTATAATCGTTCCAAAAATAAGAGGGGGAAGGGGACTCTCGAGAAGCACTGTATGTAGTTCTGATGACACCACAACATAATGGATACCTGGAGTCAATTGAGTAGGTAGTTATCAGTGGATTTTAGCCAAAAAAAATTGAAAAATGAAACTTTTTACCAAAAAATTGAACCGACGAAAAAAGAAACTGAAAAGCAAAAAACGAAATGAACCTTCTTAGTCTTAATAATAACTGAGCTCCCAAACTAATGTGAGTAACTAATTTTGAGTCGACGCCAAGCAAACAAGCAATATAATTAGGTAAAGCGTGAAATTATGGCAGCGGATCATATCAGTTATTATTACTACTACTCTACTACTACTCATATCAGTTATTATTGAGACTAAAACGGTTTATTTTATTTTTTACTTTTCTGTTTATTTTTTCGTCGGTTTCAGTTTTTGTCAGAAAGTTTTTATTCAAACAGTCGAAATAAATAATCACATATTCACTTATAAGCAATTATTTCAAATGGCAGGCATGTTCTTATTTCCAAATTTCGTGAGCGTTAATAAAGTATAAATTATAAAACAATATCACATCAATTATATCAAATTTTCTGGGAAAAATGTTAACTGGCTCTTCATTTTACAAATCATGTATTTGAGCATAATTTTTGTTGCATAAGGATGACTCTAAAATTCATTCATGAGTTTATGTTACGAAATAGAAATGACCTCAAAGCACAATGAAGGAAACGTGCAAAGTAATTGAATTATTTTGCAGTTCATGAACCAGGTCCACATTCATTCCCAACTTTTATATCCATTCAAAGATTAAAAAGCGTAATCCATGTGTCATGGAACGCTGAAAGTGTGTTGATTGGAATGTACAATTTGGTTAATAAGTGCATGTTTGATGGAAAACAGAATTGCTTCAATTAGTAAAGGTGATTAATTCGTCATTTTTATCATTCGGAATTCTTTTTGGGAACTGACATTATAATTATGGGAAAAGAAGAAATGATGACCAAGTGATTATGGGTAGAAAATATATAGATTTTTGAGATACCAATCAGTGATCCCATACTATTGGATGGATGAATCATGAGACAGGGTGGTTTAATATTAAGTTCTGGCAACACGAACCACTCGTCTTCAGGCAAAACGAATATAACATATTTCCATCCTGTTATTCTTTATCATTCTTCCAGTTCCCATATTACGAAAAAACATTTTTTTTAAATATTTTGCATTTACCTATGTTCTATGCATTGGAAAATAAGTAATTCTGTGGAAGTAATTATTTATTTGTTTGCTGATTAAGGCCGCTCAACAAGCTTGTCCTATAACAAAGCGACACATAATTACATGATAATACAAATTGAGACTGGTCTCACTATGAGAACCTAAAAACTAAGAGTGAAACATAACAACTGAGAGAGAAAAAGTGCAGAAATGACATAATAAGAGTATGTTTAGAACAATTAAATTATATATCACAAATACACCTAATACGAGCATGCACATTCAAATTCAATTATCTATTCTGGTAGGAAAGTATAGTTTGAATAAATCAAAGTCCCAATATGTTTCGTAAACAGGTTAGTGGAGTCATTGAAAATGTTTAAACGAGTATCGCATATAGAGTTGTATGAATTAATAGATCTTATCAGGGTGGAATTATTGTAGTAATTATTATGGTATATTTTGTTGTGGAATGTGAGCCTATTTCTAGTTATGTAAGGACTACAATTGAGTGGAAAACTAGGGAGTCCATATATCCGAGACGACAAGATCATTTGTAAACAAACAATATATCAGAAAATTATCTACAGAGAAGAAGTCTTTCGAGTTTGTACAATTTAAGATTCTTATCATATTGTTCAGAGTGTCGATGATGAAAATATATATAAATGGAGTTTTTGATAAATGTTTTTTGGACATGTTCGATACGTAGTATATATTCATCATAAACTGGGTTCCACATAATAGGTACTACTTAATTCGAATATGGGTCTTACCTCTTACCATGAACTCATCAATGTTAATAGTGAGGGAGGCGAAGACATATATTCTGCGCCATATCTTCAAAGCTAATTTTCAGTTCAATAATTGTTGATACAATGTGATTCATGAAAACTGGAGTTAAAAGTTGGGACATCAATAACAATTTATGTGAAATGTAAAAAACATTATGTAAATGTCTTATACCTACAAGACTGAAACTTTTTACAGTGATAAAGGATACCTAAAGTACAGGAAAATGATCAAAAGTCTACCACCTACATGAGGTGTTGAAAATACAAACCTGTTTGACTCATTTCTACAAGGCTGAAATTTTGTTTCTCCGTTAGTTTATTCAATAAAACGACCAAAAAGTATGCTCCTCGATTGTATACTGAGTAGCAATGCCTCATGTGCCCGCGCTATAACTTCAGGTACGTCTTCCAAAGCCTTAGCCACCTTGTCCGGAAAGTAGACTACACTTATTCAACAATATGTTAAATGAACTGCTTGGAGCAAAAAAATTGCTTATACATTTTCAAATGATGCCGGTAAATGCAATAATTCTGAGCGGCCTGTAACGGATCGGCGCAGCGGCTGCAGTCGGGAGACGGTGCATTCCCTTGAGTCTACCAAGGCTTTAACAATATCAGATTTTCGGTAGACTCAATTTTTTGATCGGTTCATTATAAACTTACGGAGAACGAAAATCAGCCTGGTAGAAATGAGTCAAACAAGTTAAATATTTTCAAGACCTTATGTGGGTTGTAGACCTTTGATAACAACGCTTTCGAGGCGGTAGACTATTATTTTTCTGTACTTGAAGGTATTCTTCATAACTGTGAAAAGTTTCAGTCTTGTAGGTATAACACATTTACATGATTTTGTTCACATATGATATCAACACAACAAAATAAGAATCAGCTTTGTAGAAATGATGATAGACCCACTGTCGCCGCCTCCCTTACTTCAAGGCAGATATGTGATTATGGAACTATTTGATGTTCCTCAGGATGAAAAACACAGCCCCTTACGCTTTTTCAATAATAGCTTCAACATGGCTCTCACAGGAGAATTTTTTATTCAAGACGACTCCTAAGTCCCTCACCTCGTTAGGAGATTTCAATAAGTGATTGTTAGCTGTTAGTGGGGTGGAAAATCTTGTTAATATGATTTGAAAGCATTTCCTACCTGAAAGTCTAGGAAGTCCGAGGTTTTTCAATTTCCATGTTTATTTTCGTGTATATCAACGTACCTGAACGTGGAACCCTGTGGGACACCAGACGAATCTCTATATTTTCTGATTCAACGCGACCTATTGATAAGTGTTGAAAAAGTTAGCAATTCAGACGCTCCCATAGATGGCCTCATACACTAAAATTTCTTAGTTTTTCCATCAACATGATCCAAGATGTAAAAATTATCATCACACAAATCAACATCGGGATGACTTGGCCTGACCTTCCTGTATACTCTTCAGTTCATTAATTGAGGTGTAGTATGCAGTAGCAAAAATTCTTCTAGAATACGGTCTACTGCAATCTTTTGAAACTTATTTCTAGAGACTTATGTTGTGGGTATTTCTTCCACAAATAGTATACGGGAAGCGGATATCCTGATATCCAGATAATTTCTATTAGATAATACTAAGTCTGGCAATTTACCACCAATATTCAGTTCATAATTGAATTGTATGAGATACTGCAGGGATAAACTGTTCATAAAATACTCACTGAGGCCATCGGTGGCGTGAGATGAAGTGAATCAGTCAATGTTGATATTATCAGCTATCACTCCACTACCATCACTCTTATCACTAATGTTTTGGATATCTTGGTCCCGGCGATGATGACGAAAAAAACTCAAAGCGGTTAATTTTGTTCCTCAGCGAGGTTCCTGTAGGCACGTAGCTTCGAAAAATCATCCGTTTTTTTTCTCAAGCCGCTTGTGTTCTGGAAGTATAATTGTATTTCTATGAATGAAACAAAAAACAACCACTTGTATAAAAAAAATCAAAATATGGCAATGTTTCATTTTGAACGACATATGTGTGTCCAGCAGAATTTATACTGATTTCTGTTACAAAACTAGGTAGCCTGCTTGAATGAAACCTTGTCGAAATATGAGAGATGGTCATTAACATTAATTTTATCATTCAGTCAAGGAATTTTCGTGTAGTTTGACATCTTCCATGAATCTCAGTTTTGGGGACCGATCATCGAACTCAACCACTATCTTCTTTGTCCTCTCATTGTCATAATTCGTTACTGATTAAAGCCGCACCCAATGACATTTGACGATTGCAGAACTATCGATTGACACATCGATCATATCAGATAATTTTGGCAGGATTACTCTGATTCCATTTATCTGGAACCCGGCGACCTTGCTGACGTGATGATTGTACCCTCGCCCGTAATTCGACGTTCTGCCTTCTCCAGGGTTCTGGGTCATTCTTGACTCCTAGAACATTACCAGCAATTTTCTGAAATTTGTTCAAGCACACTCCAAAATTGTCGATTTGGTTAACGTAGACTCTCATCGACTAGAACACTTCGGTTTGTTGATTCTTGACCTTCTTCAGATCCATCTGGATGGCTTCAATCGCCGACAACAATTCATCCATTCTCAAAATGTAATTTACACTTACCGTTTATTCACCTCTGCATTCGCAACAAAGCCAGGTGAGTTCTGAGTCAGCAGGAATTGCACAAGAAGCCGACGGAAGTTTTGCACACCCTGGTCACAGGAAAACTGCACACACTGCAAACATCTGGCTCGGAAAGCGTTTATTCACTATACATGATAAATTCATTAAAAAAAATTGAATTGGATCAGATCTTCATTCCAGAAAAAATTGAAGGAAATATATATGTGGTGAAGAAACTAAAGAATATATATATATATATATATATATATATATATATATATATATATATATATACGGGGTGTAACTTAAATGATGTCATCAATCAGGGGGTGATTCCTTCGACAAGGTATTTGTCATCATCAGGTTAAAACACTAAATATGTAGTTTGAAGACATATTTAACTTAACACAATATTGAAATGTATTAAAATAATTCTTTAAAAACATATGGTTCGAAATATAAGACGGTATTTAACTCAATATAAAATAATCTGTAACATTCATAAGTATCCACTTACAAATTATATTATTTGAATTTTGCGTTCGCATCGTACGATCGTTATTGTAGGTGTGTGACTGCGTCGAAGATATCGGGAATGGTTGGTTTATCAATCATGCATTTTTACCCTCTTCATCAGGTTACATGCGATCTACAATAAAAATGATAATGAAGTAAAGAAAACAACAACATACATACCTTTACCATACATAGACAAACTATCGAATAAAATTAATGAAACATTGGAAAAACACAACATAACTATTTCACATCGACTGAAAAATACGAACAAAATCATTTATTTGAAATTTAAACCAGAAATACCCAAATAACAAACAAACTCATACAGTATATAGAATACCGTGTAAAGACTGCCAAAGTAACTATATAGGTCAAACAAAAAAATATTTGCAGAAACGATTACCAGCCCACAAATACTCAAAAACACAGCCTTATCCAAACACGAAAAAGAGTATCAACATAAGTTTGACACTAACAACGTTGAAATTTTGACCAAAGGGAGGAATCCAAGAGTCAGAACATTCCTTGAAATGATACATATTGAAAAATGCCCCAATAGCATGAACAATAGAAATGATATCAAAAACTTAAGCCAGATTCATAACAACCTTTTTTAACTTTTTTATAGTAATAATAATGAAAACTGATCTTTACATGCTGCCAAAAAAAATACAGTCCGGCTCATATACTAGAACTCAATATAAACAATCCGGTGTACTTATGAAGAGGGTAAAAATGCATGAAAGATAAACCAACTATTCCGATAACTTCGACGCAGTCACACCTACAATAACGTTCGTACGATGCGAACGCAGAATTCAAATAATATAATTTGTTGGTGAATACTCATAAATGTTACAGACATTTTTATATTGAGTTAAATAACGTGTTATATTTCGATCCATATGTTTTTAAAGAATTATTTCAGTGCATACATTCCAATATCGTGTTGAGTTAAATATGTCTCAAACTCCATATTTTTAATTTGAGTGTTCAACCTGATGATGACAAATACCATGTCGAAACGTAGTTGAGAGAAATTATATGAATTGACTGGATCAGATCTTCATTCCAAAAAAATTGAAGAAAATATATATGTGGTGAAGAAACTAAAGAATCAATAAATATATATATATATATATATATATATATGTATATATAATATATATATATTATATATATATATATATATATATATGAAAATAATTGTTATATAAATTGTTGTTATAAAATGAAAATAGCTAATAATTTTGCTATTCTTTTTTGTGAGCCAAATTGTTATGATATAAATAAATATTTTCGCCCTGTATGATATATTTTGTATGATGAAATGATAATTGCTAGCTACGTCACTGTTCTCTCGTCACGTTGCTGCCAATTGTTATCATTTTCCTTACCACAGCTAGCAACAGTTGGTACGCCTCTTACCTCAGATAGCCGGTTCAGGCAATATAGCCACTATCCCCTGCTGTCTAATTTTAGTTTATTCAATGGTCATTGTTATGATTGTTGATCATTGTGAGAAAACAAACAACAAAGTATCAGAAAGCAATTATTTATTCAGGAAGACTTAATTTCACCTGGCCTACGAGAAATATCTTATACTAATGTGAATCTACAAATATTCACGGATAATCATAAAAATGAAATCATGGATAGATAGACAGAACCTCACTTTTTCCTTGAGAGTGAAGTTTTCTGTTATAGTTCAAAATAAAGTGAAATAAAGTTCTTCAGATGTGAAATACGTTATTTGTGAAATTGTTCAGGACCGAATGTGCACTATTAAAAGTTCTTATACCTGGCTGGAAATGTCGGTGTTCAAGATATGCCCTGAAACTGGATCCCTTCCCACTCCAAGCTCTATCAGGAACTCCAATACCATAAATCAGGAACCATACATATGCGGAAATCAGCTTTGGATACGTGGATATGTTGTATAATTAAGGTAATATTGATTTTGTTCTTCTAATGTAGGAATTATTTCCATTTTTTTTTTCTCCAAAAATGATGCGAGGCATTCCTTTCTAAATTTTTTTCGATCTCCTTTTGGCTTTGTTTTCTGTCACCTAGATACGAATTTTCCTTCCTCTTTTTTTCTTATGAATTTTTGAATTCGCGCACCAATTGTAACATTTCCACTGTTTATGGTTATGTGTCATAACTTATACATGAAACTATTTTTCCATTCTTATTAACTATGTACAAATTTCAATAATAATTGCCTCTGACACTCTCCGTTCTTATTCCCTCACAATTTCAAATTCTACATGTGACCATACTGTTCTGATTGGCTATTTCATCAAGAAGTTGCTGTTCTACCATTGGCTACTTTTAGTTAGCTACAATTTCATATACTGTATTTTCAAATTTATAAATTTGTAGATCACATTTTATTCAGGAAAATTTTGTAAATCTAGACTTTTTGTTGTCTTTTGAAGAATTATGGGTTGTAATCATTCTGACAGTGTATGAAATTGATTGTGTTATATAATTTGGAATTTTTATCTATTCATATCATACATAGGCTTATAAAGGAAATAGAACTTCTAAAATTTTGTAAAAAACAATCTCTTGAAACTAATAACTATTTATTAATTATTCTTTTTGTGTTTTTTTAACTCATAATTATATAATTTGGAATTTTTATCTATTCATATAATACATAGGCTAATAAAGGAAAGAGAATTCTAAATTTAAAAAAATTTTTCCTTTATATATATATATATATATATATATATATATATATATATATATATATATATACAGGGTGTAACTTATATGATGTCATCAATCAGGGGGTGATTCCTTGTCATATTTCATGCAAAAAAGTTTATATAAACGGGGTATCTAAAGTTTGATGAAAAATCAGTTTTTCATAAATTACTCAAAATTCTTTTCGCCGATTTTGATTAAACTTCGTGTATGTTTTATTTGTAATACGATGCTTCTTGTCATAAAATTATATTTTGAATTTTGTTTCCAGTGGTGTCGCAGAGGGTAACCAGATTGATATTTACGATAATAAATATTGTACGCTAATGTTCTCGCTGAGTTTGATATCATTTGAAATCAATGGCTAAACAGTGGCGTAGAAATGGGGGGTTACGATCATTTGAGTGTAAAAATGTGTTTTGCTATTCGTCGCCTTTTGAACAAAGTGAAATGGAAATCTGTTTGGTTTGGCAAGTAGATGGAAGAAGTATTCAAACTGCTACACACAAAAAAAAGTATCTCAAATTGAGAAAACTAATTTCTTTGAATATTCAAGTAAATCTTTCCTTTGAATTGAGCATATTTTTTTGACTCAAAACATTTGTTATTTTCAATGCAAGAGAATCATTTTATTGAATTATATGCTCGAACCAAGCATGTCATTATAAAAATACAAATTTACATTCTTCAACTTGATATTAACGATTTTTTTGAATTGAAAAACCTAATATTTTGATTAATACTTTTACTTCCTTGATACAAGGATATGGATATGCATTGCTTCAAATGAAAAAACATAATTTCTTCAAGTTGATATTTACAATTTTTTCGAAATAATGAAACTATTATTTTCATTGAATACTTCATTTCTTTGATCCCCCAACTTGAATATGCATTTTTTTAAATTGAAAAATTCTATTTCCTTCAATTTTATAATACGATTTCTTTGAAATAGAAAAATGTAATATTTTGATTTAATACTTTTTTCCAGGATATTTTTTTTCGAACTATAGATCCTTTTCTCCCTTGATACAAGAGTCAAAAATGAATTTATTTAATAAAAAATATTGAAAGTTGAATTCCAAAAAAAATATCAAAATTGAAATTTGGTTAGTTTTTCGAACTGAAAAACCTAATATCTCTCCAATACTATATTTTCTTAATCCAAGACTATTTATAAGCATTTTTAGGGGTATAGGTTGAAATAAAGCCATAAACTTGATAACCTTGACTATTCAGATTGGCAACTAACGATAATTGTTTCTTATTCATAGTATTCTATTTATAATGCCTCAAAAGTTGAGGCTACCTGAAACCAATGACTACATGCAACTCAGTTTTTGGATACCGGGATTGCTTTATTTTAATGGACATGAGTGAGTATAACTGAGAAGAAATCCTTCAAAATATAATATTCCAGCCCTCATTAACAAAAAAGAATGTTCAAATACAAAATAGTCCTTTTCATACATTTAAAAAATGAAATGAATTATAAGCAAGGAACGGTTAGATAACTTTCGAATTCACATTAACAGAAACTTCCTGAAAACATTTTTTTCAGTTACAAATATTATTGGATATTAAATTAGGTATATCATCCTCGAATTTGTTTTCCCTTTAAAAATTATTGGAAATGAAACTTCATTGTAATAAATCACCATATCCATTACCATTATCTCATTTCAAAACTGCCGATTTCTTGAGATTGGTAGCTAGGCGATGATGCCACATTAATTTTTTCTATTTGAAGGGTACAGAAAAAGAAAAGGCGAAAATATCAAGTTAAAAAAATCGGTTTCTGCAAGGTGACGCCACCTTTTGTAGCAAAAACTGCTTGTGAAATGGATAAGAGGCGGCTAGGTCTGTAATACATTTCTACATTCAAAGAAGAAAAAAATCGTTTTTGAATTGAAATTATACTCGGAATGATTATTTCCAAACTTCAAGACGAACGTCTCAACAAAGGATTCAATCAAACTGCAGTTCTTAATATCAATAGGGAACACTCATGTGCCCCTTTTCTAAAATATTTTGATTTGCACATAAATATTACCTACAAAGTTCAGCAACATACTTAGAAATAGAAAAAATGTTCAATGTTCTTCAAAATTCTAAATTGAAAACATCAATTTAGAATTCAAAAAGACTCATCCTCTGATGGACGCATTCATCGTTACTCCACACAGTTAATTTTTTAGCGCTAACTGCTTCGAACTGTCAATCATAATTCCATCTAACTTCCTACATGTTGTACTGATTTTTTTATTATCAGAGTATTTTCAATTGTTACTGATACATCACATTGAAAGTGAGGTTGAATTGAGATGTCTAAAAACCATGGTGTATTCACTTATACCTGTAAAATATTGGGACAAACTGGGGGACACCAGCGCACTTGATAAAGCGAGTTATCTAGAGTTTCAGATGGCGCCGACGTCGTTTCCTGTCATAATTCAGTGAACTGCAATTACAGACCACACAGGGTGTTTTTGTGATTTGTGTCTCTGATCCGTTCTGTGATTGTGCTTTTGTCGCCTTTAAGGTTATGTCAATTTGTTGTGAAATATTTTGAGGTTGATCGATCGATGTAACATATTTCAGAACAAACTATTCCATGTACTTATGTCGATGTTATATAGAATTTTAGAGAACTGTTCCGAAATAATTCTAATTATGAACAGTTGTAGTGCGTACCAATTTTGTGTGGTTAATTTTCTATTGATACGGCTCCACCAAGTTGGTACTCATATATTTCAGTCCCATGAACACAAATTCAAAGTCGGTGCTTGTTCAAAAATGTATGTGGATAGTGGAAAAGGCCTAACAAATTTAATAAATTAAAATGTGTCTTGAACGTTTCTTATTGCTAAAAAAGGTGGAAAAGGGACATTTCTTGATCTTTGAACCTCTGAAAGTAATTGAGAACGACGCGTTTGACTTCAGATTCGTGTTTATGCGGCAAAATACGTAGGTAACATCAAGCGGCAAAACTCAACTCGACGGAGCCGTATCAACAATTAATTTGGACAATCCGCTTTCTTAAGAAGTTGAATTTTATATTATTTTCTCTGTTCAAGATATTCAGACGTGTCTCAGTTTTGTATAACTTTCTGCAAATGACATGAATGAATGCATAAATCTCTACTCCAAAAAAACTTTTTCAAATACTTCTTTTTTAAGATACATTTGGATAGATTGATGAATAAAAGGAATACCAGAATTTCCCGTAAGATTATATGAAGTGTTGGATAATCCTCCGGCCTGTTCAATTTGAAGTATTATCAGGTAAAAAGATTCCTTTTTTGTTGTTGTCTTGTGTGGCACTTGTTATTCTATTTTGAGAGTATCCAATTCTTTCTCCTTTATTCTGGAAACAGCAAATAATCAGAAAAACTTGATTTGAATTTCTGACATAGAATTCATCACTGAGTAACAAATCCAATCTCATGGTTTTCATGCTGCCTAACCAAAATCAAGATATATTCATACAATGAAAAGTCCACGCTTACTTGTGAAATTCATGTGTTTATTGAATACGTGATAATTATCCTAATAATGGTCATTAGCCTTATAGATCTTGGGAGAGGGCCTTGTTCTTCCGAACAACTGCTTGGTTCAGATATCCCTCCTCCGATTATCTCAAGCGGGATGTTACTTACTGAAAAATAAAAAAGAAGCCGATTTTGATTATTGTTTTGTCTCCTCACCTTTGTTAGTAGGGCTCACCTTTTCCGGAGAAGTCATTCTAAGATAGCCGGAAGCAGCATAGACTTCTCTGACCAGGAATCATCGATTTCTCAACTTCATCAATAGATTTTATGATATCTACAATAACTCTCTGATTTTGTTCAGGTCAGAAGATTGTTGGAGAGGTAATAGTCCGGCGAGATGGGCAGTGAATGGCTTAGTAATAGTTTGTATCAGAAAGTTCAATGGAACAATCTCATCGGAGACATTTTCCAATCCCCTCAATTTTCAAGTTAATTCATCGTCTAGAGACATCAGTCCACTATCCTACCTTTTCTCCTTCCTTCGTGGAAGTTTCCATGACCCCAAAGAGACCATTTGAGAAGACATCACTTTGGAAAAATCGTCAGGTAGACTTCAAGAAAAATCCGATTTTTTACAGACAGATGTAAACATTGTAGTAAATTTCAAGGATTTCATCTCATTTTTGCCAACTGTCCTGAGTGGGATCTTGTTCGTAGAACTATAATCTTCGTAAAAGATCAATTCACAATTTTTTGCATAAAAATATGCAATGATGTTGACAGAAAAAGAGAATTTCATAGGTTTGAAGTTTGAGATTTAGCGTGACACAAACATTCCTTAACCGCGCCATCTACTAATGAAGTACTAAGCAGAATTTAACGACATTCATTTGTTGTCCCCCAAAAAGTCTTAACAAAATCGAATCAGTGAATACACCAGGGTTTTTAGGCATCTTAGGTTGAATTTATATTTGGTTGAGAGAAATAGTATTGCCTATCAATATTTCTGAAACAACCACAATTGGCGCTAGTATTTGGGGGAAGTTATTCAACTCTAGTTTTAATTGAGTAGCACCTTTCAATTTGAAAATTTCAACAAAATTCTGGGATTTGAGGAATTATTTTCACAAAATCTAATTTTTGAAGACCGAACTGATGCAAATAAAAAATAAAATCCCGCGTGTTCCCTATTCATGAGCCACAAGCCACACAATATATGATTGTATGAAGCAGATGATAGACACGCAGACATTTCGAAATTGACCCAATAGCCTCGCGATAAATAATGATACAATTGGCAACGTCCTTATATTATCATGTGACCTGCGACCGACCTGCCGACCTGCACATTCGACATTCGACAATTTACCCACGCCACGCCACGCTTCAAAAATAAATGATAGACAAGAGTTCTGCAATAAACTGTGTAGGTATTATGGATTAATTGTGTTGTGTTTTCAAAAAATGAAACGTTGACATGGATATCCAAGAATTGCTCATCTTGTGGAAGGCAGATGATGGAACAATAACAAATTTCCTTGGTAAGTATCACAAAGCATTACTGGAAAACGGCGGTTTTTTAGTTAAACACTGTGTCGATGATTACCTATTGCCTTGTTTGAAGTCACTATACCTATATAATATGAAGAAAAGTAATAATCTTTTTTTGTTATCAACTCGTATGATTTTGAAAATAATTCCTCCTATCGATGTAGGGAAATACTGTATGAGGTCAAAGACGGTTACGAACTACTTCAAAATTTTCATATTCTTGGTTTAAAACTATGAATATGTATTTCTTTGTACCAAAAAAATATTTTTTCAGTTTATCTCTATTTGTACTTGAGATATTTATATTAATGCTACCATGCCTAATATAATATGGGAATTGATTAAATATTTCATATTTCACATATTAAAATGAATTACCAAATAACATACAAGAATTGACATATTCATGATCGCATCGTAGGAAGGTTATTGTGGGAGCCACAATAACCTTCGTACGATGCGAAAGCAAAACTCAAATAAAATAATTTTGTTTTTACCTGATCATGAAAAATACCATGTCGAAACGTCGTTAAAAAAATTATATGAATTGACTGAATCAGACCTTTATTCCGAGAATTTGAAATATATATATATATATATATATATATATATATATATATAATTTTAGTTGAAAAGGGAAACATTCTCAATTGAACATTGATAAAAGATTTTTCTGTGAATTGAAAAATCCACGATTAAAATGAAGTTATTTTTTGTGAAGTCTAACAGAAAACAACACTTCCGGCTAAGCCACGCTTAAAAAAATTAAATTTGCATTTTCATTCCGATAGTTATTTGATTTTCTATTCCAGTCTTAATTAAGAACTCATGAAGATGAATGAGGCAAAGAAGAATGTTTTCCAAAAGAGAGTACCCACCAGAAATCAATCATAACATTGACGCAGGAGAGACATCGCATTCACTAGGTCTTCAATACATTTTTGTCGACGAAAATCTATTTCACGCTTCCACGATCATCAGGAAGACCGGAAGAAATGGGAAACACATTTCAAGAAGCAATCTCACTTTGCAAAGATGGAAAAAGTTGGAATCATTTCTTTTGGAGAGACACTTTGAAATTAGTGTTTTCTGACATTAAAACCTGTCATGGGGTATGAAAGATTGATTTGTTGAAAATATAAACAGGATGTTCATAAAATCAGATGTGGAATCATCTGCGACTGAAAGATAAACCTTAGTCACTATCTTCCATCGTCAAGATAACCTCCTGTGGGGTATTCATGTTGAAAAGTGAAACATTCTCAATTGAACATTGATAGAAAGATTTTTCTGTGAATTGAAAAATCCACGATTGAAATGAAGTTATTTTTTGTGAATGTCTAACAGAAAACAACTACTTCCCCGGCTAGATTTTCGTCGACAAAAATGTATTGAAGTCCTAGTGAATGCGATGTCTCTCCTGCGTCAATGTTATGATTGATTTCTGGTGAGTACTCTCTTTTGGAAAACATTCTTCTTTGCCTCATTCATCTTTATGAGTTCTTAATTGAGACTGGAATAGAAAATCAAATAACTATCGGAATAATAATGCAAATTTTCAATTTAAGATTTTTTCTTTTGAGTTAGGGCCTTTTCAGAATATCTATCAGATGTAGTTCAATGTCCAGCGTGGCTTTAGCCGGGGAAGTAGTTGTTTTCTGTTAGACATTCACAAAAAATAACTTCATTTTAATCGTGGATTTTTCAATTCACAGAAAAATCTTTCTATCAATGTTCAATTGAGAATGTTTCCCTTTTCAACATGAATACCCCACAAGAGGTTATCTTGATGATGGAAGATAGTGACTGAGGTTTATCTTTCAGTCGCAGATGATTCCACATCTGATTTTATGAACATCCTGTTTATATTTTCAACAAATCAATATATTTTAGTGTTGTTCATCCCTGCACTTCTCCACCGTACTGATGAGGGCCGAGAGCCCGAAACACGTGTCTACGTTTAACACTTCTCTGAGGGTTATTTCCATTGAATTCCTTCAATTTTGTTTTTAACAGTCCCCTCGATATTCCACTCTTTTATATATATGTCCATTAAATTCCTTCCATTTCGTTTTTAACAGTCCCCTCGATATTACTCTCTTTCATATTTATATTCCTGGACTCGGATGTCACGCAGGTAGCTATAGCTGCCTCCTTGGTGACGTGGGTTGTTGCCCTGGAATTCAGGGTCTGCTGACCGAAATCACAAATGAGCGGCTGGCTTCTGTTTGTTGACTCCGTTGATTTGTCGTTTTCTACCAAGTGTTGTTCATCCTTGCACTTCTCCACCGTACTGATGAGGGCCGAGAGCCCGAAACACGTGTCTACGGTTAGCACTTTTCTCTGAGGGCTATGTCCATTAAATCCCTTCCATTTTGTTTTTAACAGTCCCCTCGATATTACTCTCTTTCAAATGAAATGAAAACATTGTATAGTATGTTGAAAAAATATTGTATTTTTCAGTTGTTAGTCAGAATTTTGTTTTTTTATAATATGTTCAATAAAACTTTTTCATAAATATTCTTGTTTCAATCATTTTGATAAACTACAATTCGAATTATTACGCATTTGTCCCTCTTTATACATCAACATTGTCTTTAGACAATTCTTTGATTTTAACCATTAAATCTCTATTATTTCTTTACAGATACTTGTCATGGATATTTTCTGTCAAAAACTATTATATATCTATTTTCCACCAATAATTGAATATTTCTGGCAACTTCATAAAGTTTAAGTTCAAATAATTTGTATTCACTGCTTGCATAATCACAAAATATATGTTAATGTCGAGAGAAAATATTCATACTTTTATCCATTTTTCCACAATAAGAATAATGGAAATTTAGTGTTAGTCTATTCTTGAGATAACTCTGGTAATGTTAAAGGCAGAAAACGAACATTTTATCATGCATAATTAATTTATTCATATCAAGAATATTATTTTTTCCGATCCAATTAATCAATATTTGCACTCAAACATATGGTTTTGATGAACAGAATGAACGAATGTTTCATTATGAGTAATTGATAGACTCTGATCAGGAATATTAATTTAACCAATATTTTGACTCAACCAGATGGTTTTGTTGAAGAGAAAGAACAAAAGCTTCATTATGAATAATTTATAGCTTTAAATCAACAATATTACTCTATCAATTCAATATTTAACACAAAGTACTTTTCTTGCATTGATGTAATTCATAGTTCATAGCATTGTGAGTGATGCATAGTTTTAAATCAAGAAAATTGTTTTTTTCAATGAAATAAATTGATTCCCAACTCGAAGCAATGCTTATATTGAAGAAAATAAATTATTTTCTCAAATTGAGTAAATTTTATATCAATTCAACATGATAACGCCTCCATTTATGCATATCTCGTATTATGTCAAGAGATATCTTAAATAATGATTTTTTTGAAACAAAAAAAACATTTCTTTCATTATATACAAACAAATTATTTACTTGAGTCAATGCAGTCATGCTTGATCCATGAATTTTTTTTGTGTGTAGTTTATATCTAATTTATTCGGAAAACAGCATAGGTAATGATGAAAAATAATCAAAGCAGATGCTCAGAATGGGAAACCTCCACTTGCAATACAAGCATCTTGTCTCCTTCTCCGCACACGTTCAAAAAGTCCTGAGGTGTTGCGTATGACATTAGAATTATTCATAATTATATTCCTCAAGTCATTGTCATCGACAATTGGTGTCGCAAAAACAAGCGATTTGATATATCCCCAAAAGAAATAATCCAGAGGGTTCATGTCTGGAAATCGTGGTGGCCACGGTTGAGGTCCCCCACGACCTATCCACTGGTGAGCAAAAGTATCATTGAGATATTCACGAGCGGTAACACTGAAATGAGCAGGTGATTCGTCGTGCATAAACCACATATTTCGCCTTACTAGCAAAGGTACATCCTGTAACAATTCTGGCAATGTTCCTTCTAGAAATTGTCTGCACGTCACACCATTGACTCGAGGAGGAAAAAAATGGGCCCTATTAGATGATCGCCACAAATTCCCGCCCAGACGTTGACCGAAAACTCCTGCTGAAATCCACTTTCTACAATGGCATGAGGATTCTCGTAGTCCCAAGAATGATTGTTGCGAAAAGTTATGATGGTATCCCGTGAAAAACTTGCCTCATCTGTGTATGAAATTTCAGACGTAAAATTGCGATTGTTTACAATTTGTTGACAAACCACTGACAAAACTCCAATCGTTTGGAAAATCTCTTGGTAACAGTGCCTGCACCCGTTGTTTGTGGTATGGATATAATAAATTCGTATGCAGAACCTTCCAAACACTTTGATGACTGACATGGAACTGTAAAGCTAATTTTCGGGTACTTAATGATGAATTGTTGTCAACTTCTTGGAGAATTGCTTCCTATAACTGTGGTGACATTATTGTCCTCGGTCTACCAGGACGCTCAGCCTGTTTAATTACAGATCCAGTTTCACACAGTCTAGCATGTAACCTGGTGAAAGTTCTTTCTGCTGAAATATCTCTGTTCGGATATCGTTCTCGATAGAGTCGACGGGCTTCTGCAGCATTTCCATCTGCTGGTCCATACACAAAATGCATCTGCGCTAATTTGCGGGTGTTCATATTCACTTGAGAGTATGTAAACAATCGTGTTTGCATGCACGCTCGAACAATTTCACGATATTTGTGACTTGTACCTACTGTGTAAAACAATCAGAATTTTCTTATCGCTGGTATAAGTTTTAAATTCTACGAAAAAACTTAAAAAAAAACTATAAACATCATGTCAAACAATCAAGAATTTCGTACAACCAGTATCGTGGGTAAATAATTTTTCACTTTAAAAATCAATGTAATTCCGGTAAAAATGTCACAAGGTATTTCAACCTTTCATGGGAAAAAGTTCATATAAACGTGTGTCCTAACTTGCTTCGTGTCCGAGTAGCGACGTGTCGAAGTGTTACTATAAAATAGGTTTTTTATTAATAACTCAAAAGTCTTTACGCCGAATTGATGAGAAACTAGGTATGTTTGTTGGCAGTAACAAGGGCTTCTTTCATGAAATTAGTTTACGGATTAAAATTCCAGTGTCGTCACAGAGGGTTACCTCAATGATATTTATGGTAAAAATCAAAGTAAAAATTGATTATGTAGTAACATAAGGGATAAAGATTATTTACTTTTAAATTAAATACATCTCAAACCCGACAAGATTGAAATAACTTGTGACATTTTTGCCGGAATGACATTGAATTTTAAATTGAAAAATTATTTACCCACGACACTGGTACCACGACAGACACCAGTTGTCGATGACAATGACTTGAGGAATAGAATTATGAATAATTTTAATGTCATACGCAACAGGACTTTTTGAACGTGTGCGGCAGTCAATGAGAAGGAGACTAGATGCTTGTATTGCAAGTGGAGGTTTCCATTTTGAGAATTATTTTTCATTATTACCTATGCTGTTACCCAAATGAATTAGACATAAAGTAGCAGTTTGTATATTTCTTCCATCTACTTGCCAAACCAAACAGATTTTCATTTCACAGTTTGTTCAAATGGCGACGAATAGCAGAACACATTTTTACACTCGAATGATCGTAGCCTCCCATTTCTACGCCATTGTTTAGCCATTAATTCCAAATAATATCAAACTCAGCGGAAACATCAGCGTACAATATTTATTATCGTAAATATCAATCTGGTTACCCTCTGCGACACCACTGGAAACAAAATTCAAAATTTAATTTCATGACAAGAAGCATCGTATTACAAATAAAACACACACGAAGTTCAATCAAAATCGGCGAGAAGAATTTTGAGCAATTCATGAAAAACGATTAAACTTTGGAAACGGAGCAAGTTATGACACACATTTATACATTTTTTTTTCATGAAATATGACAAGCAATCACCCCCTGAAATAAATGACATCATTTAGTTACACCCTGTATATATATATATATATATATATATATATATATATATATATATATATATATATATATATATATATATATATATATATATATATATATATATATATATATATATATATATATATATATATATATATATATATATATATATAAATATATATATATATATATATTATATATATATATATATATATATATATATATATATATATATATAAATTTAGATATAACGACTGAATATTGGTATGAAAAGTGGGGAATTGTTGTAAAATTTTGTAAAATTGTTAACGGGGATCTTCAGTCAGCACAAGTGTTGAAATATGAAAAACTCTCTAATACTTTGGACCAAGCTTTCGATTTGATTTTGGAATTTTTTCAGGGTCCAAAAATATGTAAATTACATTATTGAGAAAAATTACTTAAAATGAAGGAAGTACTTACAGTAATGTGAGTGGTTGATTGATGAACATCAACTTTTAGAAAAAGAAAACGTAAAATATGAAAACATTGGTTGGAATGTGTTATAGCTCTGACGTTTCAAGTGACATTGAAATATTTGAAATTACTACCTATGATGATTAATCGTCAGAAAAATATAAAATATTGTAGTGGGTGTGCAAATTTTTATTCTTTGAAAATCATCAGTTTTTATCTATTTGTAAAAGATAACTGTAGATTTTATTAAGATTTCGATATCTGTTTTTTTGTTCATATTTTGATGGATTTGTTAATTTCAATCATTTAAAAAAATAATCTTTCAGAATTTTTTTTCTGAATGTAAAACTTGTGCTTTTTCGATTGATATTTTATGGCCTGTTTCAATAGCATGTTGAGCCAATGCACCTTAATTCTTATTGAGTCTTATATCACTTCTATGAGAGATGATACGGTTATTTAAAGTACTTGAACTTGTACCAATATAATTCAAATCACAGTTGTCACATGGTATATTGTAGACAACATTTGATTTGTTCAAATCTGGTGTGGTTTATATTTTTTTGTGAGATTATTATGTTATTTTCATTTTTGAAAAATTTGATTATATTTGATGATAGAATTCCTATATTAGGTATTGAAAAATAAATTATCTTTTTATTGTTATTTTCTAAGTTTTGATTATTTGTGTCATCATTAATAATTTGTCTATCAGAGTTGGTATTGAAAAGAATGATGTTATGAAATTTCAAGAAAAGTGAATAACTACAATAAAAATTTAAAATTCACAACTGAATTAGAAAAAATTTTAACCAAAAAATTAATTGGTATGAAACCAACAAACTTGAATAATAACTAAACTAACATTTTTTCCAACTGAAAAAATGAAAATAAATTTGATTATTTGTATGAAAAAAAGAATCCAGATGGTGGTTCATCCTTCATTGAAAAACAAAAATTTCAAAATCTCAGAAATATTTACTAGATAACTCTTACCCCAAAAAACTTCCTAACAGAATTGTTTTCAATACCAACTCTGAAAATTGATAATGATACACAAATAATCAAAATTCAGAAAATGACAATAAAAGGCTAATTTATTTTTCAATTCCTAATATAGGAATTCTATCAAGAAATATAATTAAATTATTCAAAATGAAAGTAACAAAAAAATCTCACAAAAGAATATCAAGACTATTGGAAATTTAAATACGAAGTTGAGAGAAACCATACCAGATTTGAAGAAATCAAATGTTGTCTACAACATACCATGTAAGAACTGTGATTCGAATTATAGTGGTACAAGTTCAAGAACTTCAAATAACCGTATTATCTCTCATAGAAGTGATATAAGACTCAACAAGGAATCATGGCATTGGCTCAACATGCTATTGAAACAGGCCATGAAATATCATTCCAGAAAGCACAAGTTTTACATTCAGAAAAATTTTTCTCTAAAAGATTATTTCTTGAAATGATTGAAATTAATAATATCGAAAATCTTAGTAAAATCTACAGTTATCTTTTATGAATAGATCAAAACTGATGATTTCCAAAGAATAATTTTTTTTATATATACCAACTAAAATATTTTATATTTTTCTGACGATTAATCATAATAGGTAGTAATATCTTAGTAGTAATTTCAAATCTTTCAATGTCACTTGAAACTCAAAGCTATAACACCATTCCAACCAATGTTTTCTTTTTCTAAAAGTTAATGTCCATCAATCAACCACTTACATTACTGTAAGTACTTCCTTCATTTCAAGTATTTTTTCTCATTAATGTAATTCACATATTTTAGGACCCTGAAGAAGTTTCAAAATAGAAACGAAAGCTTGGTCCAAAGTATTGAGGAGTTTTTCATATTTCAACACTTGTATTGACTGAAGATCCCCGTTATATATATATATATATATATATATATATATATATATATATATATATATATATATATATATATATATATATATATATATATATATATATATATATAAAGGGTAGTCTCGTGACTGGACTAGTTGAAAAAAACTATGAATTTGAAATAAACTTTGTAGAAAGGATATTCCTTGAGGTTGCAGTCAAATTTAATGGCCAATGAAAAAAGAAAAACTCTTTCTTATTTAGTCGAGCTTTCGAAAATGTTTATTTTCATTATCAAGACAGCTGTGAAAAAAGGAAAACACAATTGTGAAATACGATTTTAAACAAATTAATAGAACTTACTAAGGTGAGGTTAAGTGAAGAAGGAACTAATCACCATTTTATGATTGAAGAACTTTTCAAATCATATCACTATGAAACACTACTAGTAATATATATAAAATTAAACATGTAATAAATATTTTTAAAGTATAAACTTAAATTTTGATAGATTATTTCTGATGGGTTAAACATGACTGAAAAGTCAGTGCTACATTGTCAATTTTCCTGTCAACTTAAATGTAAACACTCTTAACAATATTCTTTCTAAAGTTGTTTAATACATACTACTGTAGTCATATCATATTTGAATTCTTCATCATAATGTATTCATATTCTTGACCTGAACTTTAAATAGAAAATATATATATATATATATATATATATATATATATATATTTATATATATATATATATATATATACATACAAGTTGCATGTATCGATGCAGAGGTTTCATGATGCAAATTTCATAATGAATGACAATGTATCTGTTGAAGCACTGGCTTCTTTTTATATAATAAATACCCAAATCTTTCTGAAAATGAGTTTCATTCGGTTTTCACAATCAGGATATTGACTTTCCAAAATTAGTTGTCAAAAACCCTTCGCTAATATTAAATATCCACGGTAACATAAAAAAAAGTTAAATATATCCAAGGTGTTCAAAACATAGTCAAATGAATAATTCTATAACATTCTTCACCCCTGTATTGAAGTCTAATTTCAATACAAATTTTGAGTCCTCTTTCTTGGGATACATAACTTGACAGTTGGCCTCTTGAAAACACCAAATTGTGTTTTTACTTCTGCTGATCGAATCCGTCCGTTGGCACCTGTATAGACCTCTGCCACGATCCCTCTTGGCCAACAGTTTCTTGGTAGTTTCGCGTCGATAATTATAACAATGTCCCCCATCTTCAATTTTCTAGGGTCTCTTGAAAACCATTTTGTTCTCCTGGTCAATGTAGGGAGGTATTCTCGTAACCATCGTCTTCAGAAACACTCAGCAAAAAATTGGGAGATTTTCCGATATTTTCTGGAAATCAAGTCAACCTCACAAAAATGGCCAGGAACTACTACCGAGCTGGACCCTATTAGAAAGTGATGAGGTGTTGAAGCTTCCTCATCACCAGGTTCCAAAGGGACGTGAACAAGTGGTCTGCTGTTGACTATGGTTTCAGCTTCAATCCCAAATGTCAATATGACTTCTTCTCTGGGTGACCTTCCTTTCAGTGTAGCTTCCAAAGCGATTTTGATAGACCTTATTAGTCTTTCCCAACTACCCCTCATGTGTGGACTTGCAGGTGGGTTGTAAACAAATGTTATTTCTTTCGAAGATAGTTGCCTGAGGATCTCATCTTGATCTAGTTCCGCCATCGCCTCTCGCAGTTCTTCCAGATTGGTACCGTTGTCGTAATGAATCTTCTGGAAACAACCTCTTCCTCCTGGCATTCTTCAGATAGACATGATCACCGAATCCGTGCTCCGTGTTGCTGCCAATTCCAAATGGATGGCTCTTGTACTGAGGCATGTAAAAAGCACACCATATTGCTTCTCTTTCCTTCTTTCTACGGTGATACCTAAAGGGCCAAGATAATCCATACCCGAAAATGAAAATGGTCTGACAAAATTTCCAAGTCTACAAAGTGGAAGAGGTGCCCTTCCTGGAACAATCAGGACTGCTCTACGATTTCTGGAGTGTTGACAGGAAAACCAGCAGCTTCTCAAAGCAGCTCTTGGCCCTATAATGAGAAATTTTTATCTCAATTCATTGGCAACGTAATTTTGATTATGGTGGCCAGCTTTCAAATGATGATGACCAACTGATAGTTTGGTGTCACGCCTTTTCTTGTCCGATATGATGGGAAGTTTTGTGTCTTCATCCAATGAAGGAGATGTTAATATTCTAGCTTGGACTCTCAAAATCCCATTATTATCCAAAATTGGCGAAAGAGAATATAACTTACTTTTTTTCGTCAATGAATTATTTTTTTTCAGATTCTTAATTTCCTCTGCCAAATGGTTTTCTTAATATATCTTCTAATCCATACGTTTTCAGCCATATGGAATTCTTTTGGTAGTAATTCTGAAGGTAACTTTTTTATGTGAGGGCCTGATATTCTTTTCTTTCTTGATATGTAAAATTCTCAGTAACCACGCTGTTGTTCCGATCAATCTGAACTTCGAGGAGAATCTCTTGATGTATGGTAGGAATCAGATTCTTGTATCAGTAGCGTTACAGCTATGAATTGAATTTTGGCTGCCGCATCAAAGACAAATCTGGGTTTTCCTGCTTCATTAGGATTTGTGACACCAAAATGTAGTAAATACCACACTCTGTCCTGTGTACGTTCAACTTCTTCTTTCGAAAGTTCTTCGCATACCCTTCATCTGAATATTCTTCAAATTTGGTGCTATACTCTTTCGCAAACCGACTATCTTTTTGCATTTTGGATTCTATGGATTTCAACTCCTCAACGTATTAAATTTTGATTCCAGCATTGTATTTACCTCTTTCCCACAAAAGCCTATTTCCCATTTATTTTCAAGTCTTCTAGACGTTTTCTCCATGATTTCTAAAGCTATCTCATCTTGAAAGGGAGAGATTCTCAATTGAATTTTATTAACATCCTGTTCATATTTTCAACAAATCAATCTATTATACCCCATGACAGGTTTTAATGTCAAAAAACACCAATTTTAAAGTGTCTCTCCAAAAGAAATGATTCTACCTTTTTCCATTTTTGCAAAGTGAGATTGCTTCTTGAAAATGTGTTTCCCATTTCTTCCGGTCTTCCTGATGATCGTGGAAGCGTGGAATAGATTTTCGTCGACAAAAATGTATTGAAGACCTAGTGAATGTGATGCCTCTCTTGCGTCAATGTTACGAATTATTCCTGGTGAGTACTCTCTTTTGGAAAATATTTTTCTTTGCCTCATTCATCTTTATGAGTTCCTTATTAAGAGTGGAAGATAAAATCAAATAACTATCTGAATGAGAATGCAAATTTTCAATTACAGATTTTTTCTTTGAGTTAGGGTCTTTTCAGAATATTATCAGATGTAGTTCAATGTCCAGCGTGGCTTAGCCGGGGAAGTAGTTGTTTTCTGTTAGACATTCACAAAAAATAAATTCATTAATCGTGGACTTTTCAATACACAGAAAAATATTTCTATTCAGTATTTAATTGAGAATGTTTCCCTTTTCAACATGAATACCCCACAAGAGGTTATCTTGACGATGGAAGATAGTGACTAAGTTTATCTATCAGTCGCAGATGATTTTATGAACATCCTGTACATTGATTTGTTGAAAATATAAACAGGATGTTCATAAAATCAGATTGGAATCATCTGCGACTGGAAGATAAACTTTAGTCACTATCTTCCATCGTCAAGATAACCTCTTGTGGGGTATTCATGTTGAGAAGGGAAACATTCTCAATTGAATATTGATAGAAAGATTTTTCTGTAATTGAAAAATCCAAAAATGAAGTTATTTTTTGTGAATGTCTAACAGAAAGCAACTACTTTCCCGGCTAAAGTCACGCTGGACATTGAACTACATCTGATATAAATTCTTTAAAGGCCCTAACTCAAAAGAAAAAATCTGAAATAGATGTGGAATCCATTATATGTTTTTGTTCCAACAGCCAACTGATCCATTTTTTATTTTAGTATCAGCTAAGTCTTCATCCCATGTGATTCCGGATCGCCATATCTCCGGTATCAAAATTTTTGCTTTAACAGAAAAATTATTTAGAAAGCCTAGTGGGTCGAATACAGATATCAGAATTCCCAATACTTAACTTTTTGTACCTTTTCGTTTCCCTTGAAGAATATCTTGAATTTTGTTTGATTTTATATTGAATAGAAACGTGTCTTTATTAGGATCCCAATACAAACCCAGGACTCTTTCCCTTGGCAAGTCAATATCTAAATCAAGATCTTTCATCTCACCTGTTCTCAATTCACTAGGAATATTTTTCATTACCTGTTTTGAATTGCAAATCCAATTTCTTATCAGGAATCCTTCACTTCAATGGATTTCTACAACACGATTTATCAATTCTGCCGCTTCCTCCTCGGTGTCGACACTATCTAAGTAGTCATAGACATTATGTCGATGGAAAATAGCTTCGACCGCTTTCGAAGCCTCATTCCCGAATTGCAAAGCATTTTTTCTCATTATGAAAGTTGCACATGAGGGGAAAGATGCGGCACCAAAAATCATCACATTCATTCTATAAACTCCGATATCCCCGTCAAAGTCGGTTTGTTTCCAAAGAAACCTCTGCGCGTGTCTGTCTTCTGGTTTCATTACGACCTGATGAAACATATCTTTGATGGCACCAGTGAAAGCAATATTTCTTTCTCGGAATTTGAACAAAACACTCGGTAAATTAATAAGTAAATTGAGACTTTTAGTAAACAATCATTGAAACTAATCCCTTGAATTTTGGCTGCCGCATCAAAGACAAACCTGAGTTTTCCTGCTTCAGTAGGATTTGTGACACCAGAATGTAGTCAATACCACACTTTGTCCTGTGTACGTTCAACTTCTTCTTTCGAAAGTTTTTTGCATACCCTTTATCTGAGTATTCTCGAATTTTGGTGCTATACTCTTTCACAAACCACTATCTTTTTGAATTTTGGATTCTATGGATTTCAACCTCCTCAACGAATAAGATTTTGATTCCGGCAATTGTATGTTATCTCTCTTCCACAAAAGCCCTATTCCCCATTTATTTCCAAGTTTGCCAGACGTTTTTTCTATGATTATGTCCATGTTTTCTAGTCTAAATGATTGTTTTACCATCTCAAGGAGTTCATCATCTTTTTCACTATTGTGAAATATTACATCAGTTCGTTCTCTTTTACTAGAGGTATTCCCATAAATATCCCATCCCAATGTAGTTTTGGATATCATAGGTTGATTTTCATTTCCTTCAATGACTTCCCTCGCAATTATTAAGTCAATATTATCCCGACCTATTATTATTTCAGGTTTAGCATTTCCAATAGAATTCAATTCGCGAGGTGATGATTGAATCATATGTTTCCAATTTCTCATCAACTTAGGATTTATAGTTTGTATGGCAAATCAAGACATCTTACCGTTCTGACGTTTTCTAACTCAAACTTTTCATTTTAATTTTTTTCTCGTATTCCCAGACTTACTCCTAGAATTTATTTTCTCATTGTTATCAATTTTCAGAGGGTTCACTTTTTCAGTAGCTCCAATTCTATCTGCAACATGCTCGCTCGACAGGGTTACAATATATGCTTCATCAAACAGTGCAAAGGTGGAGTATGCTCACTCCGGACCAGAAAAAAGAACTGGGACGATTCTCAGAAGCACTCCTCTATCTACAATGCAATGACTCGATACTTCAATAATTTTTTTCTATTTCTGTTGTTGGAGCTGTCTCTTCCGATGATGACCGTCGATTTTTGTGAAGTAAACTATGATGATATTTATTGCATCCGCTGAAGGCACATGATTTTCCGTTATTACATATACTCAAATGATCTCTAGAGCTCAAACAACAAAAACAAATCTTATTTTGTCTAGCCCACTCCCATCTTTTTAATACATACATGTTTTTATAAAAGAAGCAGTCTTCTAATTTGTGATTTTTCTTTCGCAATATTCACAGAACATCGCGACTTTTTCCACATCCGAAGTAGATGTGGTAGTGCATATAAATATTTTTCTCCTGTCCGTTGCAGATTCTAGTGTTGTGATGGATCTTATTGCATCTGCAATTTCACAGAGCCAGGAAAAAAAATCCACAATGGTGAAACCATCAGTTTTTGTTGTGTTCACACGTTTACCCCATTCAATTTCAAACTAGGAGTAAGTTTCGAAATCATATCTGAAAGAAGTTGTGACTGACAATTCAAAATTGTCAAAGTCACTTTCAAATTTTGTATAACATTAGAAAATTTTATGACGTTTTGTAGTTTCTCTTCTCCAAAACTGGGAACTTTTCACCGTAGAAATCATCCTGAATGATAAATTCCGGTTTGCCAAATCGGAATTCCAGAATTTGTATTATTTTATCAAGTTCACTAGTAAAATCCAACAAAGCCTGCAGAGAATCTCATGCTTTTTCTTCAAACATTTCTGAAGTCTAGATATATTTTCTATGTCAGTAAAACCACATATCTTAGATGTTTTTCTGAACTGAAAAATGTGCCAATTTTTTGGATCACCGCTGAAGATCGGCAATTTTTTATTCAACGATTGTCTTGCCATGAATTCACTGAATTTATTTTCATCACCTTCATTTTTATCCGGGCTTACCTCGGACATCTTGACAGAATACATTCCTTCCACTTTCGGCACCGCTTTCACCACTCCAAAACTCTCACCTTCACCAGACCTAGAACTTAGGGATATGGATTCATCAGCCAAAGTATGCAACAAAGGAATATTATTAATCCATTGTTGTATACAAATCTTGTCCAAATCCATATTGAGTAATTCTGTTTCATTTTCCCCAAGATTCAATACTTCTTATCAACAATAATGATTATCTGCTTTCAGTAGACCTCAGATCTCGACTCTCTTCAAGTTCAGCTTGTCTTACTTTCAATTCTTTCTGGATCAGCTTCTTCTGAATTTCTAGTTCTTGCCTGGAGATTTCAGCTAATTGTTTTTCTGCTTCTAATTCAGCCTGTACTTTCTTTCTTCGCAATGAACATGCGTTAGTTTTCTTGGACTTTGGATACTTTGGACCATTCTTTCTCTTCTTGCCGCGATCCTTCTGTGCACTTGGATGGCGGTATTCCTTTATTTGCTCTCTTACTCCTCCTCACTTCGGTTATGGACATTTTATTCATTTTCCAGCAAATTGTTGTCTGTTTAGCTCAAACGACCAGATTTGTTGAAGCACTGGCTTCTTTTTATATAATAAATTGAGTTTTATTCGGTTCTTACAATTAGGATATTGACTTTTTCAAATTACTTGTCAAAAACCTTTCGCTACTATTCAATTTTCCCGGTAACATGAAAAATTAAATATATACAAAGTGTACAAAATAAAGTTAAATGAATAATTATATAACAGTATCTGTGAAATAGTATCGGAATCGGTCGGTTTCAATACATGTGTCAGAGTCCCAAGCCGAACGGGACTCCGCGACTCGACGCAACAGCAACTGATGCAGATTTCAACGTGTATGGCACGGTATTGATACAATTTCGATTATTTCATTGGCACCGCGTGTTTTCTACGAATATTGTTGGTTTCTTGTGTTCAAAATGGACCGTGACCGTGAGTTTGCATATGAATTACTTCTTGAAAAATGGAAGGAAAGATACACAGCAAATAAGGATTTTTTTGTGAAAAACATTCATAGCATGAGATGTCCTTTCGGACGAGAATGAAAAAAAGTACTGGATTCGCAAAAAAGGACAGGAAGTTCGGTAGATGACATCTATATACCCACGTTATGGTATTACGACCTCCTTACTTTCACCATTGACTCTGAAACCCCTAAAAAGGCAAATCAAATATTACTGACGGGGTGACAGAGCAATCTACCACTGTGGTATCAGTAAAACAATGGAACAATTTTAGTAGTGTTACTCGGGATACAAGATACGTGTATCATGAAACCTCTGCATCGATACATGTATCGCAACCTATGTCTAGGTGTATGGCACCTCTTACCTGACCACTCAAGGCTCATTTAACGGATCCAAAAGTATATTTCAATTTCAATATTAATCACTGTATGTCATCCCTTATTTCAAACAACAACAAAAAAAACATCGTTATTCTAGAAGATGAGAAATATCAATAATCAAAGAAAATGGAAGAATCAAATCCCGAATTCATGAAAGTCTTATCACAGAGTTGAAGAGAACAAATATTATTGAATGGTTAATCATACATAAATATTCTCAAGATAAATAAATTTCTCACCCTTTTTACTTTATGCTTTCATTTGAGGATGAATCAGTTCAGATAACTATTCTACAAGAATAATTTGAATCCTAAACTGTCGTTCAAGAAACATGGACTTCTCTGTGATTGTTTTATTTTCGGGCTCTCATCAATATAATAATTTCGTAAACTAGGTAATTATCGATCATTTTGTACTGAAAAATTTTCTATATTTGACAAGATTTTTTTCCTATTTTGTTGGTAGGTGATATAGGTATGTTCCTATTCGTACTGGGAGTATTTGAGTATACTACAGTTTGATTACTCCTCAATATCAAATCAAAAGACTTATTGCTAAAAAACACAATTGAACTTGACACAAAAGTCTTGAATATCTACGTAGTTGCATTATCGCTATCAGCCGTCTGAAGTTTTATTACACTTATTGAATGATTTACTGAAACTTCCCAAGACGTCTGTTCAATGTTTGAGATATGTAGTAGGTACCAATAATTCTGTATTTGATCCTCTATACCAGGACAAATATAAGATTTCAACCTTATCAGCAGATGAGACGCCAGTAATTTTTTTTTATATTCCAATGAAGAGGCCCCAGCTTCTCTCAAATGCAAGCTATTGTTTTGAGTGTGCTTCAAGCGTAAAAAATTGCAATTGATTATATTGTGCCCAAGATCACTGGCAATCCAATTTATCGGGCCAGTTATGATATTTTTACTCTTTCAACAAAGGAGATCCTCCGTTATTGTTTCAATTATTCCATAGGAAGACCCTTAGTTGGTCTATCGGACCCTACGACTTGGTCGGTTGGTTGAAAGCTGACGAGCCAGAGACAGGGTTGGCACTTAGCTTCCCTTGACACTGCGACCAGCTGGGATCTATTGTATCACACTGTCGTCAGTGGTTCCTCGTTCAAACAGGTTTGTGCCTTTAATTAGTTCAGAAGCCTGTTGATGAGGTTTTTGGATTCATGCCTGTTTCCGGGCTGATCTCTCCAAAGGTTCTGTGTTGCCTACTACTAAGGGCGTCACAGTCGAAACTAATATGAGAGGCTGTTTCCTCCTCTTCATCACATAGCCTACACCCCACGGTTTTTCTGCCTACTCCCATGGTGTTAAGGTGTTTCTTAGGCCGCAATGTCCAGTCAACAGACCTATTATTATACGAGCCTTCGTTCTGTTCAGGTTCAGAAGGTCAGCCTTCAGGGTCCGGTTTGGATGCCCTACCATGACTCTGCTGTGTATTTGCCCGACAGTTTGATCCCAATATTGTTGGTGTCTTCTTTTCATCCACTCGTCGATCAGGGTCCTACATCGGTTTTTGCTGATCCCATGTACAGGTTCTGGCCCTGTGGATAGCGTTTCAGATGCTTGTCTAGCTATCTGGTCCGCTTTGACGTTGCCTTCAATGCCTCTATGACCTGGCACCCACATCAGGGTGACCTTGTTGTGTTTTGCCAGCTCGATGAGGTTCTGGAGGCAGTCCCAGACCAGTTTGGACTTTATCTGTATAGAGTTGAGTGACTTGATAGCACTTTGACAGTCAGATAGAATGTAGATGTGTTTTTTCCTATAACCACTTTCTAGATTCTTCTGAATGCATACCATAATAGCATGTGTTTCAGCTTGGAATATCGTGAAGCATTCGCCAAGTGGTATTATGTAATCCCTTCTTGGCCTCACGCCATGTATTCCTGCTCCCGTTCCTTCAACTGTCTTTGAACCGTTTGTATACCAGACTATGTCCGCAGTTGATTGTGATTCTATACTCGGGACCCATCCAGATCCATCAATTCGTGTTTCGAATGATTTTTCGAATAAGTGAAGGGGTTGCATGTAGTCTGAAATCATTTCGAATTCTTCGATGTTGATTACATGAGTGATTCTGGTATGTCCAGTTGTTCGGATTCTCCAGTTTTTTGTTTGTTTCAGTCGTACGCACTCATCCTGGCTCTCCAATGACATGTAAGTCAAGGGGTTCGAGGTTTAGGATGATTTCCATCGCAGCTGTTGAGTGCTATTATTGCACCTGTGATACAGAGACAGGCAAGCCTCTGGATTTTCCCAAGGTTGGTTTTTGCCTGTCTTTGATTTGTTTTTGGCCACCATAAGAGTGAGCCATTAAGTTATTCTTGGTCTTATTACCGCTGTGTAAAGCCAGTGCATGACTTTTGGTTTGAGCCCCCAGGTTTTTCCAAAAGCTCTCTTGCACATCATGATGGTTATCTTGCTTTCATTGGTTACATGTTGGAGATGCGGGTTCCAGGTTAGTTTTTTGTCAAGAATCAGCCCTAGATATTTCACTTGCTCTACTACTTGTTATGTTTCACTGAATAGTCTGGGAGGTATGAGATCTCCCATGTTTCTTCTCCGGGTGAGGGGAATTAGTGTTGTTTTGTTCGGATTGGCCCTCAGGCTCTCTCTGTTACACCATTCCTCCACTGTCCTCAGTGCATTTTGCATTAGCTCTGAGGTTGTTCGAGTATTATTTCCCTTGATGAGGATGACCAAGTCATCTGCATACCCTTGAGAGTAATACCCTTGATTATTCAGAGAAATTAGCAGTTCATCTACAACCATGTCCTACAGAAGGGGGGAGAGTATGCCCCCCTGTGGGGTACCTCTGGAAATTTCAACCTGCTCTGTTTCCTCGAACCCTACGACTTGGTATTTTGGGTAAGCTGTTAGCGTTCACATATCATATTGGGTCTAGCATGGCGTATATCGAGCAATCGACCGAAATTGATATTTCATTATGTTTTTTTTATTTAAAATAAGGTAGTAATATGTATTTGAATGAATATATTTCGATTTCATTTATCTTTCCATATGCATAACTCATGATATGAAAACTTTCAGCTCAAATTCTCTGATAACGTAAATATAAATGGAAGAGTTGTTCATTGGTAGCTGAGTAATGTAGCATCGCAAAATGATCACTTACAGATAAGTCAACCATGATATGGTTTTCCATTGCATCACCACAACAATAATTCAGTGGATTTTTGTGAGGAAAAAGGAGGATCTCTCATGGAATTTGAATGAATCAATGCAGAATATGTTAAAATGCAACAAATTCCACTGAATGAATCTGATTGTCCGAAGAAACAGCTTGGGATGAAATAATGAATATACATATGGGATTCATTACTACTTCCTGAATATCAGTAATGAAATCAGTGTCAGGTTTGACGAATGGAATGAAATGCTTGTAATATACGTTTTATGAAATGGATGATTCTCGCAAACCAAGTATACTCGAGGGCGAAATATAATCATTTTGATGTTCAGAAAACAAATAATAAATGCGAAACGTGTTGAGTCGATTGATTGTCTTCGTATCAAAGATAAATGATAGTGGTCATGATAGGAGGTGATGGAAGTGATAGTAGAGAATCAAATGTATTATATTGGAAAACGCATAGGCGGAGAGTTTTAGTTTTTTCTCAAAGTAGATGTGTTCATGCACAGTGTTCTCAAATCTTTATAGTTGAACGTAGCCAGAAATATTCCGACACAAGACGGAATATGATTATTCATTCCTGATTTTTGGCAAATTATTCCGGGCTCTGGACCATATGATACTCATATATGTCAATTCTGAGTACCAACTATAAATTGATATATCTATTACCTTCGAAGGGGCCGCCAGAAGGCTTGGGATGTTTAATGTCGTAATCGCCCGATTTCCGTTCATAATGAATGAGCTCTCAATCAAGATACTTTGGTGATTAACTGTTATCCTATTTTTTATATCACTATAGATAATGCTGAACAGTATACGAAACAGACAACTACCACCCTCAACTACGCAATGCTGTTCGTTTGAGAAACGAAAACAATTACCGTTCAATTGTCATTTGATTATGATATTCTCTACTGGTATGACAAAAAAAAATGTGTTAATCGAATCTGATGCATATAATCATGAGTGTCCCTATAATAATGATATCCATTCACGTGACCGAATCAAATTATAATGAAAGCGAATGGACGGAACATGAATACACAAATGTGTATGTACGTACCCATGAATACATTCATACATATTTGAAATAGTTTTAACGCTATAGTAAAATATATAAGAAAACTTCATCCTCGGATAATGTGTGGGGACTATTCTTCATTGAGAGAGAGTGACAAACATTAACTTCAAGAATACACTATCTGGTGCGCAGTGAGAGAAGCACATCAGTGAGAGAAAAGTAACAGTGAGATTGTAAACGGCAACAAATCCTGCTAAGCTTTAGGAAAACCAAAAAGGTATGTCTCTGAGATGGGGAAATAAGAAATACCCCGAATTGACACCCAGAAGCTACCAAACAAGGACAAGAATATTCACGTGATGACTGGGCAGGAGTCGAGCTGGTGTGAATCGATGACGCCACCTATATCAAGTGCATTCCATTTAAAACGAGCCACCCTGAATAACTTTTGGTACAATAATTTCCAGGAAAAATAAAAAAACACGTCAAAAATGTATACAGGGGGACACATTTGACATATTCACATTTGATGTTACTTCCACTATCGCACCCCCAGAGCATGTCACCATTTTTTTTCAAATGGATCACCCTATATTGTTTTGCATTATCAGATGCTCCATGATGAGCAGATTTCAACAAAGTATAAAACATATGGTCTGACGCATATGGTTCGGGAGCTACAAATTATTTGGTTGAAAACGAGCCACCCTGAATGAACTTCTGTACAATCTGTTACCTAGGTTTCATAGGTGTTTTTTCGAAGTATACTTCAAAAAAGTCTTATTTTGCCTAGTGAAGTTTGAATTCGATATTCTCTTCATTTTGTATTTGTCTCATTCTACAATAACGATTACCTACCAGGTAAAGTTACAATTGATGTTTCTGTTTTTGTGAATTCTTGAGAAGCAATGGTTTATACGCTTCGAGAACGGATTGAATTAGTGAGTTTGTACTATCAGAATGGAAATAGTGCTAGAGCTGCTGCCCGTATGTTCGATGATAATCATCCAGGAAGAAATGTACGACACAAATACGTTTCGGAATCATTGAACAAATTTATGGAAACTGGATCTGTTAGCAATAAAAAGCATAACCGTTCAAGAGTTGTCAACGATGAAGCTATTTCTATTGCAGTTTTAGGGCACGTTGGACTAATGGAAAATACGCAATCTCTAACTAAGTTATCTCGAGAATCAGGAATCAGTCGTACAAATGTTTTCAGGATCCTTCATAAGTACAAATTTCATCCATATAAGATTAGACTAGTTCATGAATTGAACGAAGATGATTTCGATAGACGTATCGAGTTTTGTGGAAGTCTCACTGAACGGATCAGCTTGCATCAGAATTTCTTGAATAAAATTTGTTTTTTGGATGGAAGTACGTTTAGTTTGAAAGGGGAGGTGAATCGGCAAAATTGTCGATATTGAAGTGATACGAATCCTCATTTATACCGTCAAGTTCACATCCAACGACCTCAAAAACTGAATGTTCGGGCAGGAATTTTAGGTGACCACATCCTAGGACCTTTTTTTATCGAAATATTAATTTGACTGGTTGGAAATATTTGGATATGTTGGAGAATCGAATAATACCGTGTATAAATAGGGCAATTCAGGAGGATATGAATTTATTCGAACAAGAAATAGTTTTTCAGCAGGATGGTGCACCTCCTCATTATGCAGCTCCAGTGCGACAATTTTTGGATGATCATTTTCCTGGTCGCTGGATTGGCAGAAGAGGTCCTGCAGAATGGCCACCAAGGTCTCCGGATCTCACTCCTGTAGATTTCTTTCTATAGAGTCATTTGAAGTCTGAAGTGTATGAGATAGAATCAACAACATTAGAAGATTTGAGAGAGAATATCATTAGGCATTGCAGAGAAATAACTCCCGAGATTCTCAACCATGTGAGGGCGGCAATGGAAACTCGTTTGTACCATTGTATGGAAGTTGGTGGAAACGTTTTTGAACATTTACTATAGAAATTTTTTTTCTTCTCATTGTCAAGTCATCAGATTTTGATTCAAGAATTTAATAAAAAATCTCTTTTTCTGATTTATTGCTTCATTTGTCTCTAGAACGAATATTTCAAAATGTGGCTTCTTGTATAAATTGTTGACCTGTTTTTTTATTTTTACTGCAAATCATTGTTTCAAAAGTTATTCATGGTGGCTCGTTTTCAACCAAAAAATTTGTAGCTCCCGAACCATATGCGTCAGACCATATGTTTTATACTTTGTTGAAATCTGCTCATCAAGGAGCATCTGATAATGCGAAACAATATAGGGTGATCCATTTAAAAAAAAATAGCGACATGCTCTGGGGGTGCGATAGTGGAAGTAACATTGAATGTGAATATGTCAAAATGTGTCCCCCTGTATACTATTGTTGACGTGTTTTTTTATTTTTCCTGAAAATCATTGTACCAAAAGTTATTCAGGGTGGCTCGTTTTGAATGGAATGCACTGTATACGAATGGAGTGAAAACCACCTTCTCTTGAAAAAATTGTGATATAAATATATATATATATATATATAGATTCGACAATCATGCTCCCCAGAACCCAAAAATACCATCAGTTCGAAATTCTGTTTTTTTGTCAAATTTGTCCAAATTTTGGGAACGGCGATACACCGAAGTTTTGGTAGGTAATATTTTTTTTTCTGGTCCCGACTGTTGAGGTTCTACCATAGTGCATTTCACCTAAGTGTGAGGTCTGAATAGTAAAGATATACAACTCTATAAGTGATCGTTATATTTCAACAATAAAACCGCCTGTCATAATTTTTTTTGGTATGTACAATCATTCATCCATGATATATCCACTGATGGGAAGTTGATTACAAAATAACTTTCATTAACTTTTGTTCAATTGAGTTGAGAAATGATATATAATATAGATATATATTGAAAAATGATTGTAAAGTGACACTTGATTTCATCCTCTATGTGGATCAAAACAAAATGATTGAAATTTGCATGTGCATGCCGAATTTCAGGTTGAAGAGCCTGAGTTTCTGTTAAGCTGAAAAGAGGAATGCAGTATTTTTATGATCCACTTTTCCACACATGCTTTATCCTTGTAATCAACACACGTCAAAGAAAATTCGATGATATGATCAGTCTTCACAATCCCAAAAACAGAAATTCTTCAGTGGAAAATGACATTTTATTTTATCAAATAGAACCTTTTTTTCAATTAATGGTGTGACAAAAATTTGTTCAAACATATCAATTTCAATAGAATAACCAAATAGACTCCTTAAGATTTTTCAAATCTAAATGAGAAATGTATTTCAGGCCACTGCCTCTATGATTCATTTCTTTCAGGCTCTACCGGTTTAGTTCTCACCCTGCTGCCCCCTTTCTATACAATTTCTTGTCACTTTTCAATCCCTAAGAAATGCATGCCAAATTTGAGGTTGAAGAGCCTGAGTTTCTGTTAAGCTGAAAATAGGAATGCAGATTTTGATGATCCACTTTTCCACACATGCTATATCCTTGTAATTAACACACGTCAAAGAAAATTCGATGATATGCTCAGGCTTCATAATCCCAAAAACAGAAATTCTTCAGTGGAAAATGACATTTTATATTATCAAATAGAACTTTTTTTCCTAATAATGGTGTGACAAAAGTTTGCTCAAACATATCCATTTCAGTAGAATAATCAAATAGACTCCTTAAGATTTCTGAAATCTGAATGAGAAATGTATTTCAGGACACTGCCTCTATGATTCATTTCTTTTAGGCTCTACCGGTTTAGTTATCACCCCTTTCTATACAATTTGTTGTCACTTTTTGATCCCTCAGGAATGTAAATGTAGTGCTATCATACATATCTTGATGAATTCATATAAACTCATCGTATTTCAATCCGATTGTTATGAAATATTGATTCCTGGATATTTTCAATCCAAGTTTCTAAACAGCTGGATGATCAAACATTATCCAAATCAGCTAAGGCGATTTTTTCAGTCTTGATAGTGAATTCAATCCCCTGAAGCTCTAATGGTGAGGCTAGCTCTTGATGATTAATTTCTTTTAGGCTCTACCGGTTTAGTTTTCACCCTGCTGCCCCCTTTCGATACAATTTGTTGTCACTTTTGAATCCCTAAGAAATGTTAATGTATTGCTATCATATATATATATATATATATATATATATATGAATTCATATGAACTCATCGTATTTTAATCCGATTGTTATGAAATATTGATTCCTGGAGATTTTCAATCGAAGTGTCTGAACAGCTGGATGATCAAACATTATCCAAATTCGCTAAGGCAATTTTTCGAGTCTTCATAGTGAATTCAGTCTCCTGAAGATCTAATGGTGAGGCTAGCTCTCATTCCTGGAGATGGATATCAACGAAATAAGATGGAAATTTCATGATCATATAGTACAAAATAACAACCTTACCAGGTCTTTCAGTTCGAATGGAAGTAGTAGAGCTGTGTGCACAGGGCAGAACCGAAAGTCTAATTTTGTATTTCATGTATTTTTTTTTCAATTGTAATCCAAGAGCGCTTACGATCTTTATGGTCATCTTCAGTGCTTGCTCGTCAGGCAAGAACAAAGGCAACCCATAAAATGATGAATGTCTGTATTTTTCGGGTTGCCGTTGTTCTTGCCTGGAAAATGACCATATAAGTCGAAAGCGCTCTGCGATTAAAAATAATAAATTTGCAGAAATTACAAAATTAGACTTTTGCTTTCAGACAGATGGATGGCAGATAAATGGACAGATGAATAGACAAACCGATGAACTGACAGACAATGGGGACCAATAAAATATTGTGCCTACCGATGATATGGAACTCTAGAAAAATGAGTAGTAAATAGAAAATCCCAACTCATTCATAAAGAGAAACATTGAAATCATTATCGGAATTTATTTCACTTCACTCCTAAATAAGTTTCTCAAGATTAACATGAAAAAGTAATTCAAAAAATAAAAAAACCCGACTGCGTAAAAAGTGAACCGTAGAAAAAGATGGAAAAAGATGACCAGAAAATATTGTCAGAAAATTATGTTTCAAGAGGTTAACTATAAACTTGATTCTGTAAACAATCTCACGGAGTCGGAGTCATCTTCTTTAATTTGATGAAGATATATTATTGCCTCCGACTTCGTGATATTCTTTACAGTATTAAGTTTAATGGTTAACCTCTTAAAACATAATTTTCTGACAATATTTTCTGGTCATCTTGTTCCCATCTTCTTTGAAGTTAACTTTCTACGAAGTTGTGTTCGTTTATTTTTTAAATTTCGTGTTTTTATTTTACACTTTTCAGTTAGGATCATTCACAATATGGCGCCTGGTTGTAGCCATATTGAATTTTGATTATTACTGTCATGTCTTTATTCACAAGATGGCGTCTGGTCAACGCCATATTGAATTCTGATTGCTGTCTTTGGTGACACTCACAAGATTAAGACAATTTGTTCAATGTGAGACTTAGCAAAATCGGCCCACGCGTTTGGTCTCTAGAGCGCCACAAAGGAACAAACATACATATACATAGTAGAAAGACTCCAATTACCTTCTACTCCAACGATGATAAAAACGTCAATCTTTCATGACAAAGTATATATAAAGTTTGAAGATACTCAGGTATTCATTGAATAATAATATTTTCCAGTTTTTATCTGGGATGCCCTGTAGCAACAGTATTCAAAGGGCGTTAAAGTGTCAATATCATATTACTTTGTTCCCAGGTGAACCCAGCTGTCAAATACGGACAAAGTTTCGTTTCATTCTCAATATTGGGAAAGTTATTTTTATGGTTCTCTCGTCGCCGAATATATTTTTTGCAGTGTGGTGCAAATCAGGATTTGGGAATGACTCAACATTGTGGAAAAATGTATCCGAAATACAAATTACGAATTTTCTCATAATTACTTACATTAAGTGTAAAACGGCTGATTCATAGTCAACTGTACGAGAATTGCGGAAATGATAGGTGTTGCAGTACTTGTTTTTGTACTGAAATTAAAGGGTGAGTTTTGTATTCCTATTCACAACCAAAAACCCAGATGAAAATATCATACTTTTTCATTCAAACTTTTGGAGAATCAGTGAATAATTCAGCCACTAAAAGAAGGGCGTAATGAAACTGGTCACATATACATATTTTCAACCACCTGTCTTTTCAGGTAACAAATAAATTTGCCTGTGTGGGGATCAGAGAGTTCAAGTGCAAAGAATAAATACATTTCGTTTAATTTCTATGTTAGTCAATGTTTTCCAATGTTGAAGTTATGTCGAGGCAGCGGGGGGAGACCCAAATTTTATATGATAACTATAAATTTTCTAAACATCGAACAAGTACAGCTGAAGTAAGTACTGAAATGGTGTGGAGATGTGCCAATCGAAAGTGCTCAAAAGTGTTCATTTACACAAAGGGCTCAACTGATAATTTGGTTATTTGCTCGTTGAAAGGCCAACAAAATCACCCTCCAGAAAGGAAAAGGAAAGTAGATGGGCAAATTGTCACTGCGCATGCAAGAGGAAATCGAGAAGTTATATAGTTGAAAAAACCAACGGAAATTATTCGTTAGTGTTTCAACTTATAAAGAATTGAAATGTATAAGGGAGAATATCTAGTCATTGTCGAGAAACGTACCCGGCTATATCGTGCAACGCAGAGCGAGTAGGTACATAAGTTCCCAAGTGATTTTCATAATAATTACAAGACAACAAAAAATTCAGATTTTGCGTTATATAATGAAGGTTCACAGGGAATAATTGTGTTGGGATGTTGACCAAATTCAGAAGTTTTAGCTACATAAGAATTTTATAAATGGATGGAACTTTTCAATATTGCACAAAATTTTAAACAACTCTTTACTGTGCACGGTTATTCAATGGGCACTATATTCCATTAGTATTCTGCTTCTCAAATATTTGGGACGATGCTAATGCCGAATTAAAACAACAAAAAGGCGTGCAGATCCTTCCATTCCCACTTCAACAATTCATTTCGCTATTGTCCTCCATCAATTTTCAATTTTATGACAGTTCAAACAAAATTTCAAAATGAGGTTTATATCAAATGTAATAGTACCAATATTCCTTCAAAATCAAGAAATGTGCATACTCTAAGAAGAAAATGTTTCTTGGAAAATCTTTCACAGGATCTCTAGGACAATAAAATCAGCATTCTAAATTTTGTAAAAACTCTTTCCCACATATATTATGCTGAAATGAAATAAGGGTATTTTTTGATTTTTCCTAATATGTACCTGCTAAGATATAAATACCGTAATGAAATGTGTCCAGTTTCATTATGTGTATTCAGGTAGTTTCTTGGACCTGTGATCAGTTTCATGCCTATAAATTTCTATTACTTGGCTGATGTGACTAGATTCGAATCACTCAAAAGTATTGTAACACATTCCAAGTCATCTGATAAATCACAGCCATTCATTGTGAAATAGAAAACTATATTGTTTCTAGAATTTTTCAGACATGATAATAAATGTTTCAAAAATTAATTATTATGTATTGATATATCCCTATAAACTATGGCTATAGGTTGGATTCGGAATGTTTTATTCTCATATTGGTAGAAAAATAGATGATGAGATCATGTTAACATATTCCTGATTATCGGGATATTTTAAATATTTTATTATAATTTTTTTAATGAAATTTTAAATTATATTATATATATATATATATATATATATATATATATATATATATATATATATATATATATATATATATATATATATAATATATATATATGAAAGAGAGTAATATCGAGGGGACTGTGCATATTTATATTCCTGGACTCGGATGTCACGCAGGTAGCTATAGCTGCCTCCGTGGTGACGTTAGTTGTTGCCCTGGAATTCAGGGTCTGCTGACCTGAACCACAAATGAGCGGCTGGCTTCTGTTTGTTGACTCCGTCGATTTGTTGTTTTCTACCAAGTGTTGTTCATCCTTGCACTGGTCCACCGTACTGATGAGAGCCAAGAGCCCGAAGCACGTGTCTACGGTTGACACTTTTCTCTGAGGGCTATGTCCATTCAATTCCTTCCATATATATATATATATATATATATATATATATATATATATATATATATATATATATATATATATATATATATATATATATATATATATATATATCCATTTTAATATCTAAATTTTTTTATGTCATCTTATTTTCTCGTTAGAAGCCATAAACTGTGTTTGAGTTGTATTTGAGTCTGTTTGGTTTGATTTTTGGAAAAGATAATCCAAAATAAAAACATGTTCTCTTCAAACCCAGAAAAAATTTTCATATACTTCCACATTATGAATTCTGAAATTCAGTGACAAAACGGGCAAATTTAGCAATTTGTCCTTCTAGAACAGATAACTGAGCAATTCCACTTCTAAGGGTGAGAAAGCAATATAGTTAGTGTAACGTAAAGTTATATTCCTTCCGAGAATGGATGAACGATTAGAGAACTTGTTTTTGCCTAGCAAAAAATTGTTATCAATTGCCTATGTTTATGCCCACACCAACATTTAACATATAAGAACATTTTGATCTGTACGACAGCAATATTACTCAGGTTCCTAGCGTTCCACATTTTGTTTCCGTGAAATACCATTGAAGTAATTATTGGCACACTAACAAATCGAGAATTAGCATAGAAAAAAAATTATTCCATTAATAATTTACCCTGAAAAATTAAGTGAAATTTGTCGCCTTTTCTTAATAAAACAGCTCGATAATGATTTTTAAAATCATAATATCATTAGTCATATACCAAAAAACTTTTGTACATACATGTAGATGAACAATCCGGTGAACTTAGTTACTCTCCTCCTGGATTAGGTATTGATATATTTTTCATTTGATTCCATGAGTAACTGGAATACGATACATTGATTTTTGAGACATTGGTATTTCGCGTGAAAGGTTTGAACCTCATCCTTGAAATATGCCTCCACTACTATTAACAGTGTCCGTTGAAAAATGTGTTCTATTCTTCAGTGAATTGTTATTTACTCAGTTTCGATCAAAGTTGTGGAGGCATATCATTTCAAGGCTGTATTCAAACCTTCCACGCGATATACCAATGTGTCAAGAGTTAATGTATTGCATTGACTCATATGATTGAATGAAAAAGATATCAATACCCAGTCCAGGAGGTGAGTAACATAGGTTTACCGGGTCTATTATCAAAATGAATGGTTTTTTGGTATATAAACAATGATATCAGAATTTTAAAAATCATTATAATGCTGTTTCATCAAGTAAGTGCCAGCAATTCCATGGAAATTGGTTCATAGTTCAGGTTAAACTCGATTATTGAATTGGAAACATACACCATTTTTTGTATTTGTTTTTTCCCGATACAAATTCCTGATTTGCTAGTGTACCAATAGTTAATTCCATGGCGATTCACAAACTGAAATGTGAAACACTATGAACCCGAAAAATATTGCTGTAAATATATAAAATTAATTTTGATTTGTCAAAAAATCCCTTTTCAAATTCTCTCCAAGTTTCAAATAGTGTCAGTTTTGCGACATTTCCAACAGTAACGAGCTCAAAATAATTTAATGTAACAAAAAATTATGCCGAGCATTCCGATCAACATGTTCTCTCTTGAATCATCAAGATGCACCCTGTGAAATATGTTGATTCTCCCCAACTGAACCTCCCTGTACGCTTGTGGGTAGAAGGAAATCCCTATAAAAGCTAAACTTCATCACGTATATGAAGAGTTACCTTTGCGCTTGCAGCTTTTCTACAGGCGCAACAAGTTGGATTTTGTTTCCGACAGTTTATCATTTGTGTTTGTTGTAGCCAGTGCGAGAATGTGTTATTCGGCAAATCGAAAAGACGTCATGATTAAAATTATGGCGATTCTATCACTTTTTTATTTGGCTGAATGTGCCTCTGGTGAGTACATATGCGTTACATTATTTCAAGCATTAATTCCGAATCAGTATTATAGCAAATACATTCTATTCGTAGCACAGTTCTTCTTTGGAAGACATCTGCAGGTACAAAATGAACGAAAACAAAATGTGTTGAAACAATTCCTTGCATCTGAAAACAATTTTTGTTTGAGATTTTTATATCTGAAATGGTTCTTTCAAGTTTTCGATAAGATTTTCCATTTCTCATGTAAAGTGGAGAAGTAGAATGTCAAAAATTTACTGAAATGATCGGTTAATGAATCCTGTAAAAAAGTTCACAAAATTTCGAGCGCTGATTTTCGAATAAATGAAACATATATCGCTGATGATAGTTCATTCAGGAAATTATGAATACAATACAAAATTCACTCCATTAAAATATCAGATCGAAAAAAACCTTTTCTTTCATCAGAATTTATTTTGCATTCGAAATATTGAACTGATCTTGCGTAATTGATCTGCACTCCAATAAAGAGGTATAGTGTTCAATCATTATATAATTAATTTTTTTTGGGTTGTGAATCAACAAACATCTGTCTATCACTTTCACACACTGATGTGGAAAATAAGTCCAGTATCAGCCAGTAATGCTCTAAAAAATATCTAAAACAATAACCAAAATTTTTCTCAAATTCAAACAATTTGGAGGATATCCTTGTTCATATCGCGAAAACTATTTTACTAATAATGATAATGATTTTAATTTTAATTTACTCAAAAAAAAAAAATTTAAATTATTTAGTATTTTATGGTTTATTTTTTTATAAATAAATTATTTTGGTGGCATACGTGATATATATATATATATAATAATTATATATATATATATATATATATATATATATATATATATATATATATAAGTAGATTTCTTGTGGGGATGCAGTCAGGTTAAAGGGCTTTATTTCAAGTAAACTCTTCGAAATTCGTCAAGCTTTTGGCTATGTTTATTGCCTTCCTCAGAACGACTAAAATTATAATGAGTAACAATATGAAATTGTATAGTATTAATGTACTTACTAACATGAGAATCAATGAAATTAATACATATGAGGAACATAAGATATTTTTCTTACAGTGACAATTAGATATTATAAATCAAGTTGGAAAATTTTGAATACCGAGTGATATATCATTATTTTTGTTCAATTTCAGTAAATATGTCAATCAGAAAGACCATCGAATGGACTATAATAACACACAAATTTTAGATGCTGAGAATAATGTAACCAAAAGGATTTTCTTGGAAATGGGTCAGTCACTTGAAAAAAATGAAAAATATAATAATATTTGAAAAGGGAAACATTCTCAATCGAATATTGAATAGAGAGATTTTTCTGTGGATTGAAGAATCCACGATACCAATTTAGTTATTCTTTGTGAATGTCTAACAGAAAACAACTACTTTCCCGGCTGAAGCATGGTTGTCTACGGAATCTCAATTGCGATTAATAACACTGACTACGGTCAATAGAGGAAGATTCATTACTTAAATGATTTTTCATTTTCGAATTCGTTTCAAAGCTCAATTAGGTAGAAATTTTGAATCATTTACTGTATATCCAATTTTTTTCATTGATGCGGCCGATAGTTGAGGGAAATCCATTTTGAAGTAAACAAAAGACACTCAATTCACTAAATAATTTCTCACTGAACTGGGTTTACAAAACCACGACACGTGTTTCGCTATACAATAGCCTTTTCAAGAGAATAATCCAAATAATACCCAACTCATTAATTTTTTATGACCATGATTATAGAGGGTATTATTCATCGGATTCAGTAAACTGATAATCAAGCAGTAACCTAAAATGCCCATTGTGGAATTGGATTATTTTGTCGATGTTTGAGAATTTCTGATGTAACAATGATTATCATTACTTACCTGCTCTTTATATTATCGCATTTGTATTCGAAGAAGAGTTTCGTTCTACTTCTACTAGTATTATTTTGATTTTGAAACATTATCATGGTTGGTGTACGTCCTATCGAAGAGAAAACTGAAGCAATCTACATTTTTGGTGAGGCCCGTGGGAACTACCATGCAGCAGAAAGAAGTTTTGATGAAAAATCCTCTGATCATCCAATAACCCGGGAGTATTTGAGGGAACTGGTTGAAAAATTCAACAGTCTCTGGCACTGTTTATAGGGCCAGTGACCTATCAACGATTGACCTATCAACATCGACACTGAAAAAATATTTAAAGAAACACAAATTCCATCCAAACAAGTTGTTTATGTTACACCAACTCCCAGAAGACGGTCCAGACCGAAGGATGGAATTCTGTGAAATTATGTTGGGAAAGATAGTTTTTCGGCTGAAAGTACTTTTTTTTTAACGGAAACGTGAATACATAAATGAAGCGGCATTGGAGTTGACACAAACAGAGGAGGTCACATACAGTTCCCACAGAAACTGAATGTGTTGGCAGGAACTATGGGAAACCATATTGTGGATCCTTCATTTCTGGAAGAAAATTTGAACGGTAATTTGGATATGCTTCAAGAAACGATCGATCCACACTCATACTCCAAATACTAGAAGAAATTTGTTTTTAACAAAAAATTTAACCGACGAAATATTCAACTGAAAAGCAAAAAATTGAATGAACCTTTTTCGTCTAAATGATAATTGAGCTCCTAAACTAATGTAAGTAACTGATTTTGAGTCGGCGCCAAATAAACAATTAACGAAGATCATTATATTACTTTGAAAGAAGTAATCAAAACGCAGCCGTGCATCTCGCTGCCATAATTTTACGCTTTACCTAATTCAATTGCTAGTTTGTTTGGCGCCGTCTCAAAATCAGTTACTCACATACATTAGTTTAGGAGCTCAATTATCATTTAGACTGAAAAGGTCCATTTTATTTTTTGCTTTTCAGTTGATTTTTTCGTCGGTTTAATTTTTTGTATAAAAGTTCTTAGTTTTCAATGTTTTGTTGCTGAAATCTACTAATTACTACCGAGTCAAATTTTGATTACTTCCAAAATACTTACTTACCTATCAACTAACTATTAACTATTGAATAATATGATTTTATATTTTATTTATTGTTATATAATATAAATTAATTCTGAAAGTTCTGATTGGTTGATTTCATCACTTTGTATATGATTCCATCCTTTCATAGAATGTTATCATTTTGACGGATGTAGGAGGGTCTGTCAATGTCAACTACATATGTGTGCCAAAGTTCACGAGGGAAAATCAATCATCCCTATTTTGCTACCCATAGGGTGAATCATTTCATCTCAAATTGGAATATGATCAACTATGAGGTATACCCTTCCTAATAAAAAAATCATAATCCAAATCGGAAAACCCACTACAAAGTTATGCCTGATAGAATTGGTCAACGGACCAAAATTCAGAGGGTGAACGATCAATATCCTCCATTTTGCTAACCTTAGAGATGGATTTTGCTGTTAAAATTGAAATGGGACCAACTTCGAAGTACACCCTATCCAATGAAAAGAGAATCATCGGAATCGAACCGCTCTGTGAAAAGTTGTGCGTAATCATAAATAAAATAAATTAAAAAAATATACGCGTCGAATAGAGCACCTCATCCTCTTTGGCTTCGTCGGTTAACAATGAGAACGAATTCCAGGAACACATTACTTTCCATCAAGACGGGGCCCCTCTTCACTTCCAACGTCAAGTTCGAGAGTATCTGGATGTAATATACCCTATGAGAAGGATAGGACGTTGTGGACCAATCGAATGGCCCGCACGATCACCAGACCTCACACCTTTCGACTTCTTTCTGTGGGGTAACATCGAATCAAAAGTATATGAACTACAATTCGACTTTTTGGAAGAACTGAAATAACGAATAACACGGGTTTGTGCTGGTATATCTGCAGATATGTTAAATAATGTTCGGGAAGAATTTTCGAATCGAATATTTCATTATCAAGAACCATTAGGCGACATTTCGAAAACCTTATTCGTTAATCACAACAGTTTGCTTCTTATTCTCAATAATATCATTCGATACCTTTTTTTCCATTGTTCTACGTCGAACCATTCAAAGGTTAAAAGTGGGGAATATAAAAAGTCGCACTTATGATTGACATTTCAAATGCACATTGTGACAAAACGACTCAACGAAATGATAAAAACAATTGAATGATTGGAAAGAGAATTGTACTATCTTTTCAATGATGTGCCACATGACCCCCCCATGCTATTTAACATTTTGGAGTTGATGAGCCCCCGCGCCATCTATCGGGAAATCACAATGTCTATTATTTTATAAAGTAGTATCATCATTTCTTTTCACTGTTCTACGTCGAATCGTTTGAAAGTTATAAGGGGGAGGGACCATACAAAGCCTAGTCACATATCAACGAAATGAAAAAAAAAAAATGTTTGGAAAGAGAATTGAATAATTTTTTTAACAATGTACTACAATGTACCCATGCTATTTAAAATTTTGAATTTGGTGTGCCCCCCGTGCCATCTATCAAGCAATCACAATGTCTTTTATTCCAAAAAGTAGTATCGGTTATATCATACAATACCTTTTTCTTCATTGTTCTACGTCGAGCCGTCCAAAAGTTAACAGGGGGGGGGAGAGGGCTATAAAAAGACGCACTGTATATTCGAGATGCGTTACTCATACCGCTATCAAATAAGTTATCTGAATATTCTTCTTCGAGCATAAATCAGTTTTTCGATTCTTGATCAACGAATGTGAAATCTACCAACTCGTTAGCTTCCATAAACCAGGATGTAGATATTGAAACATATCTATTGCAAACAATCTAATGACTAGCTCTTTTCGAATCTCTTCATTAGTAATATGCTAATTTCCCTCAATTAGCTGTTTGCATTAGAAGACTGTTCAGAACAATAAGCAGCTTCATATCTGCAATCTCTTGTATCGTCTGCTGATATACATTTCCATATTGAGATACACGAAATCAACTTCAGTTAATGAAGGACCGTCCTAGTGGGATGGTAGCACCCACTCGTAATTTCGCTGACTGTTCCATAGCATCCATAAATATTTCAATTGAATCATTGGCAAAAACTGTATTGCTATTATAGACACACATTTTTTCATCAGTAGCTGGTTATTTAGTAGTGAAACCATCTCATACCGCACGTTGAGTTCGGATAGCTTGGAAAGTTTATGGAAAGCACTGTTCAGCTGATTCAAAGATGACATCGATATACCGACTGCTTTGTCGAGAGAGGCCATAAAGTGGCAAACAACAATTTTACTTTGACCTCTTCTCCATTGTAGGTTCCATTGGGTAACTACCAATAACAAAAGAAGAGTTGAAAATGTCTCATCTCCGACTGAGGCTCATGGGTATGTATCCCATTTGGTAGTTAATTTCCTGAAATCTTTAAAAGAAATATGAAAAAAACATTTCATATTCTCGTATACTCATGTTTTTGAACATGAGTGGAAGAATTACGTCTTTATGTCCTGTTCCGGTAATTTTATCCTTTATTCGAAACCAAAACAACTCCATACCCTGAAAAGCTGACAACAAGGTAACGTAATTTGCGTTACGAGCATTGGTTGATGAACTTCACCTGATCTGAACAACCGAACAAGAATATCTTAACGCGAATACTAGGCTGTATCTTGTTAGAATGTCTACTCGAAACCTGGTGCTCATGACTGATATTTTAGTTAGGACCACTGGGAATCCATCCAAGTTTTTTGGTGTATTTTGTAGTGACCGTTATTAAATGTGTTTAGTTGTAGATACGACCTACTTGTTCTCATAACTGAATTATTAAGCAGCAACAGCGAATCCAGCAACAGCGAATCAGCAAACTTAGTTTGCTATCTTCACTAAACCTCTTTTTTCCCTGTAAAAGAGTGTCATTTCAGAATTCTAATGAATATAAAAAAAATTCAATTTAGAAACGCTTTCACAAAAACTGGAATTGATTATCAAATCTGAGTATAATATGGCATAATGTACCCCAACCAGTTTCCCCTCTTTCCGCTTTCCGCTCTTTCCATTTCCTCAACTTATTGGGAATTTTGTTTTCTCTTGTTTCTATTTTGAATCATCTATCTACGAAGCTCTGAAGGCACAGCCAAAATAAAATATTTGTTATTCCTAAAATTACAACTTATAACTCGGAATTTTACACCAAAATTCTGACTTGTAACTCGGAATTCTTAACTTCCGACTTATAAGTCGGAATTTTACTCTAACAATTCCGAGTTATAACTCGGAAGTTTGAAACTCCGAGTTTCGAGTCGAAATTTTGAAATTCTTAGTTACTAGTCGGAATTTGAAAATTCCGAGTTATAAGTCGGAATTTGAAAATTATGAGTTATAAGTCGGAATTTTGAGGCGAAATTCCGAGTTATAACTCGGATGTTCAAAATTCCGAGTTATAAGTCAGAATTTTGTTCCAAAATTCCCAGTTATAAGTTGTAATTTTAGGAATAACAGATATTTTAATTTGGGTGTCCCTTCCAGAGCTCGGTCTGCATCAACGTATACTGGAATTACATCATAAATTACCGTGAATCATGTACCATAATCTGAGGAATTATCATTGAACGAATATATGAGATGATATGGATATAAAGTAATATTCAATTATTAGGTTTCCTCAGGAAGTATTCCGAAATTAGGTTATATATATCTTCTATGGATGACTGGGATTCCTGCATTGAGATATGATTGATTATGTGTACTGGTAAAACAACATGAATATGAGTATATATATATATATATATATATATATATATATATATATATATATATATATATATATATATATATATATATATATATAAATATATATATAGATATATACCGGGTGTCCACGGAAGGTGGCTCGCCCCTATAACTTTTTTGTTTTCAGAGATAATGGAATGAAATTCAGAGGATCTGTTTAACGCATAAAACTGCATTTTTTTACAAGTAACTCAATTTCATGCAAATTCCGGATTCACCAAAAGTGACATAAACTTTCGATTTTTAAATAAGACACCCGGTATATTTTCAGTTTTTTTGTCTCCACATGACATTCAGAATACAACCATGTATCATTTGTTACTGTTTGTAACCGTTTTTAATTTTTTTTCCGAAATAAATTTTTATTCTAGAGGGCTATAGATACGTTCAAATAACTCATTTCAGTCTTTAAATGTTTGTAAAAATACAACTTTACTGTTTTCGATCAAAATGTTTCAGCTATGGACGTTTGATTTTGAAAAATGTATTACTATTGTTTTTCAAATGGAAACATCGGGTTAGAAAAAAAGAGCATTTGATTACGATTGATTTGATACCGCACTCTATTAGGTTGTTAGAAAACTTTCGATAAAAACTGAAAATACCATAACGTTAGAACTTTTCTAAAATGTAGCACCTGTTGAAAATGAAATAATTATATTCAAACTACCTATTAACATATCTTCAGAGTTCCAGATGCTCAAAGTGACCTCCATCTTGTTGCTGACAAAGGCGAACTTTTCTTATTGTAGCTCTTACAACGTTTCTCAACTGTCTTGGTGTAATTCTATGAATAGCTGACCTCACTTTGTCCTCTAATTCAGGTCGTGTGGCAGGAGGTACATCATAAACCTCGTTTTTGATAGATCCTCATAAACATAAATCTAGAGGCGTAAAGTCGGGTGACCTAAAAAGTTCTTCAAAAAGGAATAAATAAAGGTATAAATTGAAAACAATCTCATTTTACCTCGCCGGCCACCTAACTGGACCAATATTTCCAATCCAGTTTCGTTGTATGTTTCATGCAGATATTCCGTAACTGCCCTCAGATTTTGTGGTGGAACACCATCTTGTTGATTAAAAAACTTCGTCCACGGAATGTTCAATTTCCTGCGTGAGGAAACTAAGATATCTAGCATCTGTCAGGACAGCGTCAAAAATCATAGGGCCAGAAATTCTGTCCCCTGAAATCCCAACCCAACAATTGAAACCAAACCGCTCTTGGGAATTTCCTTTCTCCATCAAGTGTGAATTTGTATCGGACCAATATCGCTTATTATTTCTGTTGGAATTTCCCAAATTAGTGAAACGGCTTCCGTCAGTATACAGAATTTTATATAGAAATGTGTCATCCTCCAAATATTTTCCAAGGAACCAATTGCAATACTCAAGTTTCCTTGCATTATCGTGTTGGTACAGGTGCTGGTGTAGTCGATATTTAAATGAATGATATTTATGTTTCTTCAAAATGTTAGCTGCAGAAGACTCCGAAATGTCACATTCTCGTGCGCACTCCCTGAGTGAGTATCAATATTTACTCTTCTTCCTTTTTCTTTACTCACAACAAACGAATCGTTTCTATCGTTATCAGGCTTATTTCGCATTTTTTTAACCAGTTTTGGAAAATAGTGCCGGGTTGGGTGACGTCGATCAGGATATATCTGTGCGTAGAGACGTGCAGCATCGGTTGAATTTGGCCTACACTCTCCAAAATCTAATAACGTATCAACTTTCTCAGTTCTTGTATGAATATTGTTATTTTCAATGATTTTCAAACAATGAGGAACAAAATAACTACCTAATTGACTTTGTAGAAGAGATGTAAAATAATATGTCGACACGAATTATGTCACCATCTCCAGCCCTACTTGCTGACGCCAGCAGAACCACCACTCCATCCAAGATGCTGAGTAGACATTATCTCACGGGACGAGCCATCTTGGAACGATCCGGGAATGCATTCATATTTTGCACTTAGACATAGCAACACCTATTTTCATAATTGTATATTTTAATTATTGTAATAAAACTAATTTTAAAAAAGCAAGTTTCGTGTCGTCGATAGTTGATTGGCGCAGTCGGTAGGATTGTCGAAGTCGCACGTATTGAACGGGTGATTTTCGTTTAACGATTGATCGGCAATCGAACTTTTGTGAACAGTCGAAGTTGGTTTTGGAAACAGAGTGGCTCCTTGGACTTCAGGACACCCAGTCATTCATAGACCTGCGAAAAATCCCATCCCAGCTGTTCTCGAGAAGAGAAACCCCATTGTCCCCTTCTGCAAGGATAAATCGCTTGGTGAAGACATAATTCGCTGATCCAGGGCAGACTCCTTATAGTGGTTAAGAGCGATGGCCAAAAGCTTGCTTATATTGTGAGTACAACTGAATTATATGTCGCTTGAAAATATTTTTGAAAAATTTGAATCATTGTCTTCAGCTGACTCAAACAATACTAATTCTCCTCCACTTCAAATCGATACCCAATCTATGCCAAACCAAATCAATATCAATAATCAATCGAATATTTAAATACAAATCTCAGTATGGCAAATAATTTCAAACCTGAATATTTGCACTGTGTTCCCCAATTTGATGGGAACCCAAACGAATTGAATAGATATTTGAGTAGTTGCGAAAGTTTAATAACTCAATTTTATGATACTACTAATACAGGGTGCTTTCAAAATATATATTTGTTGAATTCTTCGATTGGAAAATTGACAGGTAACGCCAAATTGGTGGTAAATATTCAAAACGTTACTGATTGGAATGGTTTGAAAGAAACTTTGTATAGTAATTTTGCTGATCAACGCGATGAAGCTTGTTTGAATAGAGATATGGTAATGATGGAACAATATCCGAGTGAGAAACCGCAACAGTTTTTCGATCGAGTTTTACAAATACTCAATCAATTATGTTCTTATATTGATTCTCACGAAGTTGATGATGGTGCCAAGCTTCTGAAACGAAATTTGTATAACTCTTTAGCATTGAAAACATTTTTGTCTGGTTTAAAGGAACCTCTAGGGACTACGCTGTATGCGTCCTACTTGCTTGAATCAAGCTTTGCAATTCATTATTCAAGATGAGAACGTCAATTATTATCAGAATCAAACCAATAGAATTTCAGTGAGGCAGAATAATGTTCAAATGAAACCAAACTTCCAACAAAAACCCAATCAATAAACAACCTTTCAGAGAGTACCATTCAATTCTCATACACAGAATAATCAATTTCAAAATAATCAATATACTCCGCAAAATAATCAATATCGATCGAATAATAGCTTCCCTTCGCAGCCCATTCATATCCAACCCAGAGTGAATGCGCCACAGCCAAAATTCTTCAGAAATTCAGAAGTTTTCAAACAACCTGTTCACAATCAAAATGCCTTCAATTCAAATCCAAATCGAAGTTTCCCAAATCCGTCCCCAAGAGTACCTCGACCAGGCAAACATTCAATCAATTCCAACCGGGAACTTCAAATAATAAAGCACCGCAAAGAAATTTCGTTTCCGAAGAACTGTTTAATACAGAAGTGGATGACACTGATCATTCATTTCCAAATTTTGACTCCGTTCTCCAGAATCAAATGGAAAATGAGGAATCGGATCAAACAAACTATCCTGAAAATTTTTAAACAGGTCCGCCAAAATATCGACCAAACGTAGAACCAATAGTAATTTCCTTCAACTCCTCTGATTCGAGCGAACTACCATATGTTGGTTTACCAGAACACAATTTGAAATTTCTAATCGATACGGGTTCGACAAAATCATTTATCGATCCCAATTCAGCCTATAAATTGTTCCCAAATCAAATACAAAATGATCCATTTATAGTATCCACTGTATTTCAGAAAACTTTCCATAACCATAGTACTACAATACCTATATCAAAAATATTCAATGTTTCTGGAAACTTGAAATTTTATTTATTTAAATTTCATAATATTTTTCATGGATTGATCGGAATCGATAATCTTAAATAATTGCAAGCTAACGTTGATTTCAATGACGGTTTTCTCATTACACCTCATTCGAAAATTAAACTGAAGTTTCATAGAATTCAGAACGATTTTAATCTCATTTCTATATTTCCGCGAAGCGAGCAAGTGATAAAAAATAGAACAACCATAAAAAACGGAGAAATATTATTCCATATCAAAAATACTTAATTGCGAAATTCCAGAAAGCTTATCTATAGCAAAAAAGGGGTCAGAAAGATTTTAATCTCATTTCTATATTTCCGCGAAGCGACTATTGTAGAAGAGTTTGACCAAGCATGTATTGAAGAATTTAATTTCAACAACTTTGATGAGACGGAAAAACGTAAACTGGATTCATCAAATAATCGGATCATTTAAATATTGAATTACACACACCAATTCAATGAAAATATGTCAAAAATAGACCAAGACGATAACATTTCGACACAACTCCAACTGGACATTGACGATAACAAAAATACCCAAAAACAAATTTTAATTCATGAAATAACCGTTCATACAAACGCCGAAGAAAATCTTATTGTTGAAGTACCAATTTCAGAAACTCCGGTCAACCACGGACATAATCAAATCATTTGTACTCCACTCACCTGTAAAACCAAAAATAACTATCTTGTTCGAAAAGAAACAACGACTAACCGTACAAATTGCCGAAAATAACTTTGAAAAGGACATTGTTATTTTTGTCAAAGATTACGTTGCCCCAAACGTACAGTATCATCTTCATTTCGAAAGACCAGAAAAATACGAACCTTTTTGCGAAGTGATTAGGCGCAATTCCAAGTGGCCTTCTTTGAACTTTAAAAGATGCAAATTCAAACTTGTTGACGTCACAGATAAAAATGAAATCCAAGAACTGATACAAGCATATCACGAAGGAAAAAGTAATCATCGGGGTATTGACCAAAAATTGAAAAAACTATATTATTGGCCCCATATGAAAGATCCAATTCAAACTTATATTAATGATTGTGAAATATGTCACCAAAGTAAATACGAAAGACATCCCATCAAAATGAAAATGAATACTACTCCAACAGCCACCAAACCTTTCGAAATTATTCATATAGATATCTATACCTTGGAGAAAAACAAATTTTTGACGATAATGGATAGTTTTTCGAAATACGCGCAAGCATATCATTTGCCATTTTCGTCTGGCACTGATGTAGCGAATAGTCTCTTGACATTTTTCTCACATCACGGTGTACCTCTTCAAATTATTGTAGATAATGGCTCTGAATTCAAAAATTCCGTTATTGAGGAACTATTAAAATTGCACAGGGTCAACGTTCATTTTATTTCCCCAAATCATCCGCAATCGAACGGGCAAATGAAAAGACTCCACTCAACTATTATTGAACATATCAGACTCCTCATTACCAGGGGGTTCTCAAAAACACCCCCTCAAATGAAAGTGATTTACGCTATTCTCGCATATAACCACTCAATACATTCAGCTACAAAATTGAAACCAATCGATATAATCAATGGCCATATAATAACGAAAACCCATTCAATATTTTGATCAACGATTATACGAACGAACACAAATAACGAACTGAATGACTTACTCACAGATAAACGAAAATCCCATTAAACGAAAGGAATAAGTCATTTCAAAATTGAACAAAAATCGCTCTAGTCGAAACAAATTCGAAAGCATTTGTAAAGAAACACTTGAGACAGAAACATGCAAATACATTTGAAAAACCCGATATCATTACAAAAACAGACGGAAACAGCAAAACTGTTTTCACAAACAAACATGAAAAAGTACACATGGGTAACCTGAAAAGACCCCGAAAGAAAAGCTACAGCTTCAGTAAATAGTATTTCTATCTATTTCAGACTACCACTTGTTGTTGGACTTCAAGAAAAAATTACCCTGAAAAACTTAGAAAACAACCCTGGTATGATAGCCTCAAAATTAGGAACCTCCAAAATTCAAGAATACACGCTAATTCATTACTACGACTTGAACCCAATAATTATCGAAGTCAATAAATTACACCGTCAACATGGACGAATTTTAGAAGCACTCAGTATCAACAATTACTCATCAACGGACACTGAAAATTACATAATAATTTTGAATATAACGAAAGTAAATACTGAAAACAAACTGAAAGAAATTATTCCACATCCTGAAAGAATGAAAAGAGGATTGATTAATGGAATAGGATCAATATTTAAATCGATTACAGGAAACCTCGACGCAGAAGACGGCGAACGTTACGAAAAGCTAATAAGAGTACTTGAGGGAAACCAAAAGGAATTGGCTTCTAGTGTTCTGAAGCAAAATTCAATTTCAATAGATCTGATCAATAAATTCAATCAAACCATTCAGCAAATATCCCATAACGAAAAATTTCTTCAATTAAAAATATCATATTGCCGCTATATTGCAGAAAAAAACCTACAATGAAAATAAAGCATACGTTCACGATAATGTCAATCAACTAATAGATATATACGAAATTATCAATTTAGCATTACAGGATATCGAGAACTTTAACCTTTGCTAAACTCAATATTATGCATCCTAGTATAATAACTATCACTGATCTCTTTACAGAATTGTCAAAATTAAAAAAACTCATTGCAATCAATCAATTTCCTTTGGAAATCACTCTGGAAAACACCTTGAATTTCGAAAAGATAATAAATATAGAATGTTTCTTATTGAACAATAAAATAACCTATCTAATCCATGTTCCAATCACATATCCATACAATTTCGATTATTACCATTTATATCCCATCCCCGTGTATAGTCGGAGTCAGTTCAAGGCATTGATCCCAAAAACCTCATATTTGTTGAAAAACTCAGTGTACTTCACATTTCAAAGCGACATTTGTGTCAAAGTCAAACCACAATTTTATGTCTGCAACAAAATGTACATCAAGGAGATTTCTGGAGATATCTGCGAGCTGCAACTCCTGAACATGAAAGACACATACAGCTGCCAACAAATCGATGTCGAAATCACCAAACCGATAACAAATCAACTGGACGATTCCACTCAATGGATCGCCATATTCCCGAATAAAACCACCATCCACATCCAATGCAGAGAACAAGAAAAACTCCAAAAAATCATTGGATCCCACTTTATCGATATTCCAGTAGGCTGCAAAATCAATACCGATCAGATCAATATCGTCAATGAAGAGAAGGTAATCAATAAAAATCAAATAGATTAATTGGATCTGATCGAAATCCTATGAAGAAATCGAATATAACTTTCCATCTGGATGACATCAACTTGGACGGACTCCAGAACCTGAAAAATCAACTAATCTCAAATAACCCCGGAAATCATAGATAGTCAAGGATTTTCCCAAACTCCCAGTATGTGGACTTTGGCGATCTACAGAGCAATTATTCTTTCAACCATCTACTTCATCTACAAGAAACTTTTTGCGAGATGTATTGCAAAGAGGGCATCTCAAGAAGCGGCACCATTCGAAGGGATGAACCTGTCAAACTTTCAACTACCCCGCTGCTCTCCGTAGTTGAATCTTCGGGGGGAGGAATTATGTCACCATCTTCAGCCATACTTGCTGACGCCAGCAGAACCACCACTCCATCCAAGATGTTGAGTAGACATTATCTCACGGGACGAGCCATCTTGGAACGATCCGGGAATGCATTCATATTTCGCACTTAGACATAGCAACACCTATTTTCATAATTGTATATTTTAATTATTGTAATAAAACTCAATTTTCAAAAAGCGAGTTTCGTGTCGTCGATAGTTAATTCACGTTAATTTTTACAGCAACAATTTCATGATTTTGTTTCAGTTGTGTTGGTCACAGGCTACTCGATGATTTTGAATATTATTTCAATCTCAATAGGATTCTTCATTCAACGGAAGTTCTAACGTTATATTTTCAGTTTTTTATCGAAAGTTTTCTTACAACCTACTAGAGTGCGGTATCAAATTAATCGTAATAAAATGCTGTTTTTTTCTAACCCGACGAGCCACCATGTTGCCATTTGAAAAAAAATTGTTATAAAATTTTCAAAATCGAACGTCACATAGCTAAAACATTTTGATCAAAAACAGTAAAGTTGTATTTTTACAAACATTTTAGGGCGGAAATTAGTTATTTGAACGTATCCATAGCCCTCTGGAATAAATATTTATTTCAGAAATAAAATAAAAAAACGGTTACAAACAGTAACAAATGATACATGGTTGGATTCTGAATGTCATATGGAACAAAAAAACTGATAGAAATCAATGTTACAGATACTTCAAATTTCATTCCATTATCTCCGAAAACAAAAAAGTTATAGGTGCGAGCCACCTTCCGTGGACACCCGGTATGTATATATATATATATATATATATATATATATATATATATAATGGAGTTTGTATTTCTTCAGGTTTTGACTCTTATTGTAAGAAACAAGTCTTCTTTTAGGTGGTCTTCTTCAGAGACTGAAAATATATTTTTTATACCAATCAATAGCTCAGAAAATGGCTGATTCTCTGACAAGAGAGTACCAGGACACCGACTGTGCTATCATATGAAAAACGATCCGTAGTTATATCCTGCTATATTTCCGCATCGAGAGATTCGAGATTGCGTAACGTAAAAAACACGATTTTTTGCTACTAAATGTTATAACAAATCAAGCAATGATGGTTGGGAGTAGAAAACGTTACAAGGTAAACCCACGGGATGTTTTTCGTATGATGGCAAAGTCGGTTTCCTGGTACTATTTTTGTCACGAAAAAATCTCTAATGGCCTATTTGGTTGACACAAACAGAATATTGATGATGAAGTGGAAGTATCAAAGAAGATTCAGCTGGACCATTATTTTGAATAAAATAGTTTAAAAGCAGACATTTTCCATAACTATATTATTTATTTCCTTCTCTTCAATGTGTAATCAGGTATGGAGCGCGAATTCTTCATTTTACTTTCTTAAAGTAGATTGTGGTAGATTTTATTCAAGTAAGTGATGTTGGTTCCATTATTCAATTATCAATTCACGTTTTTTGATGTTATATTCCGTGGCAAGTATTTGCGTTTGTTAGTAGTTGAAATCGTGATTTGTACAATTTTTGTGATTGTTCAGGGTAGTTGATGAGGTTTTTGAATATTTGTGTGATTTCAGGCGATTTTCTAGATACTGAAAGGTCTGAACGATATAGAATTCATTACATGTTGGTTCATTGCATGGAACTCAGTCAATTATGTGATTTCTTCAAATAGGCCTTTTGTGTAGGGAATGGAAATGTAAGAACTGTTGATGGGAATTTTAGGGTAATTTTGGTTATCGTAAAATTTTTCTACGCGTGCATTGAAAATACTGTCGACGATTTTTTGGAGTACTTAGTTGTTGAGCTGTTGATGCCTTTTTCAGTTTTTTTAATAGCTTTGGTCTGAAAATTGGATCACTGGAGGTGATGGCTCGATCTACGAACCCTATAATAACATAGTTTTTTGGGAGATGGGGTGGTGAGATTCTTAATTCAAGTATCTGCGAGACCAGCAGCTGTCTATGTTGAGATGACTTGGTAGCTACCAATTTTTGTGAGACTACTTATTACATTCCATTATTTCATGATTATGCTTTTCAGAAGTTGTAGTGGAATATTAGTATATAGAGAGATTACATCGAAAGATACTAGAACTAGAGGAATCAGAAATACATGAACTTCACATAACCCATTTGGTCACGGTATGTTGATGATTGTCTACTGATAATTCCCGAAGACAGGATAATTATACAATAAATATGATCAGCAGATGACATCCCGAAGTGAAATTCGCATATGTAATAAATAAAATTGAAATAAACAATTTTCCAAACCCACATCGACAACGGAGTGGTACTTAGATCAACCTGGTCCGGCAGATATCTGAATTATAAATCCCCATCTCAAAAAAAAATCTGTTATTATTGGACTTGTAGATCGAGTCATCACCTTGAGTGATCCAATTTTCAGACCAGAAGCCATTGAAAAAGCTAAAAGGCATTAGAGCTCACGAACTACCCCGAAAAAATCATCTGTGTGACACCCCAGAACTTGACCGGCACGGGCTTCCTGAGAATGGGGTAATTTTGAATAAAAACAATAATAAAACATTTTAAGGACTGTACAAAGTCAATTCGATCGGTAAATTCAAAAGTCAATCGACCGGTCAATTGAGCAAAGGACATTTTGACCCAGTCAATTGAGCAGTCCTGCACCAAACTCAGGTCGTCCTAGTCAAAGTTTCGAGCAATATAGTTGCTATCATTTTTTAATAGTGACACTTTCGTTTGGAAGATGACAGTAAAAAACGAATGGTCGTATTCGGGGCAGGAACTTGGTCTTAATTGTTTCGGGGATCCACAAAACGGTTATTTCCGTCGATATCTTGATTTTTGTTTTCGCTCTATTACATTACTTGACCACTCGAGGGAGGCGGTCACGTAAAAATGGTCGACAGCTTTTTCAAAACACGCATAGAATTTTTTTACAATAATCAATATATATATATATAAATATATATATGTATATGTATATATATATATATATTGATTATTGTAAAAAAATTCTATGCGTGTAATGTAATAGAGCGAAAACAAAAATCAAGATATCGACGGAAATAACCGTTTTGTGGATATATATATATATATATATAGATAAATATATATGATTTAATTTTTCGACGTTCTTCAGGGATAACATATATGTTTTTGGTTGACCAAATATATAATATTGATGATGAAGTGACCTCACTTGAGAAGAACCATCTGGACTATTATTTTGAATTGAAGTAGTTTGAAAGCAGCAGATGATTATTTTTATGAGACATTTTCCATAATTATTTTTTTTCCTTCTCTCCATTATGTTGTCAGGTATGAAGCGCGATTTCTTTGTTGTACTTATTCTACTTTTCATTATTAAAAACACGAGAGCATCTCGATAAGGAGGCTGGCTGATATGGATGTGAGAAATATCATTGGAACGGTGTGGTGAAGCAACTTGGGTTGTCGGTGGACGGAAGTTTATATGGGAATCGACGGTTGTTTAAATTGATGATTTCTTGCTTCTCTGGAGATTTGATGTATGCAATTCTGTTATAGATGACGTAATGGAAGGTGGATGTAAGTGGTGGTTTTTTTAAAAGTAGATTGAGGTAGATTTTGTTCAAGTTAGTGATGTTGGTTCTATTATGTATGCTATCTTTATTTTTCTTTATATAAATCATTTTGAGGAATTCACGTTTTTTTGGTGTTATATTTCGTGGTGAGTTTTTCCGTTTGTTCGATGTTGAAATGGTGATTTGTATTTTTGATTTTTGTATTGTTAAGGACACTTGATGCGATTTCTGCGTATTTGTGTGATTTCAGGCGATTTTCTAGATACTGAAAGATCTGACCGATAAAGCCTTCATTACATGTTGGTTCATTGCATGGAATTTGGTGAATCATGTGAGTCTTTTCATTTTGTGGGATTTCGGGTTTCAGTTTTGAGAATTCATTCGACAGGGTATTCGTGCTCTTGCGACTGACTCTGATGTTATGTGGGGCTAGTATTTCCATGATTTTTCCAGATATGCCTTTAGTGTAGGGGATGGCATTGTGAAAACTCCTAATGGGAGTTTTAGGGTTATTTTGATTATTGTAAAAAAATTCTATGCGTGTTTTGAAAAAGCTGTCGACCTTTTTACGTGACCGCCTCTCTCGAGTGGTCAAGTAATGTAATAGAGCGAAAACAAAAATCAACATATCGACGGAAATATCCGTTTTGTGGACCCCCGAGACAATTGAGACCAAGTTCCTGCCCCGAATACGACCATTAGTTATTTACTGTCATCTTTCAAACGAAAGTGTCACTATTAAGAAATGATAGAAACTATATCACTCGAAACTTTGACTAGGACGACCTTCGTTTGGTGCAGGACTGCTCAATTGACTGGGTCAAAATGTCCCTTGCTCAATTCACCGGTCGATTGACTTTTGAATTGACTGATCAAATTGACTTCGTACAGTCCTAAAAATGTTTTATTATTGTTTTTATTCAAAATAACCCCATTCTCAGGAAGCCCGTGCCGGTCTAGTTCTGGGGTGTCACACAGATCATTTTTTCGGGGTAGTTCGTGAGCTCTAATGCCTTTTAGCTTTTTCAATAGCTTCCGGCCTGAAAATTGGATCACTCAAGGTGATGACTCGATCTACAAGTCCAATGATAACGGTTTTTTTTTCTGAGATGGTGATTTATAATTTAGATATCTGCCGGACCAGGTTGATTCTGTGTACCACTCCGTTGTCGATGTTGGTTTGAAAAATTGTTTTATTTTAATTTTCTTCCTTACATATGTGAATTTCACTTTGGGATGTCATCTGCTGATCATATTTATTGTCCATCCTGTCTTCGGGAATTATCAGTAGACAATCATCAACATACCGTGACAAAATGGGTTATGTGAAGTTCATGTATTACTGATTCTTCTAGTTCTAGTATCTTTCGATGTAATCTCTCTATATACTAATATTCCACTACAACTTGTGAAAAGCATAATCATGGAATAATGGAATGTAAAAAGTAGTCTCACAAAAATTGATAGCTACCAAGTCATCTCAACATAGACAGCTGCTGGTCTCGTAGATACTTGAATTGAGAATCTCACCACCCCATCTCCCAAAAAAATATGTTATATTATAGGGCTTGTAGATCGAGCCATCACCTCCAGTGATCCAATTTTCAGACCAAAGCTATTAAAAAAACTGAAAAAGGCATCAACAGCTCAACAACTGAGTATTCCAAAAAAATCGTCGACAGTATTTTCATTACACGCATAGAAAAATTTTTACGATAACCAAAATCACCCTTAAATTCCCATCAACATTTCTCACATTTCCATTTCCTACACAAAAGGCCTATTCGAAGAAATCACATAATTGACCGAGTTCCATGCAATGAACCAACATGTAATAAAGTCCATATCGTTCAGACCTTTCAGTATCTATATATATATATATTTATATATATATTATATATATATATTTATATATATATATATATATATATATATCCAACGGACATGGAGGGATATGTTAAATTCGCGGTAAAGATGGCATCCGTGGTAAATTGACATCCGATATACGGATGCCATCTTACCAACTCGAGAAAATCTCATTAAATGGTGTTAAATGACACATTCTACACGAAGTACTGAAAATTAGCTGGACGCCAATTCGTCCCCCTTTCGACTGGCGTAGATATCGGAGGTTCCACATGAACTGATGGCGCTCGCGTCGACTTCGTGTATATTATGTATATTTTTTGCCTATCCATGTAACGTACAAATTGGCTTCCGATGCATTTGGCGATATTGTTCATGCCATTCGAAGGCAGGAATGATGATTTATTTTTTAGAATTCATGCTGCACGTGTATGCAGACCGAGGTGAGCTCCAGTCGATCACGGAAAATTGGGAAATTGACAAATTGGGTTAGAAAATTCACGATTATGATTTGTTAGTATTTTATTGAATATGAATTTTCAAGTAATGGCTGCATCGAAAAAAAATAGGATATTCAGATGTGTACATAAAAATTTCAAAATTGAAAATCACCGCAAAATTTCATTATTTATGGTTCGCTTCTAGGGATTTCAAGTTTGCGGATTACCAGTTTATTTGGGACTGTCAAGATTCGAAATGGCGGAGCCGATATGGCAGCCGAATCAATCGATTTTATCTGGCTGTTCTGGGGCTAGCGGATCAGTCTCCATCATCAAAATCCAATGATTCAAATTTATAGGATTCTGTGTGATATCTGATGTTTACATAATCGTGAATAACGAATTTTCTGAGAGAATTTGGAATTGCGGTATCAATTTTTGTCTTTTATGGTCAGATTCGATATTGATTTTCGATTTTTTCAAGCATATTATTTTTTTAGCCTTGGAAAAATATACAGTGTGTCAAAAGCAGACAGAAAGCCATATGGAAATTAATAAGAAATACGGGAAATATGAACCTGGAAAATTTTGAATAGTATAATGACCAAAATATAATAACATCTGAATTGAACGAACGAATATTTTCAACACACATTTGGCGACAGTTGGAAAGAAAATGGCAGACCTCATAAAAAAAGACAAACAAACAGACTTCACAGATACCTTCCGTATAGAAAACAATCAAATTCACTCTATGTACCTAGACCCGGTAACCACGCACGAAATCTCAAACATAATTTAAAAAAAACCTTCCTGTGGTACGGACCAACTATATACCAAAACAATTGAGGAAATCAGAGAAAACGTATTGAAAATATTAGCTCAATTACTATCGTTTCGGACGTCCATCGTCTTAATGTATTTAAAGGGTTTTCACGACGTTTCGAATGATTGTATCTGCAATCGTCTTCAGGTGAATACACCTGAAGACGATTGCAGATACAAGCATTCGAAACGCCGTGAAAACCTTTCAAATACATCAAGACGATGGACGTCCGGAACGATAGTAATCAAGTTACCACATCGTCTACAACCTTCAAACAAATATTAGCTCAGTCAATCAATATTATATTCACCTCCGGAAAATTTCCAACTGCACTGAAGCGAACAGTCATAATCCCTGTCCACAAGAATGGAGATAAAGGTGACCCCAAGATTTAAAGACCAATCTTAGTTATATCGATAATGGCTAAAATATTAGAAAAGTGTATAGTTTCCAGATTGAATAAATACCTAAATGAAAATATCATAATATCATCTCGTCAATTCGGCTTCAGGAAAAATGTTTCCACCTAGGACGCTCTGTTTTATTACACAAAAAAAAATCCATGAATATCTAGAAAATAATAAAAAAGTTATAGGAATATTCATTGATTTGGCGAAAACATTAGACAGCATATCTCATGAAATGCTTTTGAAAAAATTTGAATCTTACGGTATTCGCGGGATTGTATATGAGCTTTTCAAGGACTATCTAACTAACTGTACGCAAATGGTCAAAATTAATGACTATTTCAGTGAAAATCGGCAAATTAAATTTAGTATTCCCCAAGAAAGAGTTCTTGGTCCCCAGCTATTCCTACTTTATATAAATGACATGTTGAAAGTAAATACTCCGGGCGATAACATATCATACGCCGATGATACTATGCTACTCTTCACAAGTCACACCTGGAAAACAACAAAAAAACAGGCAGAAGCAGGCCTATACAAAATCAAATGCTAGTTAGACAGTAATCTACTCAGCTTGAACTTCAATGAAACCATATTTATGACCTCAAATAGTATCGTAAATCAGCCGGACTTCCCCATCTTGGAATATCACTCCAACGGTGTAATGAATCCTTGTATATGTCAAAGAACTATAGAAAAACTGAAAATATAAAATATCTAGGTATAATAATAAATAATACACTAAAATGGGATAGCCACTCTGAATATCTAACAAAAAGACTGGAAAAACTGGTATACACGTTCTATGAGCTACGAAAATTCCTCCCCATAAACATACAATACCATACAGATCGCTGGCTGAATCTATTTTGTCTTACGGTATCATCATATGGGGGATACTTATCATAGCCAGATAAAAACACTCATATCAACACAAAAATGGATCTGGGAAGTCATACTATCGAAACCAAGAAGATTTTCAACAACACTGCTCTCTTCACATACAAGATTCATGAACATACACCAACTTCATGTTCTCAGCGCCACCAAATTTATGTACAAAAATAAAATTGAGAGAAGCATAAATAAACACGATTACAACACAAGAAGAAGAGACAACATAAAACACCCCAAACTAAAACAACCCTATCTCAAAAATGTATCTGTACACAGGACCAAAAATTCACAATTGCCTCCCCCAACACCTAAAAAGTATGAGAAAAATCAAATTATTCTGCAATGAAGTGGAAAAATTTATACTTGTTAACAGAGAAACCTTTAAGTTCATTCTATGACGGAAAATTAAGGAGCAAACTCACAGATAACAATATGTCATGCGCGCCAAAAACACCCTGATGGAATCTTCTCACTCATTGATCTGTTCACTTTATATTTTTAAATTTGTATATTATGAGTATGGGTTATTATTATTATCATGTACATCCTTTCCTATAATTTGCTCTCTCTTAACTATTATCATTATCACTATGTACATCCTTTTCTATATTTTGCCCTATCTTTACTATTACTGTCGATGAAAATCAAGATACTTGATGTTTCGTAAAAACAATTTGAAGTAATTGTAATTTTTGAAAGTTGTCAAAATTTATTTCAGTTAAATCTTGGTGAATACTCAGTTTTACGTGACGAAGTTGGTCCTTCTAGCAATCTAAAACCATTCCTAAGGTGAACGCAGTTCAGAGAAAGGTTACTTACTTTCAATATGGCATCAGGAGCAATGTTCGAAGATGTACCTGGTATGGAGAAAAAAGTCAAGTCAATTTCTGACAGAGATCTACTTGAAAATCTCTACTTCCTTATACTTGGATAACGAGCTGAAGGAATTGTCAACAAAAGAAAGATTCTTTCATTTCAAGGATTCAGACATGAGCAAGGGTCCGAAGAATTTCGAAAATATAGCGAAAAAATCGGAAAATCTCTCAGCATCTTGAATCTTCAAAAACTGTGTGATTTCTTTGAATTGAAGAACGACTGCTTCTACCAGTGAGTTGTGTAATATTCTGCTGAAATCATTGAGACATTTGATGAGTATGACCATTTCAAATGAAAACCATGGAGCAAAATCAACCATCGGTAGCGTGAATAGCCGAAAAACGATCGCAGAATCACAAAAATCCCATTGTGTGCAGTATCATAAAGACTTATTCGAAACTCAGAGAGAAATTGATAGACTTCGAGACGTGATATTTTCCAAAGAAAAAGAAATTATATATCTCGAATCTGAAATAAGTTTCATGAAAAACGACGAGACAACTGCACCTAAAGATCTACAAAATAAACAAAGCAATCTCGAAAAGAAGCAGAAACTTTTAGAAATTGCTGAAAACCGGTTGATGAGTAAATATAACTCATTAAAGAAGAAAGAAAAACTACCACTAGTTCTACTTTCTCCACAGAAAGTACAAGTGCTATCAATGTCGGAGAGCGGTAGATGTTCCACAGAAGAGGAAGATTCAGAAAACTTTTTGAAAATGAAAGGAGTAGAAGAATGAACAGTTTATCCCAAAAAAATCAGAGGATACCGAATTGATAAATTTATCCAAATGGATCAATAATATGTTGGCAAGACAAACAGTGGGTAGTCAACTCCCTTCATTAGATGGATTTTCTTGTTTGAAATGACCCATATTCTTCTCACAATATCAGTTATCCAATGAAGCTCGCAAATTATCACCGAGAGGTGATGCTGAAAATTCGGTAGAAATGCTCCTAATTGCAGCTCAAGAACCCAGTGGAATTCTCGACATACTCCAGAAAAAGTATGGGAGGCCCAAGCTCATAATGGACGAGTTACTTGCAAAAGCTCACCATCTTCCAGCTGTAGAATGCATGCAATCTTTCCTGAGTTTCAGTTGTACCGTTAGAAATATAGCAGCTGTTCTACAAGGAGATATAAATATCTTCATTGATCAGCGGAACTTACTTGCTAGTCTTGTTAATGAACTCTCATCCCATCTGTTGACACAATGGGGAAGTTTTTCAGTAGAGAAGAAGATTGATAAATATAAAGAATCTCTACAGGATTTTTCAACATGGATACAACAAATGTTCTCTCGAGAATAACTTTCGTTTCAAACAATGGCAAAGTAGATCATTCAGTGAAGAAAATGCCAGGAAATGAGATATTTCCTAGACAGGACAAAAAATATTTGGTACCATCTAGAAAAATCTGTAAGGTTTGTAACAAGGGTGAACACCCAATTGAAAGATGCAACCAATTCCAAAATACTGACTTACAACAGAGATGGAAACTGGTGCGAAATCAGAAGGCTTGTTTTTGCTGTCTCCGGTATCATACAGGAAAATGCCAGAGGAGAAAGGCCTGCAACGTCGACCACTGCGGAAGAAATCATCACCCACTGCTCCACAACAGCAATCAATTCATCGCGATCCCTGGAACATCCGAAACGAATGCATGTATCGAAGTCAATCCCAACTTCACTCTGCTGAAAATCCTTCCCGTGAAAATTGAAGGCTCCAACGGCACATTCACTATTCGAACATTGCTGGATGAAGAAAGTACTGCAACTTCGATTGACTCTACGATACCAAACAAAATTGGATTGAACTATCAAATAACACCACTTTGTTGTAAATGGACTGGTGGAATATGTAAATATGATGAAAATTCTCAATTAGTACAGACCAGCAATAATTTTAACACATTTTTCGATCTAAAAAACGTGAGAACTATCATAAATCTGGATTTACCAGAACACAAAATTGATGTTCGATGAATGCTCCGAAAATTTCCATTCATCGAACAAGTTTCTGTAGACTCGAACAATCAGAAAAGGAATTCAGCCCTCCCAATGAACCCATGCTTTCCAAAACGAAAATAGGCTGGACAATCCACGGTTCTTTGGAGCACAACAGAAATCAGGAAGAAATAGCTATAGTTTGCTGTGAAGATTCAGATGATAAGTTACACGAACTTGTGAAAAATTTCATGAAAATGGAAAATGTTGTTGCCGTTCATACAAAACTCCATGGTCTAACGGAAGAAAGAAAGAGGACACTTTCCATTGTGAGCAGCTCCATTTCCTTTTCTGAATGGCAGTATGAGGTGAGACTTCCCTGGAAGGATGACAACGTGGATCTTCCAGAATCTCGAAAAATGGCCACTCAAAGACTTTTATGTTTGGAGACGCGCCTGAAAAGGGATGTTGATTTCGCCAAAGCATACTGTTCGGAGATAGGAAAAACTCTTTGTGAAAAATTATGCAGTTCCAGTAAATCCTCAAGACTTGAAAAGAGCCGAGCGTAACTGAGTTCTACCTCATTTCCCGGTGAGAAATCCCCATAAACCGGGAAAAGTACGGATTGTTTTCGACGCGGCCGCCAAAAACCATGGATTCTCATTGAACAATCATTTATTCACGGGACCTGACATGCTCGCTTCTTTGCTTGGAATCCTGTTGAAATTCATAGTCCGTCAAATCGGTGATGACATCAGGAAAATGTTTGATAGGGTAGAAATCGCCGAAACGGATACATATTCTCAGTGTTTCCTTTGGAGAAATATGGACAATAATCTGTCGCCAAGAACTTTCGAAATGACAGCTATGACTTTTGGTCTAACGTCATCTCCTTTCATTGCGCAATTTGTCAAGAATCACAATGTCGAACAATACAGGGCGATTAGTGACAGGGCAGCAAACGCAATCAGCCATCGTCATAATGTGGATGATTATCTCGATAGCGTTGATCATGAAGACGAAGCTATTCAGCTGATCAATCATGTCATCGAAATACATTCCAATGGAGGATTTGAAATCAGAAACTTCATCTTCAATTCGGTGAAAGTCCTCGAGAGCATACCACAGCATCTTGTGTCTACCAGTCAGATCAATACTGAAGTTATTGGGAAGACAAACCAGGAAAGAATTCTGGGCATGCTATGGAAACCTGCAAAAGATTGTTTCAGTTTCGAAGTGAAATTTCACAAAAGTTCCCAAGGAAATCATCGGGGGAACGAAAATAGCTACCAAGCGTCAGGTTCTGGAAACTGTCATGTCCATTTACGATCCCCTGGGATTTTTATCTCCTGTGACCATAAAAACAAAAATTATGTTGCAGAAAATATGGAAAGCTGGCATTGGATGGGATGATAATATCACAAACAATATATTCCAAAACTGGTTGGTATGGCTCAAAGAATTGAAGGAAGTAACTAATATTGAAGTGCCGAATGTTATTCCACGAAATTCACTGGGGCCAATTCAATCGAAATGCACATTTTTTCGATGCCAGTGAAGATGTTTATGCGACGGCAATTTATTCACGATTCGTCTATTCCGATGAAATCCAAGTGAAACTAGTTGTTTTAAAAGCCCGAGTTGTTGCTCCACTGAAAGTACTGACCATCTCCAAACTTGAACTTTCTGCGGCACTGTTGGGCGTTATACTTTCCTAGGAAGTCACAAAATATCTTGACATCGACATCAGAAAGGAATACTTCTGGTCCGATTAAAAAATCGTCCTTCACTGGCTTCAAAGCGATAAGAAACTTCAGACTTATGTATCGGTTACAGTGAGAGAAATGTTGGAGCATACAGAGGTGAAACAATGGAGATGGGTACCCAGTTCGGACGTTACTGATGACTGTACCAGAGATACACCAAATGAGAAATTCAATTCTGAAAGTAGGTGGTTTAGGGGTCCAAAGTTTATATACAGTAGTGAAGACGAATGGTTTGAAACACCCAAAATGACAAAATATGTGAACACAATGAGAATTATGTCATGAACGATATAATTGTTACGAAATTATGTTTTTCTGAAGCTGTTCCGATCTTGAAGAATCATTTCAGTTGGTTGAAAATTCTCAGAATCACGGCAAGAGTAGGAATATTTCTCTCCGTTTTCAAAAGATCACGAGACGTTGGAGTGACTCCTATAGCTGAAGATCTAGAATGGAGCAAGAAATTATGGTGCAAAGTCGTTCAATGCCGATGTTTCCCAACTGATTTCGAAAATTCTCAAAAGAGTAAACCCAATAAGAATGGGTCAGTGATATCATCATAATTTGTCAGTTATACTCGATTCCGATGGACTACTCAGAATCGATAGTAGAATCACCAAGATGGAAAGCATATCAGTCCTGGAAAAGGAACCGATAATATTGGATGGTTCTCATGAGTATACAAAAAAGATAATTCTTCATTTCCATAAACTGAATTACCATCACGGTGTCGAAACTATCATCAATAACTTAAAAAAAGACTATTGGATACCCCGTATCAGATCGATGGTGAAAAATAACAATTGAAGAATGTCCATACTGTAGAAGGCGAAAGGCAAAACAGGTTCAACCGAAAATGGGTTTGTTACTGGAAAAAAGGCTCTTCCAGTATAAAAAACCATTTTCTGCAACCGGCATAGACTTTTTCGGACCTTTCACTATCAAGCTGGGGAGACGAATAGAAAAAAAAAAAGTTGTATTATTCACTTGTCTCACTGTGAGAGCAATACACGTGGAAATAGCCCATTCTCTCACAACCGACTCCTGTATTATGGCCCTCCGTAGATTTCTATCCAGAAGAGGTGCAGTTGGAGTCATATGGTCAGATAATAGCACAAATATGAGAGGGGCAAACCAGGAACTATTAGAAGCACTCGATGAACTACAGATGGATCCATTCGTCAATGAAATAACAAATCATGGTATTTCATGGAAATTCGATTGCCCTCTTTCACCATTTATGGGTGGAAGTTGGGAGAGATTGATTGGATGTTTCAAGAGAGCACTCATGGCCATCCTGCGAGACCAATATCCAACAGGGGAAGTTCTCCATACAGTGTTCAACAAAGCTGAGTACATAGTCAACAGCCGCCCTCTCACTCCGGTATCTGATAACCCGAACGATCCAACAATGACCCCCAATGATATTCTTATCAAAAAATCAGCAAATATCATCACACCTGGACTTTTTTCTGCCGACGATCTGCTACTTAGGAAGCAATGGATGATCTCGCAATATTTGCAGATATATTCTGGAAGCGTTGGTTGCGCGAATATTTACTTACACTTATTGGGCGTTCCAAATGGATGAAAGACGATACGAAGCTGAGGAAAGGTGAAGTTGTTGTTATCAACGAACCGAACATACCGAGGGGAGTATGGCCATTAGGCGTCGTTAAAAAGGTCTATACAGGACCTGACAATATCGTTAGAGTTGTCGACGTACGAACATCCCAAGGAATTAACAAGAGACCAGCAAGAAAGATTCATCGTCTGGATATCCGTATTGATGGCCAAGGTGTCAATACTGAGGGGAAGAATATCGATGAAAATCGAGATACTTGATGTATTGTAAAAACAATTTGAAGTAATTGTAATTTTTGAAAAATGTCGAATATAAGTTGTGGCATTCAAAGTTTATTTTAGTTAGATCTTGGTGCAATGTCATTATGTTGAAGTAACGCATTTACCTTGTAATGTAACATTAATTCAATAAAATTATCTATCTATCCCTCTTTCTATCTATTTCGTTTGGATGATAAACGTCAGGAAACAGTTTATCCAATGAAATGACTGTATAGTTTAAAAAAAAAAACTATATGAACATCCACTCCCAAAAATGCCAATATTATTAATATTGATTATACCGAGCCCAAACGTTTACTTCTTGAGATAATGGCCTAGATCATCCAACATGATTTTCTCTGATCCAATATCGAATTTTCCGTTGAAAAGGTAAACATTCTCAATACTGTAGCCGGGAAAGTAGTTGTTTCTGTTAGACATTCACCAAAAAAAACTTCATTTTTAACGTGGATTTCTCAATTCCCAGAAAAATATTTCTATTCAATAATCAATTGTTTTCCTTTTCAACATGAATACCCCATAAGAGGTTATCTTGAACGATGGAAGATAGTGACTGAAGTTTATCAGTCGCAGATGATTTCACATCTGATTTTATGAATATTCTGTATTATTTTCAAACACATCAATCGATTTTTCCATTGGTTAACTATTGAGTTCATAATAAATCCGCAGAGTTCTTGCTCTCGATCAGAACCATCCCCATTCAACTTCATAATGATAGTATTTTATTTTCTTTAGAATTTGCATAATCGATGATTTACCCACATCATTGTAGGTAGCGAGTTCATGCGAATTCTCCTCAATAGTTCATCTTATTGTGTTTTCAAATCGAGGAGTTCGAATATATCCATTCAAACGTTTTTCTTTTTCATATTACTTATTCGTGCTCACCAAGGTATTCAATATAAAACATTCCAGGAATCTTCTTTGAGTTCTTGTGCCATACTGCATTCAATCATAATTGAAATTATATTCATGAACTTCAAAAAAAATTTGAATCAAGAACATCTAGGATAAGACCAGTAACAGTGTATAAATCATGGATACAGTACACTCCAATTACCCCCAGTATTTTGCGTTACCCGAATCGATTGTTCGTGAATGTGATTGTTCCTGGACTACTGTGCCTCTGGACTATCAATTTATCAAGTATCAGAGAAACAGCATGCAGTTAATCAACCATTGAATGAAAAAATATTTGAAGGCAAAAATATATAAACAACAATTGTAATTTAAAAACTCAATAAAAATTCTTACCAGTAAAATATAAAGCAACTTAACCAAGATAATTCCTTGGTTATAAACATGTTCCTGAGTAGGATTATTGCGGAGAAAGTATAACTGCGTAAACATACGGGACCTTTTCTGAGAATAACCAGTCCTGACAGCATTTCATATAGAAAAAATCGAATTAAACGGTTTTCTTCACATAAAAGATTCACCAGAGATCTACCATTTTCTGGTTCAATTTATATTGAATCTTTTATGTGAAGAAAACCGTTTAATTCGATTTTTCTATTTATTCCACTTCACATGGCGTTTATCTTTCAGCATTTCATATGTTTGGAATATCCAAATCCAGCAGAAAGAAGTGAGTGAGGCTTTCCAACTTAATTGTCCTACCTAAGCCCTCAATTTTAATTTCGTTTTCCCCCATTGTAACCGTTTGATTCTCGTTCGTAGGGTATGATCTCCCTCGAATATGAGCAGAGGAAAGGAACCACTCATTCGCAAACACGCTTCAGTCAAATCCTGTTCAACGATATTTTCGGATTCCTTACGCGATTAGATCAGTGTTAAATCAACAAACCCTGGTTCTAAGCTAGATGAATTACACTTATCAGATCTTGAAGTCATATTATGTATCTGGAAACTTTCATTAATGAATTTGATGAGATATAGATCCAAACTGAACAAATTATGGATTTTTTTTCAACAGCAAATGCAAGAAAGTAACTCCTCTCAACATATTTTCCTTTCTATTGCTTTTTTTCAATTTTTTTTATGATAACAATATGCTTTATTCTATCAGATCTCTTTTGTAAGTCAATCAATCAACAATTGAATTAAAATGAAATAACTAATGAAACACCTTTTTAAAGACAAGCATTCATTTGAGCCGTGTACTAAAACGTATAAAATAAGTTCAAGTCATCGCTGACAATGATTTAATTATTTTTTGTTGAATTCTTTGGTTTCAAAAAGCTTGTCGCGCGAAGTGTTCATAAAAGTAGGTACCAATTAATTTAATTGGGCAGTGATTGTTTGGTAAGTGAGGACTTGTCATTGTATTTAATTTCTACAAAGTAATCATAAAAGTAGGAACCAAATAATTTCATTGGACAATGATTGGTTGGTAAGTATCAACTTGTCGAAGTACTTATTTTATTACAATTCGCGCGTTGAAATAATTCAACAAAAAATAATTAAATAATTACATGGCTTGAATGAAAGCTTGTCTTCAAAAAGTGTTTTATTAGTTATTTTATTTTTTGCTTTTCAGTAAGTTCGCCACAATCTAATGAAGCATCGTTATTACAAGATCTCTTTTCTGTAAGTTGAGATAAAAGAAATCATGATCTTCGACCCCAAAAACTCCCACACACCAATTTTGAATAGAATTTTACCATAATCACAAAATTCGTCTGCCATCCTAAAGTCGCCATCTTGAATTTATAGATTTTGACAAAAAATTCATATTCTCCGAACCTGAAAACACGCACATACCAATTTTAAATAAAATATAACCATAATCAGAAAACTCGTCCTCCATCTTGGGGCCCCCATTTAAAATTTTAAATTTTGATGAAAAAAAAAGGGGCCTTAATCGGAATTTCACAGAAAAAGCATAATCTCCGACCCCGAAAACAATTTTGAGTCGAATTGGACCATAATCACAAAACTCGTCTTCCATCTTGGGGCCTCCATCTAGAAATTATGAATTTTAACAAAAATTCCATAATCTCCGTCCCCGAAAACTACCACATACCAATTTTGAATCTAATCGGACCATAATCACAAAACTCGTACGCACTTTTGGGGCTGCTATCTTGAAATTCAAAATCTCCGTACCTGAAAACCCCCACATAGCAATTTTGAATCAAATCGGACCATAATAATAAATCGCGTCCGCCATCTTGGAGCCGCCTTTTTTTTCATATTACAAAAATTCCATAATGCATTGTCACCGGAATTATGAACACGACTAGAAGTCGGACAAAATTCACTTGCAAGATTTGACCCAAACTAACAAACGAACGAACCAACTAACTAACTAATGAGTGAAACTAAATTAAAGCTTGTACAACAGATGTTTTTCCAGGAATACTTCCGAATGAATAAATGATTGAAAATAAAACTACACATAATGAAAAACATGAAGCTGATGAAATTGACTATGAAACCAGCATATTAGTGCAAATCGAAATCAGTTAAAACCGTTGCCTAATATTCAATACTAATATTATTTGATTCTGTCCAGTAAAATGAAAATCAATATTTTGAAAAAACCGAAATATTCAGTTGTTCCACTGTTTTTTTTTTGGAAAATTCAGACGGGATAGATTTGTTTTTATATAGCATTATGCATAAAATTTCAATCTCAGATGCCTCACTCAGTATAATTTCAGAATATCTAGTACCACTACCGTCCCGTATTATTGAATCATGTTTTTCTGTTTACTTTTTCCGCTTTTATTGCTTATTACATGAATATCGGACAGACTTTATGCTACTGAAACGATTTTCAATGTTTTTTTAGTCAGTGTGTGCTCTACTGTGGAGTATCTTTCGATATCTGGGGATTGCGGGATATGTGGAAAAGATGAAGACGTTTGATTTTGTTCTTTCACTTGTTTTCCCAACAAACATCATACATTATTGGTTGATGATAATAAGGAGGCAAAGTAACTTCAGGATGTCGAACTTCACCTATTTCTGTCAATTTTCCAAAATTCAAGTGATCATAACTTGGAAATGATAATCAAATGGATTTCCGTCGAAATTCATAGAATCCAAAGGTGGAAAAATACTTATTGATTTCAAACATAGCCTCATAGTCACTGACAGTTAGTGATTCATTGGGTAAATTATCAAAAGTTTGGTACCAAAATGTCTTCAGTTTCAAGGACTCTGAAGGAATAATTCCAAAGTAATATGGAAATTTTTATAGCTTCAAACATATTCACATAGTTGGATTATGAACACGTCGATGAATACATTGAATAAGTACCCCCATTGCTCATTTTCATACCTGTTGGTTACCAGGGAACTTGCAGATATTTCATCGAAATATTAGAGATCTGTTGGCTTATACGGTTTCCGACATAAAACCTCAATGAAGGACTAACATTTCATATGTGATAGGGTACAAAGAATTTAATCTCATTTTCCTCCTACACATTGAATTTTTCTAGGGTTCCACTCGACTTGAACAAATGAAAATCAACATTATCAGAGAATTGGTCGCAAGTAGAATAACTACCAGAAGTAGATATATATTCATCTCCCTCTTCGGAGAATTCAGACTAACGGTTATATTTTGGAGGCCTTGTTATTTCGTCAATGCTCTCAGGAGAATAATGGAATGGAATGGAATGAGATGCAAAGTTAACCTTTGTATTTTAACTGTCACCTATCTTTTTATTCCTCATTCAGATGATGAATGAATAGAAAGAACTATCACTTAGTGAATTTTCCCCATTCATGCCTACGACCAAATGAGCGAAATGACTTGTTATCTCAATTTTCGTTTTCTGAATTAGTTTAATTTTCGCTTATATTAATTATCTCCGAAATAATTACGTTTAAATTCACCGCGTACCGCATTGCACTTAATGAAACTCCACCTTGAACTCGCTATGCCTTAATGAATACTACGCGAGTCCCTTCTTATTGGTTTCTGGATCATCGGGATCATTCGATGGAAAAGCACAGCGTGACTTCAAGCAGTCAGTCTGTCTGGCCTGTGCGAAATTAACAACGTGGAGAAGTACTGTACCTATTCTCGTAACACCCCTTTTGATTTTGATCGTCCCGTTCACCACGATAGGGCTTCAGTCTTCCAGGATGAACAACTTTCATCGTTGTCTTAGGTCTGCGCAAGTTTCTTCTGCTGTGAGTTGTTCAGTCAAACCAGTTCACCTTCTTCGAATCCTTCTGAATGAGCTTTCGTGGATTCTCAACAGGCTGTATTTCAGTTTATTCGCATAGTCATCTAGATCTCTTGAATATTAGGTGGTCTGAACACCAAGCCAAAGGAAATGTTAGCCGAGGAAAGCTTGGTGGAATCGTGGAGGGCTGCTCTGTATGCCATCAGAAAAAGTGAAAGGTGGCTGTCCCAGTCCTTCTGATATTTTTTCAATACCAAGTATTCCTCCATAGTTTTCTTGAATCTTTCAACCATGTAAGTCCACTGAAGTGAAGCGAAGTAGTTCTGGTCTTGCTGATACTTATTAGTTTACGAATTTTCTTTAATAATTCCAACTCAAAATTCCTTTCTTGGTCGAAATAATGCTCCATCGGTACTCCAAAACTTGATATCATGTTGTCCATTAATGACCTGGCTATTGTTGATACTCCTCGTCCTGGAAGGGCATAGGTTTCCACTCATTCGCTGAAATAGTCCATGGCTACAGGGATGTACTTGTTGACATCGTCCGTCACAGAAAAGGGTTCAGCTGCATCAATGGCAGTCCGTTCGAATGGTCCGCCCATGTTGTATGTATTCATTGAACCCATAGACCCTGTCTTAGAACCTCTAATAGTGCCACACTCTGGACATCTTCTGCACCAGCTGTCTACATCGCCTCGACATTGAACCCAGTGGAACCTCTGCCTGATCTTATCTAGAGTCTTCTTGACTCCCAGATGTCTCCTGTTTTCCCTTCATCAATTCACTTGAAGACTTCCCTTTTCCTCTTCTCAGGCGAAACTAATTGTGGTGTTGACGACGTCCCATAAGCTGACTTCCATATTCGTTTGAATAGTCTATTCTCCGCAATCAGGGAATTCCATTAGGCCGCCATGGCTTTGAAGATGGGATCCCCGTCTGAAATATATCTTCAGGAGGGTCTGCCAGTTCTATCCTCGTTTCAATGTGGGAAGTCCCAATGTTTGGATCGGTTTCGTGGTTCTGTCCCATGTGTGCGGTACTTTATTCGTCATCAGGTAACAGTCTCGTTTGTCTGATGCCAGCAACTCCTTTGCGGGGACCTTGTGCTCTAACTCTGCCAGGATGCTCTGGGATGCGGTTTTCTAGACAATAAATCTTCATTGGTTGATCGTTCTAGGGGATGTTCGGTATTGGGATAGTATTGATTCATTTTTTCTCCTTCGAATTTTTTGGATCTTAGGGTACTCTGTATTCCGATATCATTCAATCGTTTGCGGAGATTTCAATTTTGATATGTATAAAAATTTCAGTTCTGACATGTTGGTCACCTTATCATCAGGGTTCAAGTTGAGACCGATCATTACGTGGCCAACACGTGTCACGAGCACTACATTGACAATAATTGATCAAATTTTCATTAGTTTCGATAATGAAGGAATATGTGCAGTACTCGATAATGACATATCAGATCACAGATCAATTTTTCCTGAACTTGATATATACCGTAATCAGGCGAAACCAAATAAAAAAAAAACTTTCAAAAAGAAATTTCCATATAGATAATATCACTGAATTCAAAAGTGAACTTGAAAATGGGGACTGGTCCAGTCTTGATTCTGTACGTGAACTCGATGATGCTTTTAACTTCTTTCATGATATATTTATGTGTCACTTCGAGGATTCTTTTCCGACAAAAACATTTTTATCCCGAGATATTGGGAAAAAATGGGTTGACAACGAGGTGATTCGATCCAGTGAGGCTCTGAAAGATCTTTATAAATTGCAGAAATTTCATCCAAATCTCGAATGGTTTACAGAGAATCGAAAAAAAAGACACACATTTTTGCTCAAACAAAAACGTAAATGCCATTATCAAAATCGTATTTTGAATGCTGAGAACAATATGAAAGCCCCATCGGAAGAAGTGGCAGAATTGACAAATGAACGAAAGGAAATACAAAATATTGTACTGAACACGAAGGAAAAGGTAATAGAAGACCCAAAAAAAATCGCCACAACATTCAGTGACTTTTTTATAGACGCACCCAAACAATCAGTAGAAGGCATTAGTGATACTGAATTTTCCCTACCCAAAAATGAATTCAATTGTCATAGCATGTTCCTCAAGCCATTCCAAGAAGATGAATTGTACAATTTGTTGAATTCAAGATTGAAGAACAAAAAATCTGCTGGGTTAGATGAGGTTCCAGGATTTGTATTAAAAAAAGGGTTGAGGCGATTATGAAACCACTGACACTTCTTGTGAATATGTCTTTCGAGTGTGAAGTCTTTCCACGGAAGATCAAATTTGGTAAGGTTATTCCCCTTTTCAAGAAAAAGGACCGAACTCTTTTAGAGAACTATCGCCTGGTAACGGTGCCTTACAACCTCTCAAAGGTGTTCGAGTACTCGTTTTTAGATGGATTATTATTATTTTTGGAAAAACACGATATTTCAAGCCATCGGCAACACGGTTTCCGTTCTGGAATGTCAACATCTATACCTATGTACTCTTTTCACGAACAAATTTCCCAGTACATTGATGCAGATGAGTGCCCTGCTGCAATATTTTGCGACCTGAGTGGGGCATTTGACTGTGTAGACTATAAGAAATTATTGGATATACTGGAGAGTTTTGATATCAGGGGCATACTTCGTAACTGGATTTCATCTTTTTTGACGAATCGAAAACAAATGGTTTCTATGCAATATGAACGTGATAGCCAAATACAAACGATACGATCGGTTAGCAGGGAACTTGAAATGGGTGTCCCTCAAGGTTTGATACTGGGTCCTATTCTCTTCATTTTGTATGTAAACCACTTGGAGTCGATAGTTGGCAATGAAAAATATACAGCGTATGCAGATGACTTTTCCTTAGTTATATCCGCCGCCGATACCAAAAGTCTGCAAACGAAATGCATTGAAACAATTCAAAGAGTGTCATCTTTTTTCAACTCTAGGAACTTATTTTTCAACATCCAAAAAACTCAAATGTTGCGGATGCACTGTCGGCAAAAAACCTATTGAAGACCTAGAAATATCATTTGGTGGAAACATTTTGTGCAATACACACTGTAAAGGGGTTTCTCCCCCTATTATCAAACTTTGGCGCTTTTCACTATTCTCGGTTTTCCTCGGGCGCCACCTTTTGGTTTATAGTGGAAAAGGCCACTTTTGCTCCGGGCAGTCTCAGTGAAGAAAGACACTCCAGGGGTCAATATAGTCGTGACACTGTAACAGGGCCAGCAAGGCAGGCTTTAATTGCCTTTAACTGGGTTTCGGACCTGGGTGGCAACTGCGCACTAAATGTTTAAATTCTACTCAACATAGTTAATGAAAGAATGCCAAAAACAGGATAAACAGGTATATTAATAACAAAGAAATACAGAAGGGCGGCTGACGGCGGCCTCAAGTTATCACAACGAATAAACACATGGCAAGCACTAAATACAGAGGAAGCGGGAACGGTGTTTTCAAGAAAGCGGGGTAAACTTAGTAACCAAAAGCTCTTGCGGGGGGGGGGAGTCGGCCTGAAATTCCAGCCTTAAAGCCTTGGAGGTTTGTACAACAGGGGACTCGTATGCAGAAATTACCAGCGCAGCATTGAAATGCATATGTGCCTCTTACGGCTATGGTTTGATCATGCGCAAAATCACACCTGGGGCACTTTACCCAAACTCCGATCCTACTCCTTCGGCAAAGCTCGGGACGGTCGTGGACTGCTTCGGTCTTTGGCTCTCACTCTGGATACTATTCGGCGCGTGACTGCTTCTGCTGGGCTTGGCAAGCTACTCACAGAATAATTACCCAGCTGTAAAATCCTTCATGCTGTGACGTCAGCTCGGTGCGTGCGTCTCTGTTTCGACTCAACTGTACTTGGTGGCTTCTATCGGATGACTCCCCTGTGTTCCGCTCACTCCTTGTAGAATTCTCCTAAGTGGGAATCTTCGTGACGTGACGTCAGCTCGGTAGCGTGTGCTCTTGGTCGACTGGACTGCTGTCTGGGGCTTCTATCGAATGATTGAATTCTCTCGTCGGCGTTTGAACATAGCCCAGCTTGTTTTATAAAAATGTTTTCTCGAGAGTGGATAGCCGGCGCAGGTTATACTCGTGCGTGCTATTTTAGCTACGCCTGGCGTTATTCGCGTGATTTCCAGAAGGCTTTCAGTCTGTTCATTAGGATATATGTGATCCACGGATTTATCACGAACACGAATGGCATTTCTAGACCGATTATTACTGTGAAGCGGAGTTTAATTCTCCACAGGGAGCTTTTGTCTGATAAATATAGCGGGGAAATAGTAACTTCGTTACACACCCTTCCTACTTCGGAAAAGGAAAAAAACTTTTTTTCGTCTTTTAACATGCGTTTGTACGGTTAGAGGGACCTGAAAACTAACTCGTTTTCTGTGAACATTCTCAAAACTTAGACGGCTAGCAACCTTATGTTCTAACAAAAAAAACAGGTCCATTCGGAATATAACAGTATAGCCCGCCAGGTGCCTACCCCCCCCTAATAGTCGAACCCTTTATTCGGGGTAGGTCCACCTGATACATAAATTACGAAAAAAAAAAAAACTTAAATGTGGACCTCAAATTATTCCAAATGAAAAACGAAATAAACTCTTGCCTGGTTGCCGTAGAGCAACAAACAGGACTACTGTGTACAATGATCATTGTACAACAGAAAGCATATTACCAGTCAAAAATACAATTGGAAAAATAGGCATACCACGATCATAAAGTAAAAAAAATCTTCCTGGATTGGATGCTGGCATCCGCATCCTGGTCCTACGGGTCTGCCTACGGCATCAAACTAATGGGTGCTGAACATCCGCATCGGGGACATGCGGGTCAGGATACTGTTGACATCGGGGCATGGGGCGTCGTCCTTCTTGGGCTGGTTTTTTCTGGGCTGGTCTCCTCTGGGCGGCTGGCTGTGTGACGTAGACCTTCCGGGGGCAACATGTTCCTTAGTTCACCTTGGTATCTGGGCTATGGGCCGGGCGCAGATCCTTAACATGGATCCGTAAGAATCGCTTGCCTGCCTGATTTTTCAGGTTATACACCACCGGTGATAATACTTGGGTCACCGTGTATGGACCGAAGTATTTTGGAGCCAGTTTCGCGGCAAAACCTTTTTCGGCTGATGATAGGTGATGCTCTTTCTTCATCACCTGATCGCCCACATGACATCGCCATTCTCGGCGCCGGAGATTGTAGTGACGGCTCTGAGTGGTAAAAGCTTTGGCAAGGTTGATTCGGACCATCTCAAACGTCTCCTGCAGGTGTTTGAGCCTCTCTGTGTGACTTGTGACTTCGGCTTGGTTAATTTCTCCTTCATCTTCCTTCGTGAGTGGTACCAGCGGTCTGTATATCGCCTTTGGTACTTCCATCCCCCAAATTGGAATCTGGAGAATATCCGGTGGAGTCCTGCGGGCGGTATTGATGGCAAACAGTAGGTCGGCTAGATGTGAATCCCATTTTCGGTGGTCCTGGTCACAGAATTGGGCGATCATCGTCTTGAGCGTCTTATTGGCCCTCTCGACTGGGTTTGCTTGTGGCGTGTATGGCGGTGTTCTACGATGGTTGATTCCAAGTTCCTTCAGCATATCCTCGAGCAGGTCCCCTGTAATTGGGTTCCGTTGTCGCTGAGGACTACTTTCGGACATCCGAAGCGGGTAATGATCTCCTCGTAGAGAGCTTGGGTGCGGCCTTGCGGATAGGCCGACACTGGACCCATTTCGTGAATCGGTCTTGGAACACGACCAGAGACGTATTGCCTCGGGTGGAGCGGGTAACGGGCCAGCCAGGTCTGTACTGACGCACGCCCAGGGTTGGCGGTTAGTCGAGGGTTGCATCTTGCCGGCTGGTTTCATCTGTGACGGCTTGAATCTCTGGCAGGAATCACAACTCCGGACTACTTGGCTACGTCGCGGAACATGCCTGGCCAGTATAGCGAGCTGCAATCCTGGCTATCGTCTTGGCAATGCCCATATGGCCGGCGGTGGGTGCATCGTACATCTCCTGCAGTATATTGACCCTTGTCGGCTTAGGGACACACATTTTCCATGGGTTAGACAGTTCTGGCTCTGTCAGGTCGTTGGAGTCCCAGAAATGGCGGTACAAGCGATCTTCTTGGATACAATAGTCTGGAAACATCTCTGGACTTCGTTGTACTTCCTCTTTCTTTTTGTCGTACCATGTGCAGATGGCTACTGGTTCGACGGCGGTCATCTCTTCGACATGTTCTCCTGTCTCCGTGCCTAGTGGATCTCTTGATAGAGCATCTGCCACTTTATTCAGTCCTCCTCGGCGGTACTTGACTTCAAAGTCATATTGCTGTAGGAACATGCTCCAGCGGGCGAGGCGTCCTGCGGGGCTTTTGATGGAATGCAGCCAGCGGAGAGACTGATGGTCGGTGATGACCGTGAAGTGGTATCCTTCCAAGTAAGGGCGTAGCTTCTCGATTCCCCATACAATCGCTAGGCATTCCTTTTCGTTACGGAATAGGCCTTCTCTGCGGAGGTTAAGGATCGGCTAGCATACGCGATGACGTGTTCGTTGTCCTCTGTGGCCTGGTCGGACCACTCCTAAGCCTTGATCGATGCGTCGGTCTGCATGCTGAACGGCCTGTCGAAGTTGGGGCAGGTGAGGACTGGAGCTTCCGTGAGGCAGGTTTTCAGCTTCTGGAAGACTTCCTCTTGTTCCGGTGCCCAGTGCCAGCGACGATTCTTCTTTAGTAGCCGATGCAACGATGCTACTACTTCAGAAAATGCCAGCACAAATCGTCGGTACCATGATGCCATTCCGAGGAACCGTCTCAAACCTCGCACGTTGGTGGGAGCTGTTAGTTCCACAATGGAGGCCACTTTCTCGGGATCCGTCCTGATGCCTTCTGACGTCACTAGATGTCCGAGATACTTGAGTGATCTCCTCCCAAACTGACATTTTTCTGGATTGACTCGCAGGTTAGCAACACGAAGGCGATTAGCGAGATGCTCTTCAAACGTGTTTCCTAACACGATGATATCATCCAGATATGCGAAGCAATATGGGTCCATTTCCGGTCCGATGATGGTGTCCATCAATCGTTGAAATGTTGCAGGAGCGGCGTGGAGACCGAACGGCATAAATCGGAATTGGAATAGTCCTCGGCCAGGTACAGTGAAGGCGGTCACCGGTTTACTGTCTTCGGATAGTGCAACCTGCCAGTATCCTTGTCGCAAGTCGATACTGGAAATATATCAGTCGCGGCGTAGCTTGTCCAGGATAGCGTTGATGAACGGCAATGGGTAAGCATCCTCCATGGAGACGGAATTGACTTTCTGGAAGTCGATGCAGAACCTCGGCTTGCCATCTTCCTTCGCACGATACTACTGGTGAGCTCCACGGGCTCCCGGAGGGTTCTATGATGTTCTCCTGCAGCATTCTGTCAACTTCGGTATTGATTACATCCTGCATTCTAGGATTCTGGGGTCGGTATCGCTGCTTTATTGGCTCTGGATTTAGGAGACGGATCCTATGTTCCAACAGCGGCGTTACCCCATAAATTTCTTCGAATGGGCCTAATTCGTCCTGTAGGAAGTCTTGCAAGTGGTCCTCTTCCTCTCTGGAAAGTGTCAGGGCCGGTCTTGGCTCAATAACTCCAATGGGAAAGCATGGTACGGGCCGAGCTTCCCTTGCAATGGGTTGGTTCTTTACCAAGATTTGACCACTTCCTAGGTCGAGTCCAAACTGCCTCTTCCTCAATATGTCCATTCCTAGGACCATATCGGATGACAGGCCACTCAGGTGTCCGAAAGATTCCTCGAAGCGGTGTTCTCCAACTCGGATCTCCACGTGATACGTTGCGGGGACGGTAACGGTTTCTCCATTGGCCAGTCGGGCGGAACTCGTAGCAGTTGGAGTCTGTGGTACTCCTAGCAGATTTCACTGCCTGGCTATCCTGTCGCCGACATAGGAGATTACGGCACCGGTGTCAATCAACGCTTCAGCAGTACCACCGGGAATCTTGACGGAAAGATGCGGTCGGTGGTCGGCGGTAGCGATGTTGGCGGTGGGTGAGGCGTCCTGGGGGCGGTGCTGCACGTGCCCCAAGTCGTGGCAGCTCCCTAAAGGTTTTCCGGCCGTGGGCATGGGCAATCACGAGACATTACTCCGTCTCGCTTGCATCGGGAGCAGAATATCCTTGGGGCTGATTGGCATTGGCTCACAAAATGCCCTGCCTGCCCGCATCGCCAACACTCTCGGTTTCCTTCGATGGGGCGGCGGGTAACTGGACTGCCTTGGCTCATGACTGGCTGGGCTACTGGGCTCCTAGGGGGCGGTGTGGCTAGTTGGGCAAGCCTAGTGACCACTGGTGGGGCTGATGGGGTCCGGTATGGTGCCAAAAGCGGCGCTGGAGTCGTCCTCTGAGCTTGCTCAATCTCTGCTCGCAAAAGCTCGTACTCTCTGGCAGCTTTGGCGAACTCATGGACGTTGTTGAAGTCCGTCCTCCTTATTTCCCTTCGGAACTCTGGGTGAAGGTTGCGGTATAGCCAGTTCAATTCCTGATCTGGCGGAATTCCACCATGGCGGCGAATCAGGGTCTGCAGATCCGTTATGTAGGCTGCCGTACTTTCTCTCAGGCTGTGTGTCCTCCTGCTGATGGCCGCTTCCAGGTCAATTCGGTAGTTGACGGGGAAGAAGAAGTCCTGAAAGGCGGTGCAGAAGTCTTCCCATCTCGGCCAGCATGCCCAGTTGTTTCTGAACCAGAGGGCCGGCATTCCTTCCAGCAACTCTGGCATGGCTTGTAGGAGGCGGTCTGCTGGGATGCCTTGTGATTCTCGAATCTCCTTCAATCTTTCGAGGAAGGCGGCGGGGTCATTGGTCCCATTAAAGGTCACTCTCCAGTCCTTTACTTTCAGTGGTGCCATCCCCACACTCGTGGTAGGCGGCAGTGGGGCGGCCTGTGCTCCCACTAGGGTCCCTGTAAGCACGTTGCTCATGATCGGGTTTCCAGTGCTCGTCACTGTGATTAGTAGCCAAAAGCTCTTGCGGGAAGGGGGGGGTATCGTACGGACTCGTATGTAGAAATTACCAGCGCAGCATTGAAATGCATATGTGCCTCTTACGGCTATGGTTTGATCATGCGCAAAATCACACCTGGGGCACTTACAAAATATTTCCGATATACAATATTTACCCAAACTCCGATCCTACTCCTTCGGCAAAGCTCGGGACGGTCGTGGACTGCTTCGGTCTTTGGCTCTCACTCTGGATACTATTCGGACGCGGACTGCTTCTGCTGGGCTCGGCAAGCTACTCAAACTTTGAAATATGTCGAAACGGTCCTACAGCCGGCTTCCCCCTCTTTTCCGAATACCTCTCGAACGACTTATATGCGCGCGCCGTTTTGTGGACTCTGTCGATTGCGATACGAATCATACTTTCACAGAATAATTACCCAGCTTGTAAAATCCTTCGTGCTGTGACGTCAGCTCGGTGCGTGCGTCTCTGTCTCGACTCAACTGTACTTGGTGGCTTCTATCGGATGACTCCCCTATTCCGCTCACTCCTTGTGGAATTCTCCTAAGTGGGAATCCTCGTGACGTGACGTCAGCTCGGTAGCGTGTGCTCTTGGCTCGACTGAACTGCTGTCTGGGGCTTCTATCGGATGATTGAATTCTCTTGTCGGCGTTTGAACATAGCCCAGCTTGTTTTATAAAAATGTTTTCTCGAGAGTGGATAGCCGGCGCAGGTTATACTCGTGCGTGCTATTTTAGCTACGCCTGGCGTTATTCGCGTGATTTCCGGAAGGCGTTTAGTCTGTTCATTAGGATATGTGTAATCCACGGACTTATCACGAACACGAATGGCATTTCTAGACCGATTATTACTGTCAAGCGGAGTTTAATTCCTTACAGGAAGCTTTTGTCTGATAAATATAGCGGGGAAATAGCAACTTCGTTACAACACAGAGAGATTAGATTCTTAGGAATATCACTGGACGAACACATATGTTGGAAATCTCATTCTCAACAATTGTCTTCTAAATTGAATTCCCTGAAATTTCTTTTTGTCAATTTACGATCAGTGTTAGAACTGGATCAGATGATGAATGTGTATTACAGTCAAGTTGAATCGAGACTCAGGTATGGCATTTGCCTCTGGGGCATTTCAGCTGGTTCGAAAGATGTTTTCATTGGCCAAAAACGGATCTTAAGATGTATATTCGGGATATCTAATAGGGAAACTTGTAGAACAATTTTTAAATGTTACAATGTCATGACACTTCCCAGTCTCTTCTTTTTCGAAATATGTGTTTATGTTTTCAAAAATAAAGAAAATTTCATAAGAAATTCTGATATTCACGGATATCAAACACGAACTATGCACCATTTTCATGTTCTTTTGCTAAAAGAAAAATAAGTCCAGTGCTTTTGATCATGTTGCTCTTAAATGTTCCAATAACCTCCCACAAAATCTGAAGAATATAACTGCAATGTCTTCTTTCAAATATGAATTGAAACAGTTTTCACTTGATAAGTGTTTTTACAGTGTTAACGACTTTATAGAAATGTAGCGCATATGTGACGAATTCTGTGTAATGTAATCCCTCTGTTTCATTTTATTTTATTTCATTTTCACATTTATTTACTTATTTATTCATTTTATTATTGTATTCTCTATATCTTATCTACATACTGACAATTCCAAAACATGTAAACCATGTCAAAAAAGGAAATAAAGATTTAAAAAAAAAAATCGATCAATGAATACTTGCACCGCCAATTGATCTTCGAAATCCTCCGGAGCATTTGGGTCGGCAAGCTGGATTCCTCAAACTCCTGCAGACTTTTACCCGATTACTGCCCGTGTTTTCCAATGTCCCCGGTTCAGCTGTTCTCGAAGTTGGTTGCCGTAACTTCAATCCGGAGCTGCAATCAGGTCTCCATATTTGCGAGGCTGGTCTTCTGGGGTGGTCTATAACAGTGCGAAAGTAGGTCCCCTCAAATCCACCAATAGTACCGTAGATTTTTCTTCATTGTTCCTTTTGCTCAGAAAACTGCTGCTCGATCATTCCAACTATGGCATCCATCTCGCCAATTCCGTGTATTTTCCGCATTCACCGTGATTTGTTTCCGAATAGTCACTGAGAATCTCACTTCTGACACCAACTGTTGCGAAATTGGCTCAGTTTCCATTGAACAATACTCGAAATGATCAATATTTGAATTACTCCATAGTGTGACACCAGCGAGTTTTCAAATTTCTATGTTTTTTCTTTGGAGAAAGAAGAATTCAGAAGGTTAAAAAGCTAGGATGCGGAGGTTGAAATATGTGCATGATAGTTTTTTTTTCAAACCGACACAAATATTATTTGGTATTCAACTTACCCACAAAATCTTCATGTATCATAGATTATATATTCAGTAAGTTGGCCCTCATACGTAACTACATTTTGGTATTCTGGAAATATTTTGCAATACAATTTTTCAATATTATTTTGTTTGTAGAATAATCTACTTGAATAATTGTCAACCGGTACGTGACTGCCAATTTAATTCTGGAATCCAGAAAACTATGACTGGAATAATTTACTAATTTGCAATCTTGGATAAAAAAGTGTCCTTTTTCACTTCCAGGGAAGAGAAAACGGAAAATTATATTGAATATGTGTGACTGACTCTTTCAGAAATATATTTTCATTCTTGAGATAAACTCAAAAGTATTGATATGTATTATACTTTTGAAATAATGATTCAAGAGTAGTTTCGAAAAAAAAATCTTGTAGCGGACCATCCGAAAAGCCGCCTTATGAAAACAATGTCACGTGGTAATTTTTCTGAATTTTTGGTATATTGTAGAGTTTGACCTCGTGAACAAAAGTGTCCATGGGCACAACTCAATTCCATCACTAGCCTTCGAGATGCATGGTAAAATTGGAAAGTGACATTTTTTTTTAAGTAATATTGCTCTGAGAAAAAAAATGTGAACTTTCTTTGCGACTAATTTTGTTTACCCTATTGTTTACCCAGAAGGCAATAATTTCAGACTAGTTTTTTTTAATATTCTCAGATACAGTGAGAGTCAAAAATTATTCAAAAAAAATTTTTCAATTTAATTTATAAAATGAAAATGTGACCAAATGAACTATTATCCTGAAATAGTATTCGTTTAGTTGTGTGAAAATTGACAAATTCGAAATTTTTTACAGGGTGAATCAAAAAGTCAAATTTTTTTGGTAAAATTTATATATTCTGAGCCTCATGGATAATGGACTACGAATCATTCGAAAAAAATTCCTGTCCAAAATTGATATTCACTGTGAGGCAAACATGCATAAGAACTAAGCGAGTCGAGTGGCAAATGTACCATAATTTTCCGCTGATAAGTCGCTAATTAGTTTTGGAAAAATTAAATTTGTCGCTGTATTGTTGTTAAATGAAATTGATGAACTAAGCGAACTTTTGATAGAATCCGTGGAAAGCAAACTATCAGGGAGGATCATTTGCCGCTAATTAGTTGTGAGAAACTTGATTCTGTTGTTGGGAAAAAATACCTGTTTTTCCACTCAGTTCATATACAGACAGTGTAACAACTTTTAATCGAATTCCCGAAAACGAAAAAAGTAAGTGTTCCGTAATGAAAGTCTTTTATTTCCCACCCGTGAAAAATAATTGCTCGTTTTCCAAATGCAAAAAAAGGAAAAAACTGTCTTTTTTTTTCTTGAATTATTAAAAAAAGGATCGTATACTACCTGTTCAAAAAACGTGATCATGAATTTGTGTGATAGCTACCATTGCTACGCTTGGATAAGTCACCTCACACGCATCCAAAATCTGTGACTTTTGCTACTTGAAGTACAATATATTATGAATGGTATTTTAGTTTGATACGCGAACAGTTGAAAAGTAAGTCTTCATTAAGTTAGCGGGACGGTAATCAATTGAACTTGTTAACGAGGAGTAAACCAATTTTTCACTACAAATTTGATGTTGCTAAATAATGCAAAAGTTTTTGAAAATTTTCTCCATCTAAAATCCAAAATTTTGTGCACTGGACAGTGTTTTTCGGATGATTTCGGCTGCAGAATCAAATGTTGAATCTTTAAAAAAGTACGATGAAAAAAACGTAGATGAACAGGTAGTTATTCAGGATGGTACTGAATTTCCAATCGTAAAATGGCAGATAATTTCGTAAATATTACTCCAAAAAACATAAAATATATTTTTTGTTATTTCACTGACTACCTTTGGAAAATGAGCAAATGAGAATCAGTGAAAAGCAGAATAATGGAAAAGAAGTCACGTGATCTGAGAAATAACTAATCAGTAGCGATAAATTTCACCAATTTATCAATGGGAAAAGTGCTACTGAAAAATCAGTGGAATTTGACTGAGTTTGATGAAGATATTGAATGGATTTTCAAACGAAAAATAGTCTCTATGTTTTAAACTATATTTTTCAGTCGCTACGTTTCTCAACGCGAATAGTGGAAAAATAAGGCTTTGACTCGAGCGATTTTTGTTTTGAAATACGTCAAAAACTACGTTTCGCCTCTGTTGTTTGAAATTATCACGACAAAGGAGACGTGCTGAATAAATGGTCTTCATTGTCGTTATTATTATCGGCATCGACGAAGAAAACAAAACGAAACTCTAATCTTTTCCGACTCTTTTGTTCTCCCAGAAACACAGGATATATGTAAAGTATTAGGAATCATCGACTACGAAGGAAAAACAGCTTATAAACTGACATTTACTCAGGCTCTAAAGTCCATGGGACATTACACGGCGTTCGATAGCAGGGAAAGGCACTGGATTGAGTATGATGATTTAAAAGAAAGGCCAAAAAAAAAATTAAAAATGCTACAGTCAACCCAAATATATGAACTTCTTCAAAGCCAAGTCCAATTAATATTACATTTTAAAAAGTGTAGAATTGTATCTATGGTTATAATCTAAAATTCTGTCATCCCATTGTGAACAATAAATTCCATTTGACAACAGTTATACAACCATTTATTTTATTCAAACCAATCATCAGTAATCTGCCATTCTTTTTGTTTTGAATAAAATAATATGAAATAAACATATCAGCGTCAGCCGTCACCCATTCGAAACGCCAAACAAGTCAGCTGGAAATTTACTCAAAGTTATGCTTTTCCTTTTTCGATTAAAACATTATTCGTATCTGGCAATGAAGTAATGAAGAAACTGGCAATTTTTTCGGTTTTTGCTCACTCTAATCTAAAATCTTGATTAAAATTATCTAATTTGCACGCTAGATACAAACAAAGCGTTTGAATAAAACTCTCTCTTAATCTGTGTTTGTATGAGTAATCGTCAAAATTGATATCGACGCAACTAATGAGTGGCAAAATCAAAGCTACTTTGTTTGATGATTGGGCAATTCCTAGCGAATGTGTTTTCGATAGCTTCAAGGGAAGTTACCAAAACGTCATGTTTTTATTTCGTTAACTTGTGCACTAGTAAGCAATATCAAATCAACAGTGACAAATGAGTTCACCCCTTATTAACAAGTTTTATCGACTATCGTTTTGCTAACTTAATATAGACTTTTTTGAAACTGTAGAAGTACCGTTCCCATTCATAGTATATTACACCACAAGTTGCAAAAGCGACATATTTTGGAGGAGTGTGAGGTAAGTTATACCAAATCACACTTTTTCAACAGGTAGTATATGATACTTCTTCTATAATTCGCGGAAAAATTACATTTTTTTTTCTTTTTTGCGTGTGGAAAATAATTTTTTTTTTCATGTGTCGGAAAGAATTGTAAAAACATTGATAATTTTTTTTTCCAAGAACAAAAAAAAAATATTCTTTAACTGAACAAATCCGCCACTTTCTACACGCAAAACAATGGAAAAATCAGTCACTCTCTCAATAGTTATAGAAAAACAGTGTTATTTTCATGATGAGAATGTTCCGCCATTCTTTTTTCAACAACAGTATTATTCATATACACATATATTCACAACCAATGTCTGCTTGAATCTATGGCCATTTTTTATCATGAAGAGAACTGAAGAATGAAACAGAATATGCTTGTAACAAATTGTAATATGTTTTTAGTTATTTGATAAATCGACCCATTATACCCGGCTAGGCAAGTATAGTGGATCACGAGAGCGGGTACAGAGGGTTAAGAGAGAAACCGTTCAGCAACATACTTTATTCAATACTATTTTGATATCATTTCTAATTGAGACAATGGAATTTCAATATTGACATACTCAAATGAAATTGTGAATTAATGCGATATAGACGGCAAATTATAAACCCTTTTTTCCATTTTTCGCGAATACAATCAAAACTTGTCTGCTAACTTCATGTGTTCCTGCATAATACACCAATAACAAACTAGCGATAAATTATTAGCTCACTCCATACGTTTTCCGTGAATTCTGTCACAAATTGTTCCAATATCCTTTCGGTAGTATAGGAGTCCCTGAGTCAGATTCACCTACTAAAACCTCCACCCTGCAGGTGAAAGTTCTTTTGGTAACTTCATTTCAACTCATCAAATATAATTTATTTTTAATGACTGATTTTCTGATGCGGTAACTAAGCGGTAACTTGTAAGCTTACTTTTTCCGTTTTTCGAATAAAAGTTGTTACACCATGTGTATATGAACTTGGTGGAAAAACAGTTTTCTCACTTAAAATATTTATTCAAATGAGTATTCATTGTGTTAATCAACTTAGTTGACAAATATGGCAACCAAACATGAGAGTCTACACCAGACATTCAAGTCCAGACGTTACAACGATGGTAAGTTGGCTCTACTATTCGGTAATATTTTGTAAGTCAGGGTCAGTTGTGCGAACGCTTTGCCATCTAACGCATATAATTTAAACAATATAATATTCCTCTACATGCATTAATCTATTTCCGTTGTTTGATTCAAATAAAATTATATTTGTGTTGAAATAAATTTTCATTCAATATGAGTTGGAGATTGTTCCAATAGATGAACATATATTCAAATCAAATAAATGTAGCATTGCATTAAGGAATCAATTTGGTCACCGCAATATAATGATTTCATCAATCGAATACACCTGTGTTTTGGAATGAATTTCATTTAGTCGGGTCAAGTCAATAAGAGGGACCAAATAAATTTGGTTCAATTAACAAATAGTTTCAACTCTGCACTCTACGGGGTTCAGAGTTCACGGTTATAAAGTCCGGTGTCTCGCACCGACCGATTTGAATATTCGCGCTAACTATCTGTAGTTTGCATATTTCCCGCTTTGTGCCGGGGTACCTTTCGAACTATTGGAAATCTTGTTAGTTGTATATTGTTCGTCGATGAGAGCGCTTGGTTTGATGGAAAAATAAGTATACGGTTCGTGGATCCGGCGTTATTGTTTGTGTTGAAATTTGAGGTAAGGATAATTTGATTTTTCATCTTCATTCTTGAACTGAGAAGTAATTTTTCAGTGTGATATCGTCAGAATGAGCTACGAAAGGAAACAGAGGCGATTGCGAGAACTCTATGAGAAATTTTTAAGTGAATCAGATCCTGAACCAGAACCAGATGATTTGCACAGACTGCTTTTGCCATAATACAAATTTATAGAATGGGTACTTGTTTGTTCAGTTGCCAGTTTTAATTTATTGTATTTTTTATAAAAAAAAATCATTATTTTATTATCATGTTCACATAGTTTCCAACATTAGAATATTTTTATTTTGTTTAATATGTGTTGTATTGTAGAAAAAAGTACAGCTGTTTTAATAACCTACAAAAATATATACTATTAAAAATCCATTTGTGTTTGTATTTGTAGATGCAAATTTAAGTAAAATACTATGTTCCGTAAAAATAATTTGAATATTTTTTGGTGAAAAAGACCCATAATAATTTTTTGTTAAAATCGGTTTGTCAGACCGACGTTATCGGAAATTACGAAACCACTCATATCTGAGGGTTAAATGAATACAGGTAACATCCGGTAATTTCAATACACCCTGTAGAACTTGAAATGATTTTGGAAAATATAGAATAAACATTGTACATAATTATTTTCAACATTTTCTGTACACACATGTAATACCGCGGTCCAACATTTTTTTGACAATTTCTTTTTAATATTGGCCTTTCTGTTCATTATTTCTAGGTGCGAAGCATTTAGTATTTCATAATTTTTGTGTTGATTTTGGGTGAATTTTTGAATTGATAATTAGGTTGGGACATGATGTGGAAAATCAGTATAAACCACTTTTATTACAGAGATTGATCATAAAAAACCATAATACCGTTGTAAAAAACTATTTTCGCTATCAATTTCTCGTTGAAAATGTCTTAAAATCGGTAAATTATCCGTCCGCTCGGAGTGGCAGTTCGGTAGCGTGACGTCACGATACTGTTGGGACTCGGACTGGCCACATGCATCGTGTGGGAAATGACAGTCGATGAAGAAGAAGATGTCACTTCGAACGTTTTCTGTTTGGATTGTGCAGCAGTGAAATGTAAAAATATAAGAGAATCGATAGTAATGGGAATAATATTATTAAAATCGAAACAATCAGGATATTTTATAGATTTTTTCATTGGGAAAATCCCTGTTCGTTTGTGATGGAACAATGCGAAAATATATAGAAAATTGAGTAATTTTCAATATTCGTAGACTGTAGTACATTTATATTTATTTATTCACGTGATTTTGGGAACTCACAACTAGACATTTATTGCACATACTCTTTTATCACGCTGTCGGAAACCACCTGAAAATTCATAGAACTTGTTAGTAACTTTTGTAGCAATATTTTTTAAGCAGTAGCCTTTTTTTGTTTTCAGGGGGTTGTGAACATGCGATAGCTTTTTTGATGTGTTTATATCGTCGGAACGAAGAACCTGCTGTTACCGAAGTACTGTGCTATTGAAAAAAATCTGTTTTATCTACAGTAGGAACAATTTAAAAATTCATAGGAGTCCTATCTGAATTTGATAATTCTGCTCTTGTTTCTGCACCATACACAAATGATGCGAAAAAATACTTTTTACGCGAATTTCTACTAACAGCTCAGGAAAACCAAATTGACATGCAGTTTAGTCGATATTATTATAATATTGAAGAGCCTGAAATCATGTGTTTTCTATCCATCAAATTGTGATAGAATTCAAAAATTCAACCAAACATCTGCTGATGAATTTATTATTTTCGCGGGCCTGTTTTGACAGAAAAAATGAGTGAATTAGCAGAACTTTGGAGTAGGTCTCAGAACGACTCTTCATTGTGGCATGAGTTGCCATATGGTCGAGTTACAGCCTGAAATTTGCAACAAGCTGCTCATTGTATAAAAAAATAAATGCCTATTGAAAATATGGGGCAGAACATCTTTTTTCAATTTTCTTGCAGTATCCGTTGATGAATACTGTATGTAGTTTTCTATATCATCCTTCAAAATGAAATGATCCTCGCAGCTGGAAAATTGTCTTTTTGTTGGTATGTACTTGCGACGAGCAACACAAAACCACTTCGTTTCTTCGAAAGACACACAAAAAAATTATATCTGTGGTGTTTTTCTTGTTGAATTCTCACAACCAGGCACATAACACCAACGATCGATAACACGTTTTTAGAGTAGGTATTTTGAAAATTACAGTATGCATATTGATAACGAGCCGAACAATTAACACTTCACAATATTAGCGGCACCAACACGTGCTCGCTGCTAACTGCAGAACAGTATTGTGACGTCACGCTCTCTCTCTCTCTCTCTCTCTCTCTTTCCAAAGTCATGGAGGCGTTTTAAAACTCGATGTTTTCAAAACGCTGTAGCATTCTCAGAAATTGTTTCAGAAACGTAGGAAAAATTTATCATAAAGTCGTATGCGTAGATTCCAAATAATCAGTAGATTCCAAATAATCAGTAAAACAAATTCATTTCCTAACCTAATCATAGCATAAGCAAACCGGGCCAATTGTTACATTTGTGACAGAAGTGACAATATTCGATAAATTATTAGGATATACCGTGAAGATACCGCCATAATAAAAGAAGCGGCAGTGTTGAGACGAAAAACTATTGGTCCTTCGAATGTCTTAGAAGAGAGTTGTTCCAATTGTTACCAGGCTATTACGGAGCACTTGGAAATCTAGTTGTTACCAACAGCTAATATGCAATGGAAATGAGAATCTGTCTTTGAAGTACAGAGTTGATATATTCATTAAGTCGAGCATAGATATCCCAGAAAACATACGAATTCGTCAACATAATTTCGATGAAAATAGACTCATTAAAATACTTTCATGTTGGCTTTATTGACATGCATTTTAGAAGCATCTGATATTCCGATGACACGAAAAATTTACTGAAGGTAAATTCAAAGTTATGACTTCGGTTGGTTTGAAAACTACAATTTGATTATTGATATGCCAAATGCAATGCCTGAAAAACAAGGTGAGAATAGAACAGTGATTAAAAATAACATTAGATTACATACCTCCCGAAATTGCGACATGGTGTATCAGATCAATTAAATGAAACTCGATACCCATCCAAAGTACTAGTGGAACTATTACTGAAGTGCGTCACTATGAATGTAGATTGCACTTGAAAAAAGTTCCAGCAGTCGTACTACTATTATAAAATGCAGCATATGAAAAAATCTGAAGTGATCGTAGCCCCAGATGGTTACATCCTAGACATCAACGGACCCTATTTTCAGATAACGATGCTACCATTTAACAACATGAACTAAACATTTACCTGAACGAGATGACAACTTGGTTTGAGGAAGACGACATAGCAATTATAGACAGGGAATATTGAGAATCTGCTACATTATAACAAGATCTTGGTATATATGTCTGATGCCTGATCGTGGACAAAATCAGCTAGAAACTCGTGATGCTAATTTTGTACGAATTATAACAGTAACTCTTTGGATAGTACAAACGAGAAATGGGCATTTGAAGTCAATCTATATTTGTTTTCGAAAAATGATTTTATACACATGAAACTCTTATCAAATAGCCGGAGCCTGAATTGATGAATTCCATATTCGAATTGATATAAGAGGCATAGTTGAGGAAGCAGAGAAAATGTTACGATAAATGGAAGACGTAAATGTATTACAAGGACGAGTTCAGGCTGGAAGACAGCAACCTAGAAGAGGTCAGTGGGTATAACTCAATCACGTGCCCCTAACTTCCTACGTTTGGATTCAAATCATTTGAACCAACTTACACGCAATTATTAGAATAAATTGCCAAGAAGCTTCATACAGGACAAATCTCAAAAACCGGTTATAGCAAAGCGATAAGTGTTTGACATTATCATAAAGTACTCATACTGAAAGTAATGGCAGAAAATGGAAAAATTTTAGTGACGAAATTTTTGAATGAATGGTAAATGGTAAAAAAATCGATTTTATTTTTTACTTCAATTTAGGATTAAATATTTTTGAATGGTGCACCCTGCATGAAATTGTAGATTTGTCAAATTTGACAGAATCAAACAATGAACATTTCAGTATGATAGTTGGTCACATCTAAATTTTATAGGGTCATTCTGAATAATTCTAGACTCACCCAGTAACTAACAACATTTTTTATCAAAAACTAGTCTGAAATGAATGCTTTATAATAAGCACTGCACGACATTTACATTTGAGATGTTTGCCTAAGAGTAATATTACTTTCAATAACTCTGGCCACTTTCCAACGTGGAAGTGAATTTCGAAAACTAGTCGTAGGATTGAGTTGTGCCCATGGACACTTTTGTTCAGGAGGTCAATTCTTACAATTCAGAAAATTCAGCAGGTGACAACTTTTCCATAAGGCGGCTGCCTGGTCCTTTGAAGTTTGCCAGCTATTATTCCATGTAGACGTTCGTAGATCCCATTACTTGATAATGGGTTCCTAATTCTATTGGAAACTCAGGAGTGATGTAAGGCTAATGTTAATGTTGTTAATAAGAAATGATACTTATATGCAGGGCTATTCAAATTCGAGTCTATGCATGGGGATTTCGATAACGGTAAGAGATAGAGGGCTAATTGAATGGGGGCAAAGTAGTGTATTTCAGAGGTTAATTATGTGGATGGAAAAAATCTGACCTAGCTTCTTCAGTTCTGGAAATATACAGGAAAAATCGAAAATTTCGAAATTCTTCTTTTGCCCATATCTTTATATTTTACGAAGATTTTTCTGAAATTTTGCCACATTTCATTTTCCTTTTGTATATCCAAATATCTGAATAAAAAATTTTTGATTTTCGACCCCCCGGTATGCCGAATTTTTGACATTTTGGGGGAAAATGGTTTAAATTTCCTTTTACCTGATTTTTTATGACCTGTTTTTATTTTTTTAAAAAAACCCCTTTATTTCCGTATGTTTGCCCTGATTTACCCCTCTGATTTAAAATATTTTACTTTTTCCCTGATGTTTTTTTACCTGCCCCAATTTACTTTATGCCCCTTTACTTCACTCGCCCTTTCCCGGGAGATTTGACCGTATTGATGCCCCGACCCCCCCGATTTTTACGCAAAAATTTACGTAGATGTTTTCCTACCTGGGGGTTTTTGTTTACCCTTTTTTTTACTTCCCCCCCTTTTTCCCGCCCCTTTATTGACTAAAAGGTAGTATTTATTTGTTTGATGTTTTTTGGGGGTTTTTTATGCATGATTTCAAACGTAGTATTTTAATTTGGGCCCGTTTTTTTTTTTTTGGGGATTTCCCCTTTACTTTTGCCCTGATCGATATTTTCGGGTACTGCCCACTTTTTTTTCGTTTTTATTTTCCCCCTTTAAATCCCTTTTTTGGGTACTACTGATTTTGTTTTTATTTGCCCCTATTTAATTTTATCGAATTTTTATTGTTTTTTTTGTCCGTATTTTTTCATTTTTTTTGATTGGGTTTTGAAAAAATTTTACTTATTTACTTTTTTTTCATGTATGATTTACTAAAATGTACGTCTTTTTTCCCTTATTTTATTTTTTTTGTCCTTTATTAAAAAACATTTCAGCTTTTTTCCCTTTTTTTTCCCCCCGAAAATTTTTCCTGTGTTCCTGTTTTTTTGGGGGTTTTTTGTGTTTTGTTTTGGGTTCTGGCCCCTTTCTCCCCCTTGTATTTGGATTTAACCCCTTTTACCCCAGATTTGGTCGGGGTATTTGGTTTCCCTTCGGTATTTTTCGGAACGAAATTATTTTTGATTTTTGGGGTTTTTTGATTTTTTTTTTCGTCTTTTTTTCGTACCCCTTTTTTTTTCCTTCTGTTTCTCCTTTTTGTTTTTTCCCCTTTCTTGTCTGTCTCTTTTTTTCTTATTTTTCTTTTTTTGCCCCTACTTATTTCCCCCTATCTATCTCTTCTTTTTTTTTTTTCCCTCCTCCCCCCCTTTTCCCCCCTTTCCACCCCCCCCCACCCCCCCTTTTTTTTCCAATCCCCCCCTTTTTCCCTCTTCCCCTCACTCCTTTTTTTTTCCTCCCCACCCCCATTTTCCTTCCCCCCTTTCCCCCCCCTTTTTTTCCCCCCCCACCCCATCCCCCCTCACTCCCCTTTCCCACCTTCCCCCCCCTTTTTTTAAACCCCCCCCCCCACTCCCCTCCCCCCCATCCCACCCCTTTTTTACCCCACTCCCCCCCCCTTTTCCCACCCCCCATTCCCCCCCCTTTTTTCCATTTCTCCTTTTTTTTCCCCCCTTTTTTCCCACCCCACCCCCATTCCCATCCTAAAACCTTTTTTTTCCCCCCCCCATCCCCTCCACCCAATCCACCCATTCCCATCCCCTCCCCCCCCCAAATTTTTTCCCCTTCCCCTTCCCCATCCACCCTCCCCCCCCCCCTTTTTTCCCATCCCCCCCCACCCCCACTCCCCATCCCCCCCCTGCCCCCGTTTTTTCCCCCCCCTTGTGCCCCCCCTTTTTCCCCTTTTCCTTTCCTTTCTGGCCTTTATTGGTCTCGGTAGGGGGTTTCGGTTGGTACTGGTACTGGTACTTACTGATGTCTCGGCCCCGGGTTACTCCTTTCCCCTTTCTATTGCCCTTATTTGTCCTTTTTTCTTTTAAAATGCCTTTTTTTTAAAATTTTAAATGAGGGGTTTTTTTTGGGATTTTTTAAATGTTTTATTTATTTTAGTTTTATAAAAATATAAATAAAAATTTAGTTTTAATTTTCGGGTTTGGTTTCGCCTCGGGGTTTGCATTGGTTCCCCCTTTTTTTGGGGCCCGAAAATATCCTAATTTAGTCCTTTTCCCAAAAAAATTTTTGGGTTTTCCCTTCTATATTTCCCGGTTTGGGTAATTCCGCTGGGTTCGTTGGGTTTTTTATTTTTCTTTTTTCAGCGAAATAACCAAAAAGGAAGTAAGTTCAATGAAAACCTTATATTTATTAGGGAAAAGTGGGGAACCAGGAAGTAATTAGGGCTCGTATATTTTTCGGGGAGTTACATGATTTTTGTTTGTCGGCAATTTGAAGGTTAGCTCATCAAAAAAATATTTTTGGGTGGCAGCTGTTTTGCTCTTTACGTTGTTGGTTTTCCCGATGGGTTAAGGGTACCGGCTGAGGCGGGGAAAAAAAATTTTTCCCAAAAAACCGGGGGGAACTTATTTTTTTTTACTTTTTTGGGGATAAAAAGAAAAAGGATGATCACTCTGTGGGATGTGAATTGGGTTTTGGGTCCGTCGTTCGAAAGGCTTTTGATTGGTTGGAGAAAATTTGTGGCACAAACGAAGAACGACGAAGTGTTCTCCGAAACAGGGAAGGAAGGCCCCCCTTGTTTTTTTCCTCCAAAAAGTGGCCGAGTGAGGCGACGACATTCTTTACGAAATTCAAGGGGTTATTTCAATCATCCATTTTGGATTTTTTTTGGAAAGTTTATAATTTTGGGCCCGAGACCATTCAGTTTGTTATTTGGTATTGGTGAGGGTCCTTCTCTTGAGGATTTGTTGCCGGATTGACTTTGGGAAAACGTTCGATGCAATTCAGGGACCTCTTGCGACCTAAATTACACAACGACCACTGATAAATTGACGCCTGCAGGGAGGACGTTGATGACGGGCCCTAGGGCCATGGGTTTTTAACGAAAAAAAAGAGGAGGCGAGGCGAAAAGAAACCCCCATTCTAAGGGTAGTAAAAGTTTTCACTTAACTTTTATTTGTGGTTTTGGTTCGAATTGTTTTCCCCCCGAGCCCTCTCGACGAAATTACGAGAATATTTTCTAGTCCACTTTTGGGAAGGCATTCGAGACCAACTGCCGGTCCAAATTATCGTTCGTTCCATTGTTAGATGGAAGAAACCAGTGTTTCTGAATTCTCCGGAATGATAAACTTATTCTCCATTTCCCAAAGGTTAATAAAATGAAAAAAGGGAAAAAATACAAGAATTTTTTTTAAATGGATGATACCTATTTTTTCTGGGTTTTTTCATTCCGAAAATCCCTGAGCTGAATGTTCACTGGGGGAGTGGTACTTTTCATTGACAGGTATCCCGTTAATTTCAAGACTGGGTATATAATATGTTTTTTGAACATTGTAGGGGAAATTTTAATGTTTTAGGGTTGTTTAATTATTATGTTATTCTTTTAAAGGGTACGAGAGGGTATTTCGAAGGGGGTTTTTTGAATGTTATATTAATTACCTACTATAAGGGGGGTCCTGAGGTCAAGTTTTACTTTGGGGGAAATTTTTTTATTTTATCTATATCTAAAGTTGGATTAAAATATAATATTAGTATATGAGAGAAGGGGGGGGTTTTGCTTTTAAATATTCACATTTCAGACGAGTAAAAAATCGGGGGACTCCCCCAACCCCTTTTTTTAAAATTAGGGCTACAAAATAATCTTTAAAAGCCTAATCAACATGTTGGGGTTTTTACTAGATTTTATCCCCGAGATGGAGCTATCTCGACCCCTTTCCGGGGGATGGTAGAGTTTTGAGTTTTTTTTTTTTTTCTTTTTCTGGGGGGGGGGAAACCATAAAAGGGGGATATAAGAGTCGTTAAAATTTGGGTTTTCCCATACCAAATCGGGGATCAAAATCGGGGTGCGGGGCATCTTCCTCACCACTAAGCTTTTATTATTTGTTTCAAATTTTTTTATTTTCTTTAATCCAAGGGTTTTTATCAGAATGTAATTTTTTATCCTTCGTTTTTTTTTTGGGGGAAAGCTGGCTATTTGGGGCGAGCCACGGGGAAGAGCCGCCCATTAAAAAGGGGAAGGAGGATGACAATACTACGGAAGGGCCATAACTTGTTTTGGGGGGTACATGGTACCCCGAACCCCCGGTTTTCCCCAAAGGTTTTTTTTTTTTCCCATTTTTTAAGTTGTTTTTTTAAGGGTCAAAAAAAATCAATTGATGTTATTTTCTTTTCCCTTTTTTTTATTACCTTTTTGGGGGGCTAAAAAAAAAAAAAAAAATATCACTTTTGGGGTTGTTATTCACGCGCCCCCCGCCTACGCTCGCTTGCTTAAGCTCGTACCGTCGGGGGTTTGGGGGTTTTTTCCCCTCTTCCCGGATAAATTTGGGGAATTTTTTTTTTTCCCCCGGATATAGTTTTTAAATTTTTTGGGCACCTACAATCAAGGAAGCCCTTTTGTTTTTTGCCCCCAACTTTGGGGCAATATATTTTGATAGTTATTAGGGAAAAGTTTGCTTATTCAAAAAATTTTTTAAGATACTGGGCGTGAGTGGGTTTTTTTTAATTTTTATTAGCCCCCCTTTGGGGGTTTTGGGGGGGATAATAGAATTTTAACCCTAGGGTATTTAAGGGGGAAACCCCGGGGCCCCCCAATTTTTTTTTTTTCTTTAAAACCCTTATCAAAACCCCCCCATCCCGCAGGCTAGGAAAGCCCGTCTGCCCCCCCGGGACAGCCGAGTTAATGCGACTTGATTTGTTTTTATTCAGCTTTTTTTTTATTTGACGCCCACCTGCCCCTTTGACCGGGGTACCTGACCTGTACCTGACCTGAAATGCCCCCCTGACTCTGACCCCGTACCTGACCTGCCCTGACCTGACCTGACCTGAAACCCCCTGACCTGACTCCCCCCCTTTTTGACCCCGTACCTGTACCGGGCCCTGACCTGACCTGACCTGCATACCTGACCTGACCTGACCTTGACCGGGGACCTGCACCTACCTGACCTGACCTGACCTGACCTGTACCTTAAACCCCTGACCTGACCTGACCTGACCCCCCACCTGACCTTGACCTGACCTGACCTGACCTGTACCTGACCCCGTACTCTGACCTGACCTGACCTGACCTGCACCTGTACCTGACCTGTACTCTGTACCTGCCCCTTTGCCCTGACCTGTACCTGTACCTGCCCTGTACCTGTCCCTGTACCGTACCTGACCTGACCTGTACCTGACTCTGTACTCTGTACCTGACTTTTGCCCCCCTGTACTCCGAAACCTGACTTTCTCTGTACCTGTACCTTTACTCTGTACTCTGTACTCTGTATTCTGTACTTTGTACCAAACATAAAGTGTAATATGTCCGGAACCCCCAAACGTTTCGTCTTGAAACTTTGCCATCATGTTCCACAGAAAAGAAACTCCTGTCATTGAAATATGAAGGAAATCGGAAAATGCCAAGATGGTGTTTCCGGGATTTTTCTGAAAATTCCTTGTGGTTCAACTACAGGTCGCATGAATGTAGTTTTCGATTTCATATTCTGTACCACAATAGTTCGTCAATCGTAGAGGGGAAAAATATTGAAACTGGGGGATCGGGAAAAATTCCCCAAAAAAATTTTCCAGGAAAATTTTTTCCGGGAAAAACGTTTTTAAATTAAAAATCTCGCAAACTAACGGAAAATATTTGGGGAAAAAAAAAGGGATGCTTTTTACCTCCCAATAGGTTTACAAGATATTTTCAATATATTTTTTTTTCACTCCACCGGAAAATAAAAAAACTATTGAAAATCTGAAAATTGAATCTCGAAATCAAAACAACTTGATTCTTTCTCGAAAACGATAAAAATTTCCCCAAAATTTTTTAAAGAAGCCAATATATTGCTGTTGATATTTCTAACAAAAAACCTCCCGATACTTTTTTTCTGAATGGAATAGTACGGAAGATATAGCTGAAAAACGGTAAACATGAATATTTGAGCTTTATATTGGAAAATATGAAAAGTTGAAATATTTCTTTTATAGAGTTTTATGAGTTCCATTTAAACATCTGATATATATTTTTTTTATAATTCAAAGTTAAAAAAACAAATATATGAAAATTTTTATTAATAAAATTCAGATTTCTCAAAAAAGATTCCTCTTATCTATTCCTACAAAAAATTTGGGTTGACTTTCCTAATCGAATAGTAAGGAAGATAAATTCAAAAACAAAAAGAAAAATACATTTCCATATTTCCCCGAATCCATTCAAAATATTTTTCTACATGTAATTTGGTTTGACTTTCGTTTTTTTTTTGTTA